>VZQC01003743.1:269410-442297 GCA_009823505.1 Rhizomys pruinosus | reverse complement strand
AAAAAAAACCAAAAAAAAAAAAAAGAATTCTTTGTAATTTGACCGAATTTGAGAAAAAAACCATTCTATAGAAGGTCACTTAACAGATGCTTATTTCTTTGGCTTTTGTGTCACATCCCTGGTCTACATAAAGAAATTATTAGAATATTAGAATATTACATTTCTTTAAGTCAGTTGGTTGCCTTTCCAGGTTCACCATGAAATCAGAATTTTGACTAATTGACCTTCTTTATTTAGTTGAAGTTTAAGTGAGTTTCTACCTGTGAATACTGGTCTCAGATCTGTGTAGCTTTGTGGTTGAAAACATTTTTCCCCATTTAGATTGCATCTTTTCTTTTTGGCCCACTTTCTTTCTTTTTTTTTTTTATTTTTTATGGAACTTGATTGCTTTTATCTGTGGAATCAGAGAATGCTACATCCTTGCATCCCTGACTCCCCGATTTTGGGGCCAGGACTCTTCCCTTTTAATGTATCCAACTTCATTTCCTTGCATATAGACTGAGGTCTCTGATAGTACTTCAGGCATCTGCACATTGGCCTATGGACTAATTCCACAAAGATTTGTGTGGAAGATGGATTTCACATACAGAAAGGTTTATTTGAGAAGGGCACCTTTGAATTACACCAGGCCTCTTGTCTCAAATCAGAATTGAGTGTGGAAATGGGTGCCCAGCCTGCTGGTTTTGAGAGACAAGTACACACACCTTACCTGTGTGTTGTTCTTGTTGTTTTGTTCTGCCCTAGGCTCCATCACAACCCTAAAAACTCTTCAAAGATTACTAATGGCTGTTCTTGTGTTGTGTGTGTTCTCTCTCTCTCTCTCTCTCTCTCTCTCTCTCTCTCTCTCTCTCTCTCTCAAGTGTCACTCAGCTCCTTGAAGGAACAAAATGTGCCAGTGTCATTTTCTGTCCAAATAACTCTCCTACAGGAATCATAAACTTCTCCTCTGGACCTGAACAAATATCTGTTGCCTTTAATGGAACTCTTTTTCTTGCCAGAGCAGTAACCCCTCTTGATTTACTGTTCAATCTGTATGAAAAACCTGAGTGACCTAATTCTGCTTCAATTTTCTGTGCTTGTGAGGACACTAAATGAGCCTCCTGTAGTCATGCAGGATTACACCTTGCTGTTGTTTCGGGAAGTTTAGAATCCTGAGTGTGTTCATCAGACTGCCTGCTGAATCCCATTGATGGGAGGATGAAATTGTCGGAGAGGAGCAATATTTAAAATGAAGATTTCTATTAAGAACAACAACAACAACAACAACAGGGATACAATCTTCTGTGTTAAAGAAGCCCCTCCTGTACCTCTGTCACCCACCCCATGTGCCAGCCACGTGTGTGTATCATTTTGCTGTGAAATCTACTTTTGCTCTCCTCTTGAGTTTGCATTTTGTACTTCATGACTCCCTTCCAAAAAAGGAGAGTTTTTTTTTTTTTGTATTGAGAACTCTTGAGATAGGCTAACAAATTACTTCTCTTTTAGAGAAGCAGGCATTACAGGAGAGGTGTGCCCCTGGCTCCTGCCCACCGCAGTCCTGGCCCCAGACACCCACTCTCGATCACCACCAACCCCCTGGCCTCCCCACTTCCCTATCTACTCTACAACTTCCTACCCAGTTCTGACTGCTTTAGTCTCAGCACTGTCAGCCTAGGTGTCCTGTGTTCCATAGTTCTTTGGAAGATGGATACAAATGCAGCAATTCCTTTAGTTTAGCAGTTTAGCACCTGACTGTCTCAGAGTGAGCCAAAATACACAGGAGTAGTTTAAGTTCTAAGATATTCCAATAAGAGAAGTATTCAAGGAATCTAGAACCAAGGACACAGTATAACCTGATTGTCGGTAGCATTATCTCACCCCACTGTAATATTTAATTTCTCTTTAGTGTGGTCTTAATAAGGCTATACAGTAAAGGTGGTACAGAGGAAAAAGTTGTTTCAGTTTTAGTTTTTTTCCTTTAGATGGATTTTTCTCTTGAATGTTTAGATGCAACTTCTGCTGACTATTTGGACTCTTTGGGAAACATCAATAGATAAGAAAAACTAATTGGATAATAATTCATATAATGTAAAATAAAAACCATAATAATAATAATCCAATAACCAGGCCTGAAGAGATGACTCAGGTTAAGAGCACTAGCTGTTCTTGCAGAAGACCTTGGTTCTTGGTTCGAATTGCACCTACCCACATGGGAGCTAGCAACTGTCCATAGCTCCAGTTCCAGGGGATCCGATGCCCTCTTCTGGTCTCCCCCAACCCCAGGCACTGTATAACATGAGTGCACTTACATACATACAGGTAATACATGCATATGCATAAATAAAAATAATTAATAATACAAAATCCACTACCAATAAAAGAGATGTCAAAAGAATTGAGAGGGTTTGAATAATTTTTTTCTGAAAGTATAAAATGGTGAAAGTCTATTATTGTTGTTTGAACTAATACATTTTTAGGCTGTGAGTGCTTAGATCATTTGGGAATACTTTTATTTGGGTGCTGTACTTGGGTAAAACATCAGCATGGAAACACATAAGGTGAAAAGCCATCCAGTAAATTCGAAGCAACACATGTACCAAGTCAAACAGCAGTCTACCTTAATCGGAGTTGACCCGTTCCATTGGTGCCTGCTTTGCTTAAAAGTGAATGTCAAATGAAAAACCTCGTTCCTGAAAAAAAGTACATGGTTACAGTAGATCTTAATACAATTGCATTTTATATTTTCATTTCCTATTCCAAATCAAGTTACAGCTTGACCTTTAGATTTCACTTAGGAAAATTTATACCATGTTTGTCTGTTTGTTTGTTTGATGTTGTATTGGGATCAGGGCTTCCCCTGTAACTACACAGCTGGTCAAGACCAGGAACTGGACCTTGATACACTCACCGAGATCCACCTGTCTCACTGCCTATTATAGAAGATTGTTGAGGATTTAAAGTGGTTATGCTACCACTACCAGGAAGGAAAGTATTTGGAAATAGGTTTATATAATGATTAATACAGTTGCAGCAAATCAGTGACTTCTTCAAGGAAGAGAAAATACACAGAATTAATGAGAACAATGTGAGCTAGCATTCTAGACTTTTTTACTTGAGAATTCCTCTTGAGTTTGTAAGCTTTTATAGCTATAGATGCATATTGTATAGGCATACACATCTTTACAGCAAAATGTGTTTGTATTATGCCTTTCTGGTGTTGTCTTTATCGCTAATTTATTTTATTGCAGTAGTTTTGATACCAGTTAAATGAGGATTTCAGTTTTCGTTTCCTCCTTTACTAGCTCAGTGATGTCTACATGTTACTTCAGTTCTCATTAGTAAAATGGAATCATTACAGTATTTACTTAGGGGTGTGTGTGTGTGTCGTGTGTGGATGAGAGAGGAGAGAAGAGAGGGGACAAGAGAAGTAACAGTAGATTGATGAAAGAGAGAAAGAGAGAGACAAACAACGATATGGTGGCTCAGACAGAATTCGGATCATTTACCAGGTTGATTCTTATTTTACTTATTTCTTTATGTTTTTGAAAAATCTAGTCCCAAATCAGTTCTTGCCCCAAACTTTTGGGGAAGCGGTCATATCTAAAACTTGAATTTGGTGGTATGTGGTTATTAATAAACATAAGGCTTAAAGCTGGTTCCTATGTGTGACAGTCAGTATCCAAACAAATGAAGAGAGATGTTTTTTATTTACTTATGAGGAAGTACTTGTAGTTGTATTTTTGGTGGCATCTAAAATGAGAATCCCCAGAATCCTTTTCTAGAAACTCTTAGATCTCAAATGCTGTTCACTTCTGCCCCTGATTTCAATGAATTTCTTGAAAAATGCCCATCTTCATCGTTTGGTTCTCTATGTTGTTCTCAGGTCCTCAGCCAGTGCATCACAGGAGTGTTTGTGGTTGGCATTTGGCTTCTCTTCTGAGTGTCCTGGGTTGGGCTGACTTCTGTGGCTCATCAGCTTCCTGAACAAACATGCTCTCTCCCACTCTGCTTTGGCTACCATGTTTGTTTTCCTCTGGTCACCTAACTATGGTGGCAATGAGGCTTCTGGGCCATCAGTTACCATGGGATTGTTCACGGGCACGAACCTGAGAAGGCAGTACGACCAACAGTTCTCTACACCACTGGCAGCTGGGCGAGACACTATAATGGCTGTGCAGCCGAGATCCAGACACTGTCCTTACATAAATCATTTCCTCACACTCTGTTAAGTTTATGGTCATTTTTCTAAAAACATTAAGAAAACTAAAGCTTGAGGGCCATGAGAGAGATAAGGCTCAGCACGGATCAAGGCACGCTGTGTGGTGACCAACTTAACTTTTAATCTCTAATTTTAGAAAATCCCCAGTCAATCCTGGAGCCCGCTAATGTATAAAATATGCTTTTGCGAAGTCTGATCCTCTTTAAACCTACATAGGAACCATGTCCGTATATTTCTATCTCAAACTAATCGAAATAAAAATGTTTACAATTTTTTTAATGAAAGGAGCTAGCTGGGTGTCAGGGGAAGAACGTTGACTTGTCGAGTTTAGTCTTTGGAATATATCTTACCTTTAACTTAAAACTTAAGCTTATTGTTGATCATGGAAGACTAAATTGTAATGTATATTTCCACCCACCCTGTCTTCTACTTTACTGTTTCCTTTTCATTTACTGTCAGGCTCGAATAGCTCATAAGGATACAAGAACTGGAAAAGTATGCTCGTGGTGCGGTCTCATTGCCACAGATTTACGAAGAACCAAAGCAACGTGGAACTGATATTTAGCAGCTTCGGTTACTTCACAGAGATCTTTTCCACTACGTCAAGGTAAATACGTCTTTTGTCATCCCACATGATGCTTGAGGTGTAACCACCGGAAATCAATGTAATTGTCCTCATAATTATTTGTGTGATCTGGTGTGTTTCCTCTTGTCTATTCCATGTTTTAAAGATAAGAACTTAGTAAAATAAAATAAAATAGCATGTCTTTAGACTGGCAGTTCATAGCTAAAAGTAACGAGGATATACTATGTATAATTCTTTTCCCCTTACCTATAGGGCTATCAGGAACATTTGTTTCTCCTTCTCGTACTATTATTGTTCACAAAACTCAGGAATTGTTTATAAATTTTGTAGACTTCAGTTGACTGAAAAGCCAGGACAACAAAATTTTCTACACGCAGAGCTGTGTCTGTCTTCAATGTTTCTTACATGGAAGACCAAGAAGGTAGTAGATCAGTGTTTCGTGGTAAGCACAAAGGTAAATTGCTACCATGAACAGGAAAGGGACAACGAGCTTTTTGAACAAATAATGGAGACCTGCCTCCAGTCACTGCCAATTAACTTTGGCTCAATGTTTGTTCGCATTCAAAACAAGAAATAGTCCTTGTACCCTAAATATCCTCATGATCAAAAAACCTAACTTTGGGCATTACTGGACCCATGATATTTATGTTTGACTAATCAGTGAAGTTTGCTATTGTGTTACTTAGTAAGATGCATGATATTAAAATCTGAGCATACCAATGATCCTGTTTTCTATTTCTAAAGGGTCTTCAGTAGGAGTCTATATGTGGAGATGAAGTACAACTTTCTTCCCTTGAGTGAGTTTCAACGCAAAGGTGCAGGTTCCTAGTTCAAAGACAGTGTATGTCTAAGGCATTGGGGATGAGGAGTGTTTAATTGTCAGTCAAATGGGTTTGTGTTGCTCACGTGTGGGACACACAAAATGAATTATTAATGAGTAAAAATACTTTGGAAGTGTTGAATTGCATAATTTGGCCTACTGAAGGCTCTAACTGTAATCACAAGGCCCCCTCCTTCTCCATTGTCTGTGAATTTGAATACAAATTTAACTTTTTGGTCTATATATGTGAATGGAAGTGCAGTTTCTGGACAGCTGGCTCTACTTGGCGGTAAGGGTTTTTCTCACCTGTAAGCATCCCAGCGGGCCTGGACTCACTCGTGTAGACGAGGCCTGGCCTTGAACTCACAGAGATCACTTGCCTCTGCCTCCAACGTGCTAGGATCAAGCATGCACCACTTTGACGTCCCGTTCTACTTCTTTCTTAAGGCTAACTTTTTAATAGGAGAGAATAAAAGTTTGACACAATTTTGTTAAATGAATGTTGGTGACATATACTCTTTTTTTTCATACACTCATAAGTTTATTTTGTTAGGGTAGATTAAAGAGTGCTTCTCTGACTTTTCTTGCTAGTCACTGATATTTTTGTTTTTGATATATATTGAAAAACTCTCATATCTTCTTAAAGTTTTTCTTCTTTGATTAATGTGATTGAATTTGCCAGTTTTCAAATGATCAGTTTTATGATTATTATTATGTGGGCTTCCAGATCCCCATAATATATAATATGGTGCTGTGTTATGCCACATAATCTAAAATATGTCCATGACATAATATAAAATTTAAATACTAAAGAATATCAGGATTCGAGTTGGAAGAAACCCGCACTGGTGGTTTCTAGATAATTTATTTTTGAGGTTATGGAATTTACATTATTTGACTACCTGCTATTACCTGTACCAGAAAAAGAAAGTAACTTATTCTTTTTTGCAGATATCATTAAGGGTACGTGGTTTTAAATATCTAGAGACTGATGTGTTGAACAGTTTATGGAGAGGAAAATACATTTTAAGGTTATTAATTAATGCCATTACAATAAGTAAACAGAATGAATTACTTTATTTCAAAGCTAGGACATACATTTTCCCCCTTTTATTGTTACAGTACTATTATATATATCATCTAGGATATATATATTATATATAGTATATTTTGGTGTGATGTGTGTGTGTGTGTTTGGACAGGAGTATTACCCTGTAGCCCCAGCTTGGCTGGAACTCACTCTGTAGACCAGAGCTGGCCTTGAACTCACAGAGATCTCCTGCCTTGCCTCCCAAGTGCTGTGATATAAGGTGTGCCCGCCAGACCACGCCTGGCACTAATAATTTTTTTAATCTGAATTACTCGGAAAGAAGATTATAATAACCACTCTTTAAAATTGCTCATAATTCACGTTCTTGTATTTAATAGACGGGCCAACGCTATGGCACATTTTATGAAGAGTCTCTGGTTCTGTTCCACTGAGTAGAAACTGCAAGAGGTCAGGGCTGAGAATCTGACTTCTGTTTGGGAAACTTTCTAACTACTCTCTTCCTGATAGCTGAGACAGGAGGTGGTGGCCTGCATGCGAAGGGACACCACTCTCGAGACAGCCCTCAACTCCAAAGCATACAAGCGCAGTAAGCGCCAGACTCTGCGAGAGGCTCGAATGACAGAGAAGCTGGAGAAGCAGCAGAAGATTGAACAGGAGAGAAAGCGCCGGCAGAAACACCAGGTCCTTAGACCAGGGCTTTGTGTACCCTTGTCCTCATTAGACACATCCATTGGGGTTGTTGGATAGGGTCGGAATGTTTGCAAAGTGAGGGCATCACAGAGTAGAAAGATCACTTGGAGTTTATATTGCTCAGCCACCTCATTTTTTAAATGGGAAACTTAAGCCAAGACAGATAAGCAGCGGCTGCCAACCCAGTGTCAGTCACAGAATGAGACTGAGGACATGGCTTTCTTGAATTCCAGAGGAGCTGGCAGTTGAGACTGATTTCAGAAAATACCATAGAAGGGCGGATTATCGGGCTGGAGAAGATGGCTAAGCGGTTAGGAGCGCTGACCGCTCTTTACAGAGGACCCGGTGTTCGACCGCACACTCACGATGGCAGCAGAGAACGTCTGAGAACGGGTCCAATTCAGGAGAAATTCAGTGTCCAAGGGGAACGGCGACACCCTCTCTTCTGACCTCCGGGCAGTTGCCGACAATTCGGGTGCACAAACTTGGCAATGCAGACAGTTACATTCATACATATACAGAATAAATTTAAAAATTAAAGAAAAAATATTTTAAAAAGAAGGGCGGATTAATCACAATAGAAATTTATATTTTCAGAGATTTGGAAGCTAAGTCAGGATACTAGTGTGGTCACCTTCTGGTAGGACCCTCTTTTGGGTTGCAGAGGCTAACTTCTGTGTTCTCACACATCAGCACACATCAGAAAGAGAACTGGAAAGTTCTCTGGTGTCCCTTTGTAAGGGTACCAATCCTATCCTTGAGCTCCCTGCATCCCAATACATATCACTAGAGGTAAAGTATTAGCATATGAACTTGGGGGGGCATCTTCACGAGTGTGTCTCGAGTTGATCAATATGTATTATGTCCGCAGGAAACTGACTGACTAGATGGTACATTAAGCGGGTTTTTTTGCTTGAACAAAAATCCTGGAAGAGAAGTAGAGGGCAAAGTTAAAAAGACAACCAAAAGTTATGCTATATAACTAATTACAGAATTTGGAATTCTGGGTATCTCTTTGAAGGACCTTGGTTGGAAGTCAAACAGAGGGCAGGTATTGTCACATACACTTCTTTATAGGAGATTGGAAATACTTCCATGTAGAATTTTATTTTTGTGTCCTAATTATTTGCTCTACTATGCTTAATATAGTACCTTTAGTTTCATTTTTTTGAAAAAAAATACTAGGGTTTTTCATGTATTATCGGGGGGATACATATTCATTGCTTCAAGTAGTTATGGCAATAATATGGTGGAGTCTTTCGAAATAACTTTGATGTATTTGCAATCACAATTGCTATAATTTTTAAGTTGAGTGCTGTAAGAATGTGAGTTTTCATATGGTAGTAGTGCCAGCAGGTCCTTTTACGGGTGTATTCGGGTGATGGATACAGTGGTACTTTTTAGTAGCCACTTTTGCATTTGTATAATTTGTTAGGTTTGAGTGCTTCTATGTTTTTTTTAAATCTCTTCCATTTTCAGATTGTCCTGCATGGTCCACAAAAGTGAAACAGGCCTTTTATGCTCTTCTAACCACACGGGGAATGTGGGGTGAGATCTTTTTTTTCTTGTTAGCTCCCTTATAATTAGTTCCCATAACCTTCAAATGATGGATTGAGGGTCTGTTTTTATGATCGTTGCCTATTACCCGGCTGTCTTCTCCCAGACAGTGCGGGATAGATGGATACTGAGGTTTTATCCTTTTTTCTCCTTCTTGTGGGATGTCTTGAGGAATACCTGAAACAGCATTTTGCAACATTTGATTAAGGGGACTTTTAAGAATACCATGGTCTGTGGCTGGAAGATTCCAGAAGCTTTTGGCTCGCCAAAGCATGTAGGCAACCTGGACATAAAACTGAAAGGGGTAGGGCAATGAAGGGATTGAGGGTACTAATGCGAGAGAGAAGGAGAAAAGACGAGTTGGCACTGATGTATAAGGTGTCCGCATGCATAGAGATAATGTGCAGGGCTTGCATTTTTCTGGACTGAGAATGTGACATGGAACAGTGAGAGAAAAAAGGGGAAGCCGCTGATCAAACACAGTCACATGTCTGTGTCCTTCTGGGGGTGGAGTGGCAACATTTTGTCTTTTCTACACAGTGCACCTAATAATCCAGGATTGTACTTGAGGCTGTCAGTTCTGTGGTCTAGGGCACCATCGTCATCCACATTGTATAGCATTCAGAGAAAGACAGGTGCTGTATTAATTGATTTTTCGAAGGTCACTGTCACTACATTTCTTGGGATAGAATGCGAAATCTGATGTTTGGTTTTTAAAAATAACTAGATGTGCTTGGGTCTGAGAGTATGGCTCAGCAGATAGGGTCCACTGGCTGTTTTTCCTACAAGACATTCGTATTGGTTCCCGGTACCGCGCACATGGTGGTTTTAACAACTGTCTTTAACTCCAGTTCATGGGTGTACATTGCAGTGCCTCTTGCTGATTTTTTCTTTTTGGCAATTTTTGCAAAGTCATGGGTTGTTTATAATAACATCATCTTACAACTATGCATATGGCAATACGAGATCTACAGATAGTAAAATTATAAAATAATGATAAAATATTTAAAAAAATATTGTTTTTGAGTATGTATAATGTGGCGTGCTACCTGTAGATTGAGTGTTTGTGTTCTTTAAATGAGTGAGCTTCATAAGGTCATGTTATTTTTGAATTTTCAAATTCTTTTCTGTTTCTCTCTTTCTCACTCTCTCGCTCTCTTGCTCTCACTCACTCTCTTTTTTTTTGTTCCCAATTGATTTTATATTATTCCAAAAAAAAAAAAAAAAAAAAAAAAAAAAAAAAAAATGTGATTTTATTTATTTATTTTTTGTTTTTGGTCTTTTCGAGACAGGGTTCTAACTTTGCCTGTTAGCCAGCTTGGCCTGGAACTTCACCGTCTGTAGCAGGCTGGGCCTGAACTCACAAGATCCACCTGCCTCTGCCTCCCGAGTGCTAGATTAAAGGCATGTGCCACGCCCACGCCCGGCAAAAAATGTGGATTTTTATGTTATTTTAAGCTTTGGTTGTGGCAGCTTCTGCTTATCTCAAAGACTGTTTTGGATCATTACATTTGCACACTTAGTTTTTCATGGGTGCAGAAACACAGAACAGGTAGGCTTATGTTATTGGCCTGAATGTTCTGTTTTTTTTTTTGAGTGTTCCATTTTATTAACCAATTTATGCCTGTAATTGACAAGACTGCAGCATGGAATTTAGAATAGTAAGTAATCTGTATAGGCAATAAGCAACTAGGCTAGCTCTGGGATTCTGTGCTTGAGTGGGTGAGGATCAACCCCAACTCATAAATATGTCCCCAGAATCCTAGGACATGGAATTCCTTACTGAGATCCCAGCTGGTATTTTATTTTTTTAATTTGGGGGATTACAGACAGTATACACTATTTGAGGTATTTTGAATCTCCTTATTCTATCCTTTTGACCCTCCACGCGCCCACAATTTCTAGGAGGGAAAGGACTATGCAGGAGATTTCTCCCTAGTGAGGGAGACTCTTTTATAGTAATTGGAGCAGTCAGCAGTCAAATTTGTCTGATTCAACTGAAGTGAAACTGTATTAGAACTTCAGTAACAGATTGATTTGACACTAATGATTAGGCATTTGCAAATCATTAATTTTTGCAATTAAATGATGGAATATACAGATAATAGAGAAACTGAAGTTTTTTATCACTCTTTCTTCAAGTGAGATCAACCATAGCCAAAAGCAATTAGAGTTATAATAGCATTTGAGGTTCATGCTCATTCACAGAGCAGACAGCAGCGAGGCTGAGTGATGAGGCTGCTGTCGCTTGGGCAGATGCTGGAGTGACACCCTATAGCTGAAGTCCCCAAGCTTCCCTGGATAGAGCTGCCACTTCTTGATTGTGCAACTGGCTCCTTTTATCCAGGAATCACATAGAAATATTTTGGAGTGCTCTTTTATCGGTATGTCTAAAAAAGATTTCTCGCAAAATGGCTCAGAGCACATGAGAGTTTTATTCCATTTAACTTCATGATGTGGCTTAATGGGAGGTACAGGTGGGAATGGAGTTATGGACATTATGTTTTAATTGTACTCAGCATAGTATTGAGTGGACCTGAGAGGGGCCCGATAAATTTCAGCCCGTGCTAAACTGACTGGTGCTCCAGATGTCGCGTTAGGCCTGTAGACTCACTGTACCGATGTTACGCTCGGCACTAAGATGTGTGCCTCGTTGTGCCTATCCATAAAGCGAGTATCAATGCTCAAGAAGAAAGATAAGAGTGGATTGTCACTTTGCAAGAAAGTATTGTGCGTTTAGCTTCTCGTTGGCTCTTTCTTTTCTTAATCTGAGAAATATTTTATGATGAAAAGGGAAACAGATGTCTAGAATAGCCTTCAAGACAATCCAGTTTGAGGTTGGAGCAAGGAGTTGGTATATTCCGTTTTCACATAACATGAAAAGACCATACAGATCATCTTTGTAGATACCTGTCTTACTGTTTGTATTGGTTCATAGTAATTAGGTCGCTAATATTTTGCGTCTGTGCCTTGCCTGCTCTGGTGCTATATATTTTTGCTCTTTACATGACTGGGCGGCAGTGGTAGGTGTACACCCTTTATATCCAGCACACGAATTGAGGCACGAGGCTCAAGATGGATAATGTTAGTTGAGTTAAATGGCTCCTATGCCTGGTAATAATTCACTATGCAATGAGTGAGTATTCAAAGGACAGCTTACGATGGGTGCTTGTGCATGTTAAATTTTTAGGGTTAAGTTATGATTTTGTCTCGAAAAAAAGACAAAAAGATGTTTTATCAATAAGCTCGTCATAACTATTATTCTTTATAAGTTAATACTGAATGTTGTATTTGCGTAGACTTGTGTTGTAACGTTTGTAATGATTAATGTTGGCATAATAGCCCGTAACGGCAAGAGGTGCGGAGAAGATTGGCACTTATGCCTGAAATTTCCTGGGCTCCGGCAAGTTGGAGTTTAGATGTTCGTTGTAATAGTCCATTGCCTCTTACTTGCAGTAGTACTGGTGTAGAACTGAATCCACTAGGTGCTGCCGTGCAAGAGCAGTCCAACTGTAGGTTTTAACCACTTAGAGGCTAGTCGACTCAGGTAACTCGCATCATATGCTCTCTTATCTTTTAATTTAAATGCGCGCAATTTTCTTATATAAATCATAAGACTACCGGAGTGAAAATTGTCAAGCCGGGCTTTAACACATTCTCCTTAGTCCACGAAGCATAGACAGCTAACGACCTAGAGCATCGCTATTGTGGGCCATTTGCTTGCTCATAACAAGGTAGCTATTCTCATACTCTTTTGTCAAGAATCTTAATGTTTACTCTTCAAATATTTATCTCTAATGAAATGGAAAATTGACTGTTTTGATAGACAAGGGAAGTTGCTTAGAGATATAATGTGAGCAAAAGTACATGAGTTATAATTATAATTTCGATTAGTCGGTATGTGGGATTTGGTGCTATAATAACTGTTTTTAGATTAAGTCTTGTATAGTTACTAATGGATATACACTATGATAAAGAAAGCAAAAGAAGCGGCCCTGGTAGAAAATAGAGCTACACTGTACGTAGTGGGGACTGTCTACGATTGCTCCCTGCCTACATGTTATGCTGTTAGGTCTGTAGAGGGTCAAGGGCCAAGGGTTAGGATGATATTCTATATGTTTCCTGCCTCAAATCATCAGAAACTGCTTCACATGTTATAGATTCCAGTCTTTCTTTTGGCCCTGCTACGCACCAAGTTTAGATTTTGTGTAGGGGAGGGGTAGAGAGGTAGAATGTGTGATACATGGAGTCTGTGGAGGTGCCCCGCTTGGCATTTGGTGTGGCTGGTGCAAGATCGTTTCGTGTTGCTTATTACAGGGCGGAAGATGTAAGAAAGCGGTTACAAGGAAAGAACTATCGACCAATAAGCGCGCTAAGAGAAAGATAGATCGCTTTTATAGCTTACTTTTGCAACAGATCTGAATGAGTTATTGAGTGGGCAATTTCCTGATCGGCCATCTTGGTTTGGTGAGCATAGAAGCAGTCCCATGGAGGTTCCAAGAGATAAGAAGAGAGAAGGAGGAGAAAGAAGGTAAGCCCCCTGGGCTGGTCGATTCAGCCTGTGATGTATGAGCAAAGACTAGCTTTAGATGTGTATTGCTGTCTGATTAGAACCACTCTTTAGACTAATGGGAAATTTATTTATTGGCTTATAGTTGTCACATAGATTATTATGGTGTAAAAGAGACACAGGCATAATAAGTTTACTGAAACAAAGTAGTGCCTAGTCTATATTCCCACTGTTTAATAAAGTGTTTTGTAAAATTACCATCTAGTGTAACGTCAGAGTGTACTAAAGATCTATCCGGCAATAAATTATGACATTGGTTGTTTAAGTTTTATATGCGATTGACATAGGGTGCCTATTTGGTTGTAAAAGAAATTAGATCAAAAGGTAGGAGACTGCAGTGTATAAAAGAAACAAGGATAGGTGGGATAGCTTTGGGATGCTTTCCGAACAAGTTTCAGCCTATTTGGACAGACAGTGACAACAGAATTGTTTTATTCAGTTGTCTTGCTCTGGTGGCACAGTAAGATAAGCATATAGATATATAGTTTAAAAAAGCTATAGCGAAATGATTTAAAACTAACCAAACTATATCTCTGTAAATTACACCTAGACAATTAANTTTTTTTAGTTGGGAGGCTTCTTACTACATCCTCTATTTCTTCATATGTTATGGGTCTGTTTAAGCTGCTGGTCTCCTCTTGGCCAAGCTTTGGTGATTCCCAAGATTTCAGATATTCATCCATTTCTTCTAGATTTTCAAACTTGGTAGAATATAGGTTCTTGTAATATTCCCATATAATTTTCTTGATCTTTTCCTTGTCAGAAGTTTTATTTTTTTAATGCTAATGTGCAGCATCATGACAGTGCTGCAGACTTTTACAGAATCTCTGGTTGTAGCTTTTTTAGCTATGTGCAGTACTCAGAAAGTGTGTACTTATGCCTCGCTTTTATTGCAGTAGTTTTGATACCAGCTAAATGAGGATTTCAGTTTTCGTTTCCTCCTTTACTAGCTCAGTGATGTCTACATGTTACTTCAGTTCTCATTAGTAAAATGGAATCATTACAGTATTTACTTAGGGGTGTGTGTGTGTGTGTGTGTGAGAGAGAGAGAGAGAGAAGAGAGAGAGAGAGAGAGAGAAAGAGGAAGACAGAATTTAGACAGAATTCGGTATTTACCAGGTTGAATTTTATTTTATTATTTCTTTGTTTTGAAATCTAGTCCCAAACAGTTTTGCCCCAAATTTGGGGAAGGGGTCATTCTAAAACTTGAATTTGGTGGTATGTGGTTATTAATAAACATAAGGCTTAAAGCTGGTTCCTATGTGTGACAGTCAGTATCCAAACAAATGAAGAGAGATGTTTTTTATTTACTTATGAGGAAGTACTTGTAGTTGTATTTTTGGTGGCATCTAAAATGAGAATCCCCAGAATCCTTTTCTAGAAACTCTTAGATCTCAAATGCTGTTCACTTCTGCCCCTGATTTTTGAAAATGCCCATTTTCTCTCCTCTTTTCTCAAGCATGCAGTGCATACAGGAAGTGGTTGTGGTTGGCAGGCTCTCTCTGAGTGTCTTGGGTTGGCTGACTTCTGTGGCCTCAGCTCCTGAAACTGCTCTTCCCACTCTGCTTTAGCTACTGTTTGTCACCAACATGTTGGCAATGAGGCCCAGTTACCTCGGCACGGAACTGAGAACAGCAGCCATAGCTCTCTCCACTGGCCAGCTGGGAACTAGGCTGCCAGTCAGACTGTCCTCTCATTTTCTCACTCTGTTAAGTCTAATGGTTTTCTAACATTAGAAAACCTAGCTGAGGGCCCTGAGAGATGGCTCAGCAGGTCAAGGCACCTGTTGCCAACCCTGAAAATCCCAAGTTCAATCCCTGGACCCCACATGAGAATAAGCTTTCGTAAGCTGTCCTCCTACCACATAGGAACCATGTCCTGTATATCACTTCTCACACTAAATAAATAAATGTTACAATTTTTTTAATGAAAAGCTAGCTGGGTGTCAGAAGTTGACTGTTAGTCTTTGGAATATATCTTACCTTTAACTTAAAACTTAAGCTTATTGTTGATCATGGAAGACTAAATTGTAATGTATATTTCCACCCACCCTGTCTTCTACTTTACTGTTTCCTTTTAGACTTCAGGCTCGAATAGCTCATAGGATACAAGAACTGGAAAATCTGCCTGGCTCTTTGCCACCAGATTTACGAACCAAAGCAACTGTGGAACTGAAAGCACTTCGGTTACTCAATTTCCAACGTCAGGTAATACCTTTTCCCCAGTGAATCTGAGGTGTAGGAAATCAATGTAATTGTTCCTAAAGTGTGATCTGTGTGTTTCCTCTTGTCTATTCCATGTTTTAAAGATAAGAACTTAGTAAAATAAAATAGCATGTCTTTAGACTGGCAGTTCATAGCTAAAAGTAACGAGGATATACTATGTATAATTCTTTTCCCCTTCTATATATCAGGAACATTTTTTCTCCTGTACTATAGTTTACAAAATCAGGATTGTTATATTTTGTTACTGTGAATGAAAAGCCATGACAACAAATTACAGAGAGCTGTGTCTGTCTTCATGTCTCTAAGGAAGACCAAGAAGGTAGTAGATCAGTGTTTCGTGGTAAGCACAAAGGTAAATTGCTACCATGACTGCGAAAACAGTTTGAACAAATATGAGACTGCCTCCTGAATTACTGGCTCATGTTTGTAGCAATTCAACCAGAAATGTCTTGTACCCTAATTATTCATCAAAACCTAACTTTGGGGCATTTGGACCCATGATATTTACATGTTGACTAATCAGTGAGTTTGCTATTGTGTTCTTAGTAGTCATATATTAAAATCTGGAATAATGACCTGTTTTCTAGTTTCTAAATCAGTAGGCGTCTAGTGGAATGAAGTACAACTAATTTTCCCTTGAGTGAGTTTCACCAAAAGGTGCAGGTCTCCTAGTTCAAAGACCGTGTATGTCTAAGGCATTGGGGATGAGGAGTGTTTAATTGTCAGTCAAATGGGTTTGTGTTGCTCACGTGTGGGACACACAAAATGAATTATTAATGAGTAAAAATACTTTGGAAGTGTTGAATTGCATAATTTGGCCTACTGAAGGCTCTAACTGTAATCACAAGGCCCCCTCCTTCTCCATTGTCTGTGAATTTGAATACAAATTTAACTTTTTGGTTGTTATATGATGGAAGTGCCAGTTTCTGGAAGCTGGGCTCTACTTGGCTAAGGGTTTTCTCCCTGTAGCCCCAGCGGGCCTGGAACTCACTCTGTAGACCAGGCTGGCCTTGAACTCACAGAGATCCACTTGCCTCTGCCTCCCACGTGCTAGGATCAAAGCCATGCACCACTACGCCCGGCTACTTCTTTCTTAAGGCTAACTTTTTAATAGGAGAGAATAAAAGTTTGACACAATTTTGTTAAATGAATGTTGGTGACATATACTCTTTTTTTTCATACACTCATAAGTATAAGGGTAGATTCAAAGAGGCTTCTCTTGGACTCTTGCTAGTCACTGAATTTTTGTTTGATATAATTGAAAACTCTCATATCTCTAAAGTTTCTTGATTAACTGTGATTGATGCCAGTTTCAGATTCAGTTGAATGATTATTATTATGTGGGCTTCCAGATCCCCATAATATATAATATGGTGCTGTGTTATGCCACATAATCTAAAATATGTCCATGACATAATATAAAATTTAAATACTAAAGAATATCAGGATTCGAGTTGGAAGAAACCCGCACTGGTGTTTCTCATAATTTATTTGAGGTTATGAATTTACATTATTTGACTACCTGCTATTACCTGTACCAGAAAAAGAAAGTAACTTATTCTTTTTGCAGATTATCATTAAGGGTAGTGTTTAAATATCAGAGACTGATGGTGTTGACAGTTATAAGGAAGAAAACATTTTAAGGTTTATTAATTAATGCCATTACAATAAGTAAACAGAATGAATTACTTTATTTCAAAGCTAGGACATACATTTTCCCCCTTTTATTGTTACAGTACTATTATATATATATATATATATATGTACTATTTTATATATATATATATATATATTTTGTGTGTGTGTGTGTGTGTGTGTGTGTGTGTGTGTGTTTTGAGACAGGGTATTCCTGTAGCCCCAGCTGGCCTGGAACTCACTCTGTAGACCAGGCTGGCTTTGAACTCACAGAGATCTCCTGCCTCTGCCTCCCAAGTGCTGTGATTAAAGGTGTGCGCCACCACGCCTGGCACTATAATTTTTTTTATCTGAATTACTCGGAAAGAGATTTTATACCCTCTTTAAAATTGCCGTAATTTCAGTTCTTGTATTTAATAACGGGCCAACAGCTATGGACACACTTTTATGAAGAGTCTCTGTTCTGTTCCACTGAGTAGAAACTGCAAGAGGTCAGGGCTGAGAATCTGACTTCTGTTTGGGAAACTTTCTAACTACTCTCTTCCTGATAGCTGAGACAGGAGGTGGTGGCCTGCATGCGAAGGGACACCACTCTCGAGACAGCCCTCAACTCCAAAGCATACAAGCGCAGTAAGCGCCAGACTCTGCGAGAGGCTCGAATGACAGAGAAGCTGGAGAAGCAGCAGAAGATTGAACAGGAGAGAAAGCGCCGGCAGAAACACCAGGTCCTTAGACCAGGGCTTTGTGTACCCTTGTCCTCATTAGACACATCCATTGGGGTTGTTGGATAGGGTCGGAATGTTTGCAAAGTGAGGGCATCACAGAGCAGAAAGATCACTTGGAGTTTATATTGCTCAGCCACCTCATTTTTTAAATGGGAAACTTAAGCCAAGACAGATAAGCAGCGGCTGCCAACCCAGTGTCAGTCACAGAATGAGACTGAGGACATGGCTTTCTTGAATTCCAGAGGAGCTGGCAGTTGAGACTGATTTCAGAAAATACCATAGAAGGGCGGATTATCGGGCTGGAGAGATGGCCTAGCGGTTAAGAGTGCTGACCGCTCTTACAGAGGACCCGGGTTCGATCCCCAGCACCCACATGGTGGCAGAGAACCGTCTGAAACTCCAATTCCAGGAGAATTCCAGTTCCAGGGGAATCCGACACCCTCTTCTGACCTCCGCGGCATTGCACGACATGGGTGCACAAACTTGCATGCAACAGTACATTCATACACATACAGAAATAAATTAAAAAAATTAAAAAAAATATTTTAAAAAAGAAGGGCGGATTATCAACAATAGAAATTTATTTTTCAGAGATTTGGAAGCTAAGTCAGGATACTAGTGTGGTCACCTTCTGGTAGGACCCTCTTTTGGGTTGCAGAGGCTAACTTCTGTGTTCTCACACATCAGCACACATCAGAAAGAGAACTGGAAAGTTCTCTGGTGTCCCTTTGTAAGGGTACCAATCCTATCCTTGAGCTCCCTGCATCCCAATACATATCACTAGAGGTAAAGTATTAGCATATGAACTTGGGGGGGCATCTTCAGTCAATACAGGTGTAGTAGTCATAATTTTGCAGGAAACTGCTGACTAGATGGTATGAGCGGGTTTGCTTGAACAAAATCCTGGAGAGAAGTAAGAGGGCAAAGAAAAGACAACAAAAAGTTATCTATATAACTAATACAGATTTGGAATTCTGGGCTCTTTGAAGGACCTGGTTGGAAGTCACAAGGGCAGATATTTTAAAACACTTCTTTATAGGAGATTGGAAATACTTCCATGTAGAATTTTATTTTTGTGTCCTAATTATTTGCTCTACTATGCTTAATATAGTACCTTAGTTTCATTTTTGAAAAAAATACTAGGTTTTCATGTAAATGGGATACATAATGCTTCAGGTAGTTATGGCAATTTTAGCTTTGAATAAACTTATTTTGCATCACAATTCTAAATTTAAGTTCAAGCAGAAGAAATGTGGTTTTCATTGGAAATGCCCAGGTCCTTTAGGTTTATTTTAGGGTGATGGAACAGGGTACTGCCACTTTTGCATTTGATAATTTGTAGGTTGGCTTCAGTTTTTAATCTCTTCCATTTTCAGATGCCCACATCCCCAAAGTGAAGACAGAGCCTTTTATGCTCTTATAACCACACAGACAAGGGGGAGTCTTTTTTTCTTGTTAGCCCCATAGCCCATAACCTCAACTGTATATTGAGTCTTTTTAGATCGTGCCTATTCCCCGCCTCCCCAGACAGTGCGAAGTGGATCTGAGGTTATCCTTTTCTCCTTCTTGTTGATTCTTTAGGAATACCTGAACAGCATTTTGCAACATGCGAAGGATTTTAAGGAATACCATCGGTCTGTGGCTGGGAAGATCCAGAAGCTTTCCAAAGCAGTGGCAACCTGGCATGCCAACACTGAAAGGGAGCAGAAGAAGGAGACAGAGCGGATTGAGAAGGAGAGAATGCGGAGGCTGATGGTAAGGGGTCCCATGCAAACCCAGGAAGCTGTTCAGCTTGCATTTTTCTGGACTGAGAATGTGACATGGAACAGTGAGAGAAAAAAGGGGAAGCCGCTGATCAAACACAGTCACATGTCTGTGTCCTTCTGGGGGTGGAGTGGCAACATTTTGTCTTTTCTACACAGTGCACCTAATAATCCAGGATTGTACTTGAGGCTGTCAGTTCTGTGGTCTAGGGCACCATCGTCATCCACATTGTATAGCATTCAGAGAAAGACAGGTGCTGTATTATGTATAGAAGGTCTTCCACATCAGGAAGAATGGCAAATTGAGTTTGTTTAAAAATATAATGTCTTGGGGCTGGAGAGATGGCTCAGCAGAAGGACCACTGGCTGTTTTCCTACAAGACTTGAATTGGTTCCCGGTACCCACATGGTGGTTAACAACTGTCTTTAACTCCAGTTCCAGGGGATTCAGTGCCTTCTTCTGATTTTCTCAGGCATTATGCATCATGGGTGCACTTACACACATGCAGGCAATACAGTCATACATAGAAAATAAAAATAAATGAAATATTTAAAAAAATATGATGTCTTTGAGATGAATGGCCAAGAGGTGTTTTTAAATGAGTGACTCATAAGGTCATGTATTTGAATTTCAAATTCTTTCTGTTTCTCTCTTCTCACTCTCTCCTCTCTCTTATTCTCTCTGTCTCTCTTATTGTGTCTCCCAGACTGGCACTTATCATTTTACTGATGGCAGAAATTATTCTCTAACAGTGTAAAAATGTGATTTATTTATTTATTTTTTTGTTTTGGTCTTTTCGAGACAGGGTCTCCCTGTAGCCCCAGCTGGCCTGGAACTCACTCTGTAGACCAGGCTGGCCTTGAACTCACAAAGATCCACCTGCCTCTGCCTCCCGAGTGCTAGGATTAAAGGCATGTGCCACCACGCCCGGCAAAAAAATGTGATTTTTATGTTTATTTTAAGCTTTGTTGTGGCAGCTCTCTTATCTCAAAGACTGTTTTGGATCATTACATTTGCACACTTAGTTTTTCATGGGTGCAGAAACACAGAACAGGTAGGCTTATGTTATTGGCCTGAATGTTCTGCTTTTTTTTGAGTGTTCCATTTTATTAACCATTTATGCCTGTAATTTGACAAAACTCAGCATGGAATTTAGAATAGTAAGTAATCTGTATAGGCAATAAGCAACTAGGCTAGCTCTGGGATTCTGTGCTTGAGTGGGTGAGGATCAACCCCAACTCATAAATATGTCCCCAGAATCCTAGGACATGGAATTCCTTACTGAGATCCCAGCTGGTATTTTATTTTTATTAATTTGGGGGGGATTCCAGACAGTAAACACTATTTGAGGTATTTGAAATCTCACCATCTTTGCCCCCCCCCCCACAATTTCTAGGAGGGAAAGGACTATGCAGGAGATTTCTCCCTAGTGAGGGAGACTCTTTTATAGTAATTGGAGCAGTCAGCAGTCAAATTTGTCTGATTCAACTGAAGTGAAACTGTATTAGAACTTCAGTAACAGATTGATTTGACACTAATGATTAGGCATTTGCAAATCATTAATTTTTGCAATTAAATGATGGAATATACAGATAATAGAGAAACTGAAGTTTTTTATCACTCTTTCTTCAAGTGAGATCAACCATAGCCAAAAGCAATTAGAGTTATAATAGCATTTGAGGTTCATGCTCATTCACAGAGCAGACAGCAGCGAGGCTGAGTGATGAGGCTGCTGTCGCTTGGGCAGATGCTGGAGTGACACCCTATAGCTGAAGTCCCCAAGCTTCCCTGGATAGAGCTGCCACTTCTTGATTGTGCAACTGGCTCCTTTTATCCAGGAATCACATAGAAATATTTTGGAGTGCTCTTTTATCGGTATGTCTAAAAAAGATTTCTCGCAAAATGGCTCAGAGCACATGAGAGTTTTATTCCATTTAACTTCATGATGTGGCTTAATGGGAGGTACAGGTGGAAATGATTATGTCTGTTTTATTGTTCAGTAGTACCAGATTTCAGGTGCTAAATGACTTGTCTCCAGTCACTTAGGCCTGTAACTCACTGTAGATCTCTGACAAAGTTTGACCTTTGCTATCAACAACATTTCTAATGCAAGAAAGAAAAGTGATTGTCACTAAGAAATTATTTGTTAAGCTTCTCTTAATTCTTTCTTACTAAAATATTTATGAATGAAGGGATACAGATGTCTAGAATAGCCTTCAAGACAATCCAGTTTGAGGTTGGAGCAAGGAGTTGGTATAAGAATAACAGTGAAAGACCATAACATTGTCAATGCTTGGTCATAGTTATGTATATGCTGTGCCTTGCTGTCTGTTTAAAATTTTACTTACAGCTGGGCGTGGTGGTGTACACCTTTAATCCTAGCACTCGTGAGGCAGAGGCAGATGGATCTTTGTGAGTTCAAGGCCAGCCTGGTCTACAGAGTGAGTTCCAGGACAGCTGGGGCTGTTACAGGGAGACCTTGTCTCGAAAAAGACAAAAAAAATTTTTTACCTACTTTATTTTATGTGTATGAGTGTATTGCGTAGATGTATGTAAGTGTACTCATGTTGTGCAATGCCCGCAGAGGTCAGAAGATGGCACTGGATCCCCTGGAATTGGAGTTATAGATTGTTGTTAGCTGCCATATGAGTGCTGAGAACTGAACCCAGGTCCTGTGCAAGAGCAGCCAATGTGTTTAACCACTGAGCTGTCTCTCCAGTCCCCATCAATGCTCTCTACTTTTAAGCATTTTTTTAAATCAAATCTAGACCCATGTCCCCCCAATTCCCCCACCCCACCCCACCAGAGCTCATGCATTCTGCCAAACATGCTTTTCATCTCTTTTTCAGTCTTTCTCAATATTCTCCATGAGGAAGTTGACTGTTTTGAGCAGAAGTTTTAATATTTCCAAAATACAAAGTTAAAAATAAACTCGAGATGGTGGGTTGTCAATGTTTAGCATTAATTTTGTATAGTTAAAGAAACACAGGAAAGCAAAGGGCTGCCTTAAAAATCGCACCTGGTACGTAGTGGGGCTTCGTGCCCTAATTTTGCTGAGATCTAGGGTCAAGGGCCCAAGGTGTTGGATGTTTCTATGTTCGCCTAAATCCAAACTCCACATGACAGCTAGTCCAGTCTTCTTTTGGCCTCTGTCACCACCAAGTTTAGATTGTGAAAGGGAAAGGTAAGTGTGAAATGGAGCTGTGGGTGCCCTTGCATTGGGCTGTCACGATTTTCTTCCTTAACAGGCGGAAGATGAAGAGGGTTACAGGAAACTGATCGACCAAAAGAAAGACAGACGCTTAGCTTACCTTTTGCAACAGACTGATGAATATGTGGCCAATCTGACCAACTTGGTTTGGGAGCACAAGCAGGCCCAAGCAGCCAAAGAGAAGAAGAAGAGAAGGAGGAGAAAGAAGGTAAGCCCCCTGGGCTGGTCGATTCAGCCTGTGATGTATGAGCAAAGACTAGCTTTAGATGTGTATTGCTGTCTGATTAGAACCACTCTTTAGACTAATGGGAAATTTATTTATTGGCTTATAGTTGTCACATAGATTATTATGGTGTAAAAGAGACACAGGCATAATAAGTTTACTGAAACAAAGTAGTGCCTAGTCTATATTCCCACTGTTTAATAAAGTGTAACATTTCTAAGTGTACACAGTCAGTAGGACAAAGATCATAGGCACAAATATGCATTTGCTTAAGTTTAATGCCAGTGTGACAAGGGGATGCTGGGTTAAGAAATTAGATCAAAAGGTAGGAGACTGCAGTGTATAAAAGAAACAAGGATAGGTGGGATAGCTTTGGGATGCTTTCCGAACAAGTTTCAGCCTATTTGGACAGACAGTGACAACAGAATTGTTTTATTCAGTTGTCTTGCTCTGGTGGCACAGTAAGATAAGCATATAGATATATAGTTTAAAAAAGCTATAAGAAAATAAAAACTACCAAATATATCCTAATTATCACCAAACAATAAAGGGTAAGGCTCCTCTCTGCAGAAACTGTGTTTTGATTCAGGAGTACCTTGCTGAGTAAAGACCTGAGTCTCTAGATCTTCTTGGATGGTGAAGGGTCCAGTCAACATCGTGCATATAGAGGGCTAGGCATCCACCAGTTCTACTAACTTAGGATCAAAAGTATGTGGAAAAGTATTCTGTCTTTATTCAAGTTATACAGACATTTTCCTGGCACTATTTTCTTTCTTTCTCTTTCTCTCTTTCTCTCTTTCTCTCTTTCTCTTTTTCTTTTTTTTTTTCACATAAATTTATTTATTTATTTATTTATTTATTTATTTTTAACAAATCTAGACCCGTGTTCCCGCTCATTCTCCCACCCCACCAGAGCTCATGCATTCTGCCAGACATGCTTTCCATCTCTTAGTCATTCTCAATATTTTTCCATGGGGAAGTTGACTGTGTTTTGAGCAGAAGTTCCTGTTTCAGTCAGTTCTTTGTGCTAGTCGTTTCTGTTGTTTTTGTTGTTTCCAAAATGTGTTATGCCCACTGCTTTGGACAAAAGCTCAGGGTCCCTATACAAGAAATACTTAAAATTGGGTAATTGGCACTACCATCACAGATTGAGGGATATCATTCGTCGTTTGTTTTTTCTGGGACTGTGTTACTTCACTTCAGCATGATGTTTCCTCTAGCTCCAGCCATTTTTCCTGCAAAGCTCGCGATGTCGTCTTTCTTTACTGCTGCATAGAAACTTCCATTGTGTTAGATGTACCACATTTTCTCATTCCACTCGTCAGTTGAGGGGGCATTTAGGTTGGTTCAGCTCCTTTTGCTATTGGAAGAGAGAGCTGAATAAAATGGCCCGTTGCATGTATCTCTTGTGGTGGCGTAAGTCTTGAGGGTACATTGCCCCAGGAGTGGCGTTATGGTATGGCTGTGTGAGGTGGCAAGTTCATTCCAAGTCTTTTACCATAGGGTTCTCCAACACTGCTTTCACTATGTGGCTGTACGAGTTTACATTCCCACCAGCAGGGAATGAGTGTTCCCCTTTCCCCACAACCTCTTCCAGCACTTGGTATCATTTGTTTTCTTGCATTTCCTTAGCCAGTCTATTGGCAGTAGATGATAATCTTGAAAGTGGGGTTATTTGCGTTTCCTTAATGATAGTGATGTTGAGCAGTTCTTGAGGTGTTTCTCAGACACCTTAAGTTCACAAAGACCTCGGCTTGTGAAAGTTTCTGTTTAGTTCTTTGCTCCAACTATTGAGCGGGTCATTTGTTTTCTTCTTTCTTTGTTTTTGAGTAGTTTATATATTCTGGAAATCAATGCTTTGTCAGAATGTACCTCATGCAGTGATGGTTTCCTCCCACTCGTGGGATTTCTCAGTCACTTCCTTGATTGTTTCTTTTTGATGGGTACAGAAGCTTTTTGAGTTTGATGACGGTCCATTTGTCCATTGTCGACCTTAATTCTGTTGCAGCTGCTGTCTGATTTAGGAAGTCTTTTCCTTACGCCTATGTCTTGTAGCTGGCTGCCAACTTTTTCTTTCTATCATCTTCAGAGTTGGGGTTTCACGTTTGAGGTCTTTTACCATCTGGAGTGACTTTTGTACAGGAGGAGAGGTAGGGGATAAATTTCATTCTTCTACAAGTCGTGATCCAGTTTTGCCAAACACCACTTGCTGAGATGCTGTCTTTTCTCATTGTGGTTCTTTGGCCCCCTTGTCAAATATGAGATGATTGAAATTTTATGTGCTTCAGACTTGGATCTCGAGTTTTGTTCCATTGGTCAACAAGGTCTGTTTTTGTGTACCCGTACAGGCTGTTTTTATGACTATAGCCCTGTAGTAAGTTTTAAATTGGTATTAGAAGACCCCTCCTGATGCTAGCTCTTTTCACTCTAGGCGTTGATTTTTTTGGCTAATTCGGTGGTTTTTTTTTTTTTCCAAATGAATTTAAGACTTTTGTTTCCAAGCCTGTTGGTGGTGTTGGGGTTTTGATTTGGATTGCATTAAATCTATACAAAGAGTTTTGGTAAAATGGACATTTACAATTGTTAATTTTCCCAATCCATAGCATGGGAGGTTTTCCATCTTCTGAGGTCTTCTTCAATTTCTTCTTTTAAGGGTTTAAAATTTTTGTGTGTAGAGGTCTTTGGTGTCTTTATGGTTAGGTTTGTTCCTTAGGTATCTTATTGTTTTGAGACTATTGTGAGTTGGGAAGGTCTCTTTTTGAATTCTTTCTCCAGTTTGCTTGTTCTTGGTTGTAAAGAAGGCCATTGATTTTCTAAGGGTTAATTTTGTATCCTGCACTTTGCTGAAGCCTGTTAATTGTTTCTAGAGTTTTCTGGTGCTGGAGTTTTTTGCATCCCTTAAGTAAACAATCAATCATATCAGCATAATTAGGATAGTTTGACTTTCTCTTTTGCCAATTAGTACTCCTTTTTAATATCCTTTCCTTGCCTTATTGCTCTAAGCAAGTGTTTCAAGCACTTATATTGAAGAGGAGTGGTATTAGGGGGCAGCCTTGCCGTAGTTACCTACCTTTAAAGGGAATGTTTTCTGTCATTTCCCCATTTAGGATGATATTGGCTGTGGGTTCTCTGTATATGGCTTTGATTACATTGAGGAATTGAGGAATGATCCCTCCAATTCCAATTCCTCTAGGGACTTTAAGCATGAAGGCAGATGCTGGATTTTGTCAAAGGCTTTTTCAGCATCATTGAGATGATTTGGTGTGGTTTTTTGTCTTTGATTCCGTTTTGTGTTTGATGATGTTTATGATTTTCGTATTGTTGAACCATCCCTGCATCCTTGGTATGAATCCACCTTGGTCATGGTATGGATGATCTTCTTGAATGTGGGTATTCTGTACGCGATTTGCCAGTATTCTGTTTTAGAATTTTGGCATCTGCGTTCCATGAGGAGGAGATGGGTATATAATTTTCCTTTTTAGTTGGATCTTTGCCTCTGGGTTTACGTTAATAGAGTGATGTTGGCTTCATAGGAAGGAATTTTTGGGAGAAATTCCCTCTGATCTGTTATACTTCTAAACAGTTTCAGAAATAATGGTTGTAGGTTCTTTTTGAAATGTTTTATAGAATTCTGGCCGTGAAACCGTCTGGGCTGGCTTTGTTTTTAGTTGGGAGGCTTCTTAACTACATCCTCTATTTCTTCATTATGTTATGGGTCTGTTTAAGCTGCTGGTCTCTTCTTGGCCAAGCTTGGGTGATTCCCAGGAATTTCAGATATTCATCCATTTTCTTCTAGGTTTTCAAACTGGTAGAATATAGGTTCTATTTGTAATATTCCCATAAATTTCTTTATCTTTTCCTTGTCCGTTGTGATATTTGCCCTTTTCATCACAGATTGTACTGATTTGTAGTTGTTCCTTCTTTCTTGTTTTGTTAACTGGGCTTAGGAGTCTGTCTATCTTGTTTATTCTTTTCAAAGAACCAACTTTTGGCTTCATTTTATTTTTTTGTATTGTTTTCTTGTTTCTATTTCATTTGAATTTTTCTCTGATTTTTGTTATTTCTATCTGTCTGTTGCGTTTAGGTTCATCTGTTGTTGGCTCTCAATTGCTTTTAGCTGAAGTATTAGATCATTAACTTGTGCTATTTCTGTTTTACTAATGTAGACACCCAGGGCAATAAACTTTCCCTTGCTTAGGACTGCTTTTTACGATAGGTATCCCATTAGGTTTTGTGTGTTGTATTGTCATTGTCATTCAGTTTCCAGGGAATGTTTTTCTTTCTTTCTTTATCTCTTCCTTGGACCATTCATTATTATTCAAGAGTGTGTTGTTTTAGTTCTCCATGTGTTCTTGTAGCAGGAAGGCTTGTCCTGGTACGACTGTTGATATTGAGCTTTAATGCACTGTGGTTTGACAGGATGATGGAAATTATTTCAATCTTTTGTATTTTGTATAGGTTTCTTCTGTCCCAGTATGTGGTCGATTTTGGAGAATGTTCCGTGGGGTGTCCTGAGTAGAAAGTGATTCTCTGGTATTAGGATGGAATTGTTCGGTAGAGGTCTATGAAGGCGTCCATTTTTTTGTATCATATCGTTCAGTTAGATGTCTCTTCTGTTTATTTTTTGTCCTGTTAACCTATCCAAAGGACTCAGTGGGGTATTGAAAATCTCCTACTATTTGAGTTTGCTGGGGTTTGTCTGTGACTTGCGGGGTCCTGGAGAAATTGTCTTTTATAAAGTGTTTTGGTGCACCAGAGTTCGGGCAGCATATTATTCATAACTTTGTGGAAATCTTCTTGGTGGATTAGTTCCTTTGATGAATGATATGGCCTTCTTTGTCTCTCTGATTTTCTTTACTTTGACAGTCTGTTATCCAGATATTAAAATAGCAACACTGCTGCTTTTTTGCGTGCCATTTCTTGGGAATATTTTTTCTTCCATCCCTCACTTTAGGTGTCTTTTGATTTTTTTTTTAGTGATTGTGTTTCTTTGTAGCAGCATATCGATGGATTTCTGTTTCCTAATCCATCTCCCAGTCTATGTCTTTTGAATTGGGAACTTTAGCCAATTAATTTTAAGGTTATGACTATAGGTTTGTGTGCTTCCTATGGCCTTATTTATCCATCTGTGGTTTGATTTAGGTTTCTACTTCATGCAATTATGGCTTTTATTGATTTCTCTTTCTAGTGGCCTGGGGATTATGTGCTCCTTTACTTTCTGTTCTTTGAAATTGCTTCAAAGTATTCTTCTGAAGGGTGGTTTTCCAGACATGTATTCTTTTCTTTTTTTTTTTTTTGTTTTTTGATTTTCCTTCTCCTTCCACTATGATTGACATTTGCTGGGGAATTATAGTAACCTGGGCTGGCATCCATTGTCCTCAAACCTGGGAATGCTTTGCTCCAGTTCTTCTTGACCTTTCATTTCTACGTATGCGATGAGAAGTCCTGTTTATTCTGATAGGTTTCCCCTGTATAGGTCACTTTGTTGTTTTTCTCCTTGGTCGCTTTTAAAGTATTTTTGTGTCTTTGTTTTGAGTGTCTATCCATTTTAACTATGATGTGTACATGGGAAATTTCTTTTCTGATCTTGTCTCTTTTAGGAGTTCTATGTGTTCTTGTTTATTGGTATTGGTTGTCCTTTTTTAGTTTGGGAAGTTTTCATCTATATATTCTGTTGAAGATCTGATTGACACCATTCTCTTGAAGAGTATTCTTCTTCTCTCTATTCCTATGATGTCGGAGTTTGATCTTTTCATAGTGTTCCCACAGCTCTGAGTTGTTCCAATTTTACTGTATTATTTTAAATTTTTCGATAATCTTTCCTTGAGGTTTTAGCTTCGCTTCTGCCTGTTATCTTCCAGGTCTATTGATATTTCTTTGTTCTGTTCCTTCCAATCTGTTTGAGCTATTTTTCATTCCTTTCCTCTTAATGGATGAGTGTTTAGTGATTTACCTTTTTCATTTCCTCTTTCATTTCTTTAGTATTTCTATTTCTTTTTGGAGCTTCTCGTCCCTTTTTGTAGCTCTTTGTTCGCTGGTTGCGTTTTCTTTTTCTTTTTCAGCATGGGACCTTTTCCAGGTGTTTCTACTTCTTCGGAACTTGTCATATCTCTCCTTTCTCTGGGTCCTTCTTGAGTTCCTCATTCTCTTTTCTTAGTTCTTTAATTTGTTCTTTATGACTTGTAAGTTCTTTAGTATGTTCACAATTTGTGTTTCTGGATGTTCTGTGTCCTTGGGGGCATCCCCGAGGGATCCCATTGCAGGAGTCTTCCATAGGGTTTGGTAAACTTGGCACGGATTATCCTGCCCTTTCCAGTATTGTCTCTTCTTCGTGATCCTGGCATATGGGCTCTCCTTGCCTGTATTCCCAATTCCAATGTGAGTCCTAAATGCTCTTCACTGTGTTGAAGGCTTGCTTTCGCTTGCCTCTTCAGATGCCTCTTTTAATCTCAGTTGGTGTGGGGGGGGGCTCTTCAGCCGGCCCCGGCACCTTGCGTGTGGGTTCGGAGATCTCAATCTCAAGATCACACAAGCCTCCTTTAATACCGGCTGGGAGGATAACTCCACCCCCACACGCACTAGATCTAATCAAGCCAAAAGACCACACCTTTAATACACTGGGAGGATAACTCCAGCCTCACAGCCACAAAGGCCAATTGAACCGAAGACAGCAGGACCAAGGGATCAACATCAGCTCGCAAGGCACCCACAATCAGCTCGCCAAGGCACCCAGTTCCTACCTTTTCTTTTGGGTGGTTTTCCCCCTTATTTTTCTTCCCTTCCGCTGGCTCAGGAACTCAAATCCACTTCTCATCTTTATCTCTTTCTCTCTTTCTCTCTTTCTCTCTTTTCTATTCTTCTTTCTCTCTCTCTCTCTTCTCTTTCTTCTCTCTGCTTTCTTTCTTTCTTTCTTTCTCTCTCTCTCTCTCTCTCTCTCTCTCTCTCTCTCTTTCTTTCTTCTGTCTGTCCTTCCATCCTTCCGTCCTTCCATCTCTCTCTCTTTCTCTTTATTTTAAAAATATTTTACTATTTTTATTTTATGTGTATGAGTGTATTGCCTGCATGTAGATAGGTAAACTGTGTTGTGCAATGGTTGCTGAGGTCAGTAGAGGGCATTAGATCCACTGGAACTGGAGTTACGGACCACTGTTAGCCACCATGTGGGTGCTGGGAATTGAACCTGGGTCCTCTGCAAAATCATCCAGTGCTCTTAACCACTGAGCCATCTCTCCAGGCCCCTGGCAGTATTTTCTAAACAGCCTAACAACATAGATTATACAGGTATTATAAGCAATCACAAGATGGTAAAAGTCTGCCGGAGGATGCCTGTAGGTGACTTGGGAATACTGGGACATTTTATATGAGAAACTTGTGCATCTTTAGATTTTGGTCTCCATAGTGGTCCTGAAACTGCTCCCCTGTGAATATGGAGGCATGGGTGACTGTATTTTGTTTTCATGATAAATTCTGGTTAGACTAGCTACAAATATCAACAGAAAGTATTCATCAGAATTGGTGAGAATTGAGAGTTGGTAGCATTTAATCATTTATTCTCTACCCTGAATAATTGAACAAAATGTTTTTCAAAAAATAATTAATTTCATGGCTCCTGAATTCTCATACCTATTTCATAATTAAGGAGGAGGAATAAATGATTGAGAAGGCACCTTCTCACACCTGATTTGCTTAGTCTTATAAGATAGCTCAGCTTATTGTGAAGATAAGTGAGGGATGACTCAGGACTTGGATTTAGACATTTTATGGGTGAGGAATACCTCATTTTCTTGTCAGTGTAACATTATAGACTTGGCAGAACCCTAGCTCCTAATTTCTGCCTTAAAAAGATACTTTCAGAGCCAGTAAGAGACACTCAGGCAAACAGATAAAATTCTATAGTACTCTATAAGCAGACCCCATTAAGTGGCAGGTTTAATTTTTCTTAGTCCAGATACATTATGCCAAACTTGTCACTGTTAGTGTTTTTAGCATTTAAGTTCGTATTCTGTATTCCTTTGTGATTAAAAGCTAATGGCCTGGATTTGAGCTTCCAGTTTATAATTAATAGATTCCTGCCTTGGAATTAGATAGTCATATCATCACAGGCAAAGAAAGAGATGATTGAGTGTTGACAATTATGCCTGTATTTAAGTTAATCTGTGCATAGCAGGGATCTGTCATGATTTTCCTCGTGGTGCTGCCTACTCTTATCAGATCTATAAATTGGTATGCACCTTGCAAATTCTTATCACTAGGATTGCTGATAGTCCTTTTTCCCCCCTATTTTATGCTTTCATTCACCAACATTTGTTATGAGCCTTGTAAGTGTGCTAAAAGAAAAAATAATGATACCGACAGACAAACGTGCACCAAATTAAATAACTTTAAACTGTGATGAGTGATCTGAAGGAAAACAGAGTCAAATTGGAAGTGAGGCCTGATTGCCTGGCAAACAGATAGTAGATAAAATGGAGGAGAAGCAGTGGGCATTCTCCTTAGAGAGTGCTCTGAGCTTTTCCTGCTGAGTGCCAGTCACCTCCTTCTCACCTCGTGCCCTTAGAAGGACTAAGGAGATGGGGCTACGTTTCCTTCCTGGACTGTCTTGCCAGGAAAACTGGGGTGAAGAAAGGGAAGGAAGAAAGAAAGAGAGGAGTGAAAGGGAGAGGAGAGGGTGGGGAGGGAAGGATGGACAGAAAACAGGCTCCCAGCCATTCCTGGCTCTGGGCTCTTTCACGGGGCTTTAAAACAGCTTAGAGGGAATTATCTAATTCCTGAGGCACCTTTATTCGGGTGCAAAGGAAGGGGATGCTTTCCAAAACTGATTATGTGACCCTTCAGATTATCTGTAGTTCTTCTCCCCTCCATCAGAGAGAATGATTGAGAGTTGCTCCTTCCAGCTTCTCTATTGGAGGAACCTCTGTGTCTGCAAGATGCAGAGCGCTGTGCTGTCCCTTTCAGCGTTTCTCATGGTGGTAAATAATATGCCATCCCTGTCCATATTCTGAAAAATTAGATGAGGCTTCATCGTGCTTTTGTTTTGACTCAGTGAGGTAGTAGCTCTGAACTGGTTTCAGCACTTGAATGGTAGCAAAGATGAAGACGGCTGAGATCCAGGACGAAGCCACTGAAGATGAGCCTGGCTGACCTTGAAATTAATTGGAAAAGGATTACTTGTGACTTTCACTGTTAAACTTGTATATAATTTTGTGTTTTTTCTTTCCTTTTTAATCACCCAGCATAACAGAGAAGGCCTTTGTTGTTCTTGGAGAATTTGTTGTTTACTATTGCTCACAAATAATAGTGCTGGTTTCTTATAGCCTGTCATGACCTTGTTTAATTCAATTCTCTGCCCCATTTGGTGAGTTTCTATGCAGTATATGTTTATAAATCACTTGGAGCTGTCTAATTTTCAACCTTGTTCTTCATTTATTGGCCTTGAATTGGAAGAGGAAAAAGTCAACTCTAAGTATATACTTATGGGTCAGAGAAAGAATAGTTTTTAAATATTGGGATAGTGAATTATGGGAAAGCAAGGGTTTGAGGGTGGATGCTGCTCTGAGCATTTAGCATGACCCTGAGGGCTTTGTTCTCTGCCTAGATGTTCTGTGATATCCACAGGTGGCTGTAAGATAAAGGGTAGGGTTAGATAAAATGATCAATCATTTACAAGTAGGGCTGAACATATCATGTTAGCATGCAGACTCTAAAATTCAGAACCCTTGCTGTTATTCTGTGTAGGATATTTTATTAAAGGATGTGTTATGCCCTACTCAGTCTATTGTTCTGTTAAAGGAGTGATGTTTTTACCCTATAGTTTTATTGTGAGGCTTACCTGGGAGGAAGAGTTTAGAACATTTCCTGGCACATAGTGAATGTTCAATAAGTATTAATATATTAAGCAATTCTGTGATAAAAAGGTGGAGTCGTGATAACTGAAATGTGCTTGGGTTTTTTGTTTTGTTTTGCTTTTGAAAATAAAGTCCTGGGGTCAGTGAAATGGCTCAGCAGAGTAAGGCATCTGCCACCAAGTCTGACCATCTGAGTTCCATCCCCAGATCCACACTGATGGAAGGAAAGGACTGGCTCCTGCAAGGTGTCCTCTGACTTCCGCATGTGTGCACACAGAATTTTTATAAAATGTGATTAAAAACTAGAGAAGAAAGATTTTCCTTTTTTATCTTGACTGCATATTTTAATGATGTTGAATAAAATAAATGCTCATTTCTCATGCCTTTGTTCTTTTTTATTTTATTTTTTTATTTTTATTTTTATTTTTTTTTGTTTTGTTTTGTTTTTTGAGACAAGGTTCCCCTGTAGCCCAGGCTGGCCTTGAACTTGTTCCATAATCAAGGATGACCTTGACCTCTACCTCCCAAATGTTGGGATTACAGGTGTGACTCAGCACTGTAGGCTCATTCCTGTTCTAAATGAGGATCAGTTGTTGATAAGTAGAGGAAGCCTTTTAGGACAGAGACATAATCCTGGACTAGTGGGACATGTAGAAAGAATGAGGATTTATTATTTTAGTGGCTCTGCTTACTACAAGGCTCCCCACCTCTACTGAAGGAATTTTCTAATCTACACGGCCTCTAAATTTGAGTGGTCCATGGTGATGCTTAAGCTGTGACTAATAAGCTCTTGCCAGAGGCACCCTCAACCACTGCTTAGTTGAGTATCTCTGGGGTTCAGTTTTCTAGAGATATTTGACCCTAAGCCAAACTTAAATATATAATTCTCCCTTCCACATCCTCCACGGGATGTACACCAGTGGAATTACACCGTTGTTTTTGGCATTTCTTGAAATCCTGTGATACTAATGGGCATGAGCATTAAGCACACATGGGCAGCACTGCCAGATAGCACTTTCATCGTGGGGTTGATTTATTTTGTGTAATACCAAGCAAGATACACAGAGGAAAGCCACATAATGATGGTCAAGTTAGGAGTTCTTTATTAAGCTGGCAGTCAGAGAGGGCGCTAATGCCCAAAAGAATTCTCGACCGGGAGAAGAAGCAGGGGCAGAGTTTATAAAGCTTAAAACCACAATTACATCATGCCAGGGGCACATCCAGTAACCAAATATCAGATCACCGTAGTTACACCAGACCAGGGCAGGTCAGTTAACAAAGAGATATTCAGTAAACAGTAAGTTCCAGTTAGTCTGGGTGGGAGGACCTGCTTGCTACCTGGCTACTTACGAGTTTCCAGTATTGTAGAAACAATGTACATCCTAAAACTGCCTGCATGAGATGTTCTGCCTGTCTGGTGTTCTGCCTGTCTGGTGTTCTGCCTGTCTGGTGTTCTGCCTGTCTGGTGTTCTGCCTGTCTGGCAGCAGTGGGAATGGATGGGCAAAAACAGAGTAAAGCAAAATTCAGTTAGAGCAAAATGGAGTCAGTTTTGCCATCACATTTTGTTTGAATTTTTTTTTTTTATAATCAGCAAGCAAAGCACTCACTACGTTTTATTATATTGTTTCTCAAAGAAAATTTGTTTTTTTGTCCCCTCGTTTTCTCTCTCCCTCTTCCCCCCTGGTTCCTTCCCAACCCCCAGTAGCTTCCTTCCTGCTGTGATGTGACCTGTGTACTGTGAGCCCTTCCCCAGCCCTTCTTCAACTTGCTCTTCTTCCTCCCTCGTGGTCTATGTAGTTTCATAGCCTATACTGACTTACACTCCCTTATTACCTGCGCACAAACATGAAAAGTTAGGATTCGATATGAGAGACAGCCTGTGATTTTTGTTCTTCTGAATCTGGTCACCTATATATAATATAATCTATGTTTTAAAGTCCTTTTATTTACCTCCAACCACTTTTATAAGTAAAGTGCAGTGCTCTTCTGCTTTGAAGAGAGACCTTTCCTGTCATGGTGACTTATTCAGTATAATGATTGGAAATGTGATTTTTGAAAACCTTTTTAGACATTAAAAATCAAAGCCTGATGATATGATTGTAAATGAAACAAAATAATAATGTTGAGACATTTTTAAAATTTGTTATATCTGGATTGTTCCAATGATTTTATCTATCTTCCCAAAGATTATATAGTGTATTGTAGCTTTCCCTTCATAGATTTCCATAGGTGAGAAAAATCTTCTTAGTCAGTTCTGCACATTTGAGGGCAAAGGACTACAGGGAGGGCAGAGAAGCACAGTACCACAGTGATTAGATTCATTTGATCAGTTCAGTGTAAAAACGGGTGAAACCAGTTTGCAGCAAAGTTCTATTTAGCTGGCTTGGCCAGTTCCCTGAGTCAAATGTTCAAATTGATTTTCTCTGTAAGACACAACCAAGGCAGAGTACAAATGTCTGCTAATTTGATATTCTTGGGCATTTTTTAGTGCCTGAGCCCCTGCCTCTGTGCTCAGAGGTCCACTTAATTGGCAGTAAAAATAAGCCAAGTGGTTCCTGAAAGCTTCATTTCCAGAAGAGCGGAATGAGCCCTTAAGACGCATGTACATTTGAATGTTGTTCTAGTATATTATAACAATACCTGCTGGGATAAAATGGATGCTCTTGATAATAAAGGTTGTAAAATATTTGACATAAAGCTGTTTCTTTAGAAAACAAGGCTGTTTGTAGCCCTATGTTATAGTAATCTCAACACTGAACCTCACTGAAGTCTCTTGAATTCAGCTGACATAGTATTTTCATATTTTGGGACTCCCTTTTGAAACCTTGTGTTTATTTTGCATGCCTTTTGCACGGAAGATGAGTAGTCTGCATGTAACTTTGCTTGCGAACATTCCTAAATGGAGACTGTAAATTGACATGGGCCTTGGAAATTGTGAATCTAAATTGGTTTTAGTTTCAGTAATTTTTAGTAATGGCTGATCTTTAGTAGTAATTTGTATCACACATATCCCCTGACAAGAGTAGGTTAATTATGCTTCCCTCCCAACCTAAGCATAATTAGTCTGAAAGGTTTTGTTAGGTGGGAAAAAGTCAGTACAGAGTTCCTTTAGCCTTGATTAATAAATGAGTTGCAGTGCTTGGGTTTGGTTTTTATAACCAGTGGTGGTGAGTGCAGGCACAAGCCAGTGATCTTTAGAAGTTACCATTCTGATCCCATGATACAGGGTGACATCCCTCAGGTGGCAGGAATACCGTCATATCTGCCACATTTACACCAGTTTTTTTTTTTTTCCATCCATGATCCAGAGTCTGTCCAAAGTTAGCTCAAACAGAAGTATCAGTCACAGTCTTAGCTTTAAATTAAAAAAAGAGGGAGGAGTTTTGGGTTTTGTTTTCTGTGTTGAGTTTAAAGCATTTGTTTGACATGAGAACATGGATTTCTGAGAGCATGCGCATCAGAGATCATGAGCCCAAAGCATAATATTCCATGTCTTAGATCCATGCGACAGAATTGGCTCTCAGATGGTGTGTGAGAGAGGTGATACAGAGCCCTAGTTCAATGGGGGAATCATGGGTATTCTTTACCATTTCGTGACTTGAAAATATATCAGCACCTAATAGCCAATAATATAATCCTAATAGCAATAATAATGAAAGTGCAGTTAGCACATCCCAGGTTGAAAGGCTTGCTCTTGCTTCATTCATTCTTTCCTCTGCCAGATGCTCACTTAGTGCTTCTTAAGGGCTCAACACCCTTCTAGGGCGAATGCTTCCATCAACAAACAGAAGTCCCCTGACAGTGTGCTACTTCCTCTAAGGCAGTTTTCAGACAGTGCTATAGCCAGTCTTCATTAAAAGGATAAAAGAGATGCTCCTGACCACTCCCCCAAGCTACGGAGATATGCTTTTGGTGTATATCACACAAGTTTGGGTTGTGTGGTTGAAACACTGGTCCAGTCCTATAGCAGCCCTCATCTGCTACTGTGTCTGTGTTCCATATATGGAAACTGAGATACAAAGAGAAGCAGATTTGCTCCAGGTCACGCAGCTAAGGTCACTTGTACATAGTCAGAGATAGAATTCAAATACAACTTGGCTGGTCTCAGAACTGAAGGGTAGAAATGTAATAGTACTTTGTCTCTTGGTGTCTAGTGGAATTAAAAATAGATGGTTTAGGGGACTTTAAATAATGAAAGGGCCTGATTATGAGGCAGTTTTTAGATAGTGCTCTGGCTGGCTCTTAGTATATTCATAGGAGAACATTCTGCAGAATGGTTTTGATTCTGTTCATTTATGGTGCTTCAAGCTTCTTAATGTGCTATTCTTTGAAATGGTGATCCAGTTACACTTGCTGGATATTTCAAATTGGCTTTTTCATTGTCTCATTTGATTTTCTTTGTTGGCCAAATTTGTAGCTTATTTCTAGTTTCTATGGAAGGAATGGTGGGATTAATTGACTTTCTTCCATTAATTAAAACCATCTCCAGAGTACAGTGCTTGAGAATTCCAAAAATGGAACTTTTAGTGCCTGTTGCAGGCTAGCTTCTGGCATCAGTGTGCTATCTCCCTAGGCTAGGTAGACAGCCTGAAAGCTCTTCCAAGCACCAGTCCTTTAAGCTTGTAAATATTTTCTAGGTAGCAAGAATAAAAAATAAAATTCTTGGGGTAGCATAAGCATAGAATCATTTATTTTCCTAATCTTTGGTAGAAACTATTATTTAATACCTGTGCTCTCCTCTGTGTGTGTGTGTGTGTGGGGGTCAGAGACAGATTATATTTGGTAAGAAAATTATAAATTACATTATAAAAGAACTTCAGAAATGCCACACTTTTATGGAGCTGTTCTTCAGTGCTGAAAAAGGCTAGATTTTAGCCGGGTGTGGTGGGGCACTCCTTTAATCCCAGCACTTGGGAGGCAGAGGCAGGCGGATCTCTGTGAGTTTGAGGCCAGCCTGGTCTACAAAGTGAGTTCCAGGATAGCTGGGGCTGCAGAGACTCTGTCTCAAAAAGACCAGAAAAAAAAAAAGGCTAGATTTTAAACATTAAACATTTTTAGTAAGTTACTTTGTTAAAATACAAATTATTTTCATAGATGATAGCAAAGTATTAATAGACTGAATGTCTTTTTTTAGATTTTTTTTTAATTTATTATTTTTTATGTGTATGAATGTACTGTCTATGTGTAGGTTGATACACCTATGTCGTGCAATGCTGCAGAGGTCAGAAGAGGGAGTCGGATTCCCCTGGAACTGGAGTTAAAAGGTGGTTCTCAGTTTGGGTGCTTGAGAATGGAACCCGGGCCCTCTACAAGAGCAGTGGGCACTCTACTCTGAGCCATCTCTCCAGCCCTAAACTGAATATCTTAAGTAAACAAAAATAAATGAAAGCTGATGGCATTTTTCAGTTAAAGATAGAAACCTTGTTTTCTTCAATATCTTAATAAAGGAAGTGACTACAGCTTTTCCCCCTTATTTTATTACATAGAAATAGATTCTGTAAAAGTTAAAGCATATTTTACCTGTTTTGTATGTATTACAGATGAGATTCTCTTGGGTCTGTATAAAATGTGACCCAATCCTAGTTTCTCATTTGGCTGCTTTGAGGCACATAGACGTTAATGGGCTAAGGTACTGCAATAGTTAAGAAATGCTGGATGACGAGTTTTTCATGCGATCCTAGTATCTGCCTTGATTTCCCCACATACCCAGTGTAGAAATCCTGTATATTATGAAAGCCAATTAGGTAGAATGGAAACATCCAGGGAACTCAGAGAATTTTGTCTTATTTTGTATTTTTATGACTGAGCAGTGGTTCAGAGCTTATTCTTGATGGACATTTTTAGAATGGTACTCTTCATTGTTGATGAAAACTTGCTTAGGGACTAGGGAAGTTGAGCTAATTATTTCAGGATTTGTCCTCCCAGTGCCAGACGTGAGAAAATGTTTCTGATTCTTCCTGCTGGTGCCGTCTTAAGCTCTTTGTGCCCCTAAAGATACAATACACAGATCTCTAGTGCCCTGGCCTTGAATCACATCTGGCTTTGAATGACTCTCTGCAAGTTGCTAATACAGTTCATGCTTTGTCTCAGATAGCAAAGAATGATAAAAATAAAAAGCATTAGCAGTTAAGCTCTGCTATGCACTGCGGCAAAATGGTTATGGATTAGAATTGCCATGAAATCTTGAACAATCTTTTTTTTTTAAAAACGGGTTTATTTTTTGAGAATTTCATATAATATATTTTGATCATATTCACTCCAGCTCTTCCCTGTAACTTCTCCCAGATCCACTCCCACATCCCTACATTTCCAACTTCATGTGCTCTTTTATTAAAAAAAATATAATACTTTACTGATGTTTTTGTGTATTTCAGACATCATTTTTCAGTTCAATTTAGACATACTCCCCTTTCCCTTCCCCCACCCCACCCCAGATCATGCATTCTGCCATACATGTCCTGCATCTTTCTCTCAGTCTTTTTAAAGTTTTTCTCTGCAGAGGTTTAGTGTTTTGGCAGAAATTAACTATTTCAATCCCTTCTTTGACCCAGTCCTTATGTTGTTGTTGTTCCCTCCCATTTGTATTGCTCCAAAATATGCCTATATAAATATCATATATGTACCAGAATTATGTCCTCTTGGAATAAACTGTATGTTAATTCTGCAATATGTTTAGGGATTCACATTTTTCCCTTTAATTTTATATTACTCTAAAATATGAATATATACCTTCCACCCATATACGTTAATTACCATGTCTGAAAGTAAGTGGTAAGTTAATTTTAGGGCCTATTAAGAGATTCACATGGGCATGCCAGAGGCCTGGGAAAAATTTCATGTGCTCTTTTTAAAAAATTTTAATAACCCTCCAACTCCAGTTTGAGCTATCCATATTCTCCTGGGTGGGGATGCAACCACTGGAGTGTTGTTGACCTACCATAAACCACATCGTTAAAAAAAACTGACTCCCCATCCCCAAGCAGTCATTAACTGTCCATTGCTCCTCAGTTAGGGGTGGGGACTTATGAACTCTACCCCACACCATGTTACAACTTGACTGACTTGACCTTCTGTGGGGTCATGGGTCCAGCAGTCCAGTCATGTCCAGAAGACACTGTTTTGCTCTCATCCACCCCGACCTGTGGCTCTTGCAGTCTTTCTAATCTTTCTTGTGAGATGGCCTGAGCTTTGGGAAGAGGGTGTGGTATAGATGATGTCTTATTCCACAGTCCTTTAGTCTCTGCACTTTGACCTGTTGTTGAATTTCTTCTTTAACCATCATCCACTTCACAAAGAAACAATGGACAAATCTAGAGGGCAGAAGATTTGGGTGTTTAATTTGGAATACCTATAGAATCCAGTAAAGTTGAAAGGGACCATTGGTGGGGAGAGGAAAGGGAGATTTTAAGGGAGAGAGGATGGTAGAAAATAGGCAGTATGAAGGGGAAATGGGGAGAGAGCTTTAAGTGGGGAGAGGATGAGAGGGCAGGGCAGGGGGGGTGGGGGGATAACTGAACTTGAGGATGTTTGGAAAAGCCGTATGGAATCCGACTATTGCATATACAGAGATGAATTTAATTGTAGTTACCCTTGACAGGGATTGTTCATCCCAGAGTCCATAAGTTGTTAAACAAAAAGTTCCACGCCAAATGTGGGATGCTTCACCTCAGGTTGTTGAGCAGGGGTGTTCTGGAGACCCCCTCCCCCCAAACAGTACACCCTATTGCTACTGCTCTTGGTTGCCTACCAGAACTTGATGGTAAGATTCCGTTGCTGAAGATACCACACACACTGATGATAGGAGGACATGGAGAAATCAAGTTGGTACTGACTGACCGAGAAGCTTCTTCTCTGCTGGCTAGCTCTCATAGAACTAGAAGGTGCTATGCAGGATGCTAGGGAGAAAAAGTCATCAACAGTCTTACCAAGCTGTGACCACCCCCCTATGAACTGCAGCAGTGACCAGCATGGCAAGGTATGCCCATGGGTACAATAATGGCACAGATGTTACGAGGTAACCACGTGGTTTCTGATTGGGTTTAAGGGCTGCTCTACAGGAAGAAATACATGCTTAGTACTGCAAATCTGGCCAAGCACCCATGCCGAGTAGTTCACAGGCCCCAGGGTTGACTCTACCGCTGTTGTTTTGCTAAGTGGACATAATGTCAAATTATCCTGTTTTCTTGATTTATAATATAACACTTGCCATTGTTGTTTTGCAGAAGGCGGAAGAGAATGCAGAGGGAGGGGAGTCTGCCCTGGGACCAGATGGAGAGGTGAGGGAGCTGGCACCCACTGGCCCCTAGGTTCTGCTGAGTGGAGCCTCTATCATACTCTATAGCACCATTTTCTCTGTACTCTAATTTTACTTTGTCTCAGTCACTCTTTCTTTAAAACTATTTATGTGTTTGTATGTATGTCTCTCTGTGTGTATGTGCATGTGTATGCAGGTAACTGGAGAGGTTAGAAGAGCATTGTAGGATCCTCTAGAGCTAGAGTTACAGGCAGTTGTAAGCTGCCGCATATGGATACTGGGAACCAAACGCAGGTCCTGTGCAAGACCAGTAAATGCTCCTCATTGCTGAGCCATCTCTCTCAGCTCTTCATCTAATAATTTTTAAGTAAAATAGTACAGTAGTGGCTAGGGAGATGGCTCAGTGCTTACTGAGGAGGTATGACGATCCCTAGAACCTATGTAAAGCTGGGTGTAGTTTCATGCATTTTTTTTTTTTTTTTTTTTTTTTTTTTTTGTCTTTTCAAGACAGGGTCTCCCTTTAGCCCCAGCTGTCCTGGAACTCACTCTGTAGACCAGGCTGGCCTCTGCCTCCCAAGTGCTAGGATTAAAGGCGTGTGCCACCATGCCCAGCAGTTTCATGCATGTATAATCCCAGTTTTCCTACAGTGAGATGAGAGGCAGAGACAGGAGAACCCCTAGAAGCTTTTGGGCCAGCTAGCCTGACATTTTCCATGGCAAACAACAATAGACTCGGTGTCAAGGTGGAAGGCAAGGACCAACACCCAAGGTTGTCCTCTGACCTCCACAGATGTGACCATACTCACAACATGAACAGGCAGTCCCCACTCATGCATACACAGAAAGATTAAAAACAAACCACCTGCCCCCAAAAACTTCATAGTGTCTCTAGACTACCAGTCAACTGCTACAAAGTGTCTTGCGTACCATTCTGTATATAAATAGCCATGTATCTATTCTATAACTACATTTGGCAAGTAAATAATACAGAGGCATAAAATATGACCCAATTTCCCTATTTTATTACTAATTTGACATTATAAAATCCATAACATAAGTAGTTGACATATTCTAGTTTTTTTATATTTGTATAGGCTTACAATATAGATTATATTCTACATGAACATAGTCCTTAATTTTATATTTCTGATACTCTTTTGAGTTCTCAGGATGCAATTATTAATCAATTAGATTTTTTTTTTTTTGGTCTTTTTGAGACAGGGTCTCCTTGTAGCTCTGGCTGTCCTGGAACTCATTCTGTAGATCAGGCTGGCCTTGAACTCACAGAGATCTGCCTGCCTTTGCCTCCCAAGTGATAGGACTAAAGGTGTGCGCCACCACGTTTGGCTTCAATTGGATTTTTTTCTCTGAAAAACTCAGGGATCTGCCTGGTCATGTGGTAAAGAGGCGGAAGCCCAGAACAGGAGGGAAAAGAGTTTGTTTTAAATGACTTTCTTTTGTCATGGACTCTGAGACTCCGTGGAGCATTGGATGGTGGGGGATTGCCCCTTCCCATTCTAGAATCATTGGGTACCTGAGTTCCACTATAGGCTCACATGGCCAGATGCAGGAAGAAGGGTTGAACCACTTGTATGACTACTGTCTAACTACTCTAATTCATCACAGGGGAAGAGAGGATCAGGATAAATGTTAATGTGTAAGAAACTGTCAACAGGCTGTTATGAAGATAGAATACTCACGACACGGGTGTACAAAGTTGCATGCAGACAGCACATTCATACACGTACAGAAATAAAATTAAAAAAAAAAAAGAAGATAGAATATAGAATAGTGCATGTTAGAGCACTTGGAAATAGCACCAGTTTGCTGATGCTCAGCCTCCCTACGAAGGCAGCAGATGAGCCTGTAGCTAACAGACACGCAGGGAAAGTGAGCTCTCCCATACTGGTGCCCTCATCTCTCTCTCTTCTGCAAAAATTAGCTGCTGATCTTGGACTTGTGACATACATCTTTTTTTTTTTTTTCCTTTTTTAATTTTAATGCACATGAATTCTGTTTGCCAAAGTTTGCAAAGTGGACATCTTGCTCAGTTTGTTTTGAAATAATGTTCTTATTTCCCTTCTGTGTTCATTCAATGCTTTTTGCTAAAGTTCTAATCCTATCCACACTGATTTCCAGTTTTCTCTGAGGCTTGACATTAGAATAAAACAAGCTCTATTCTAATAGATTGAGATAATAAGATACGATTTTTTTTCCCCAGGGAAATGGTAGATTTCCTTCTCTGTTTCTTGAATGTGTTGCTGGCCTTTCACGTTAATGAGGAAGAAGTATCATGTTGCCATGCAAAGTAATGGTGCTGAAAACTATTGCCTTAGCTACTGTATGAGAGGAGAAAACCGACAGGCTGGAGTAGAAGCCTTTTCTTTTTAAAGTCATTTTTGTGAAAAGCCACTGATATATTGGTTCTTATTTTGATAGTGATGGTTGAGGGGGCAGGAAGAAAATTACTGAGGTTTTGGTTTCTTTTTGGTTACGTCCTATAAGATACTGAAAGTAACGAAGTCACCCAGGCTACTGTTTATCTTATTGTGTTGCTTAACTGGAATAAATTATATAAAATCCCAATTACATTGGTGGTTTTGCCTATATGTATTTGACCACAGAAGTAATTAAGAGTAATTTAGGGAAAATTCTTCAAATAATGAGTTACCTAAGCATTCCATTTTCCTACTCTTCAGGAAATAGATCACAGAACATGCACACAGATGAAGCATTTCCAAACATCTTACCTGGAGCTTTGCTCTGAGAAGTCTAGAAGTCAGTCACCCTTTAATCAGTAGCATCTATTTGCATAGGATTGCTCCCTTTTCAACCTTTTTAAGACAATTTGTTCTCTGGCACAGGTTAACTACAACTTCTGCACTTTCACTTACTCTTTCCATTTTCAGAGAGAGCCATTTTTCAGAGCCCTGGTCAGTTCTTCCGGTTTCACATAGGCAGGCCTTTCTTGTTACAGTTGCATACAAGTCCATTGGTTGAGTTAGAGACCTGCTTGCTGGTTTGGTTTTAGATAACAGTGGTTCTGTAGAAGACAAACCAGCCATTTAATGAGATGGAATGGGCCACAATTTTTATTCTCTCTGAAACCATAGCTTTGCAATAGCCATTCCTAAGGGAGTGTTAGCTGAAGGATTGGGGAGTTGTTAGTTCTAAATGACCTTAATCAACTCTGCCTACCTTGAATAAGAAGGGAGTTAGTTACAATGCAAGTATCCCTTGTACTAAATGCTTGGGATCAGAGGTGTTTCAGATTTTGGTTTGGTTTGGGAGTATTTGCATCTATATAATGATATCTTCTGGATAGGACTCAAGTCTAATCAAATACTAAATTCATGTTTCATATACCTTTATTTTTTCATATAGGCTTTAAAATACAGTCTGAAAGTGATTTTATGCAATAGTTTTCATGTGCCAGTGTTTTCGCTGACCCATCCCGTGGGTACAAGGTGTGGGATTTTCCACGCATGTCCTCGTGCCTCTGCTCAGAATGTTTCAGATTTTGCATTGGGGATGCTCAGTGTATATAACAGGATAAAGAACAACTCATTAAATCATCCAGGTAGTGGAGAATTTGACTTAGCACTCTAATATAATATTGTCCTACACAACTGGTCCATTGAGAACATGGCTGCTCCTTGGAGCAGGCAGGAGCTTGGCACAGTCAGTGCCACTCCACTGGCATTGCTGCCACCGTGATTTGTCCTTCGGCTTGTGTGCCTGTGGGTTCCCGATTCCTTCAGCCTCTGTGCCTCCTAACTCAGAGTCTTGGCAAGTACAGTCAGCTGCAGGAGCCAAGGCCTTGTGTCTACACCTCTTAGCTGGCAGTGATGCCTTATTCTTAGTGTTTCTGTTGAGGATGGAGTTGCATATATTAGATAAGTACTGTATCATTGAACCATGTCCCTAGCCTTTGGCTTTTTGAGACAGGATCTTACTATGTAGCCTAGGCTGGCCTTGTGATTCCTGCCTCAGCTTCCCAAGTACTGGTGTTACAGAGACATGCCACTGTGCCACCTTCTTTGGTTTCCTTGGCAGTGGTCTCTCCCTTCCCACCAAGACATACTAGGTTGTAAAATTATGAAACAGTAAAACATTTCAGATACTGGTCAGCCAAAAACCCTAGAAATAGCCAGCACAGATCTCAGAGACCCTCTTAACATCCCAGGGTGATATAATTCTTTTTTTTTTTTTTTTCTAGCCAATAGATGAGAGCAGCCAGATGAGCGACCTGCCTGTCAAAGTGACACACACAGAAACTGGCAAAGTCCTCTTTGGACCAGAAGCACCCAAAGCAAGTCAGCTGGATGCCTGGCTGGAGATGAATCCTGGGTATGCTGGGAGACGCAGTACCAGTTTCTTTGGGCTTCTTTGATTAGGGGCGGGGGTGGCAATCCTTATAAAAATTACCACACTAAAATGGTACAGCCTTTGCTGAGATAATGAAATCTGTTATCTGCATTTGTCATCTATACATAGAATGGACTAGTTACGTCCTATGTGTCTGTGTTTATGATTTAAAGAGCTTAGACCCATCTTGTTTACTCCTTTCCCTAGTTACGAAGTTGCCCCTAGATCTGACAGTGAGGAGAGTGACTCCGATTATGAGGAGGAGGTATGTATACATCTCTCTTTGAGGTTCCCTGAAGGGCCAGTCCCCAAGGGAGGCCTTCTGTCTTCCTCCTCATTTTGCTTTCAGGTGATGACTGGGTGACATGTTTGTAGATGCTCTGATAGTGTGTGCCTAGTGGCACAGTCGTCTCTTGAGGGTTCTTGGCTGGTGAGAAATCTTAGCAGATTCTAAATTCATTTGCAACCAAGAAAAAGAAAGTATCATTAGACTGGAAGTGGTGTGAAGGTCTTCAGGGGAGAACTGAAGATACATTACTTTGGGAAGGATAGCCACCTGTCTCCAAGTGGTTCATAACTACTTAAAATTTTTTACTACTGGTTGGGGCTACAGAGATGGCTCAGAGGTTAAGAGCACTTGCGGAGGATCCAAGTTCTGTCCTCAGCACCCGTGTGGCAGCTAACAACTGTCTGTAACTGCAGTCCCAGGGTTCTGACACTCTCCATGGGCATTGCAGGCAGGTGGACACTTACATACATGCAGGCAAAACATTCACCACAAAAAAACATCAAAAAAAGTTTATAAAAAAATAAAATTTCAATAAAACTAAAAAAAATTTCTGAAGTCTTTTAGGCCTAGGAGTCTGTTAGAATTCGTGAGTCTGGGAACTGAGGTGTTAAGAGGAACACAGGCATGCTGTAATTTGATATTTTGGATTTCTCCCTAAATCTGACTCTTGTTTGAGTCTTTGGGTATAGTTCTTACCCCCCCCAAAAAAATTTCTCAGTGTCTTGGAAGGAACACTTCATATGTTTAGAACATCAAATGAGAATATTGGATACTTTTACTAAGAATTAGGAAGTAATAAAAGTATTTGTTTAATTATAAAATGGTAAACCAGTACAAATAAGTGGATGAAGAGATTTATATTCTTTGCTGGGGTCTAGTTAATGCAGTCATTGCATCTGCTATGTATTTGTACACAGGCATTTTCATGCAACCTGCCAAGGAGCAGGTAACACAATTGTACTGATAATAGCTGACTGGGATTTTAAGACAATGGCTGTTCTCTTTCTATATTTTAGATCTTTGTTTTCTAAATTAATATACCATCACCATTTACTGGTTTTGGAAAACAATAAAAATTACATTTAGAACAGTATAACCATTAAAAGGCAAATACTTTCTGTGGCCTGGTAGTATCTCCCAGCTACTTTTTTCTTGCTTATTTGAGTGAACAGGCCAGTAAATTATATGCTACAGTTTTCTTTTTAAGGAAGAGCCTGGGAGTGCAGAAATAAGATAAATTGGGCTGCTTAGGTAGCCCGTGCCTCCTGGACACTGACAGCTGCAAACAGCTAGGAAGCGATGTACTCTGACCAAGGGACAGAAGAGCCCCAGGTCACCAGCTAGTCAGTGACTTGTGGCACCCCATTTCTAGGAGTCAAAGGCCCTGTTCTGAGTTCTCAGCTAAATCCCTAGTCCTAAATGATCTGATGTCATTGTCTTGATGTCACCACTGGTACTATTTTCAGTATATGTGCTTTCAGTCAAGAGTTATGGAAACATATAATTACCTTTAAACCTGCTTTGAATACAAGGTTAGTAGTGAACAGAACGGATATTTAGTGATACCTTCCAACTGGAGTTTGCTTCATAGTGAGCAGTAGGAAGATAGCGAATTCTTTGCCAAGGTAATGATTTTTTTTTTCTGAATACTCAGAAATGTGTTGTGTGAGACAGCATCAGAAAGCAATACATTCCCCATCTCAGGTCCTCTACAGTAAGCTCTGGGGTTACTGAGTTCCACCATCACCAAAGACAGCATTCTCAGGAAAAGGGTGTTAATGCCTTTGGAGAAAGAGATACAGAGTTCTAGAGAAAGTAGATACAGTGTGCATATCTGCTTTGAATGACCAAATAATTATACATCTCTCGAGCATGATTTTACATGGTGATTCTTGGGAACATGGGCCTCAGGGATGCCTGGAGGGTCTGTTTCCTTTTCTCACTGAATCACTTAGTGTAAGCAGATGTTAAATTTCCTTCCTTACTTGTGTTTATTTGCTTCATTTGTGAAGTAGACTAGTACTTGATCTCTTTTGTAGAAAGTGTTAATTACAGAATTTGCTTGTTAAAAAATATGGGCTTCCCTGTACTCTGTTCTTTCCCCAGGATGAAGAAGAAGAGTCTGGCAGGCAGGAAACAGAAGAGAAGATACTGCTGGATCCCAACAGTGAGGAGGTTTCCGAGAAGGATGCTAAGCAGATCATTGAGTGTGTAGCCCTCCGAGTTTTCTTTATTAAGATGGTGCTTGAGGTTTCACATGGTGTGAATTTTCTGTTTGGGAATCTCGTTTAAAGACAGGAATGTACTTCATGCTCACATTCCAGTGAAGACTCTCCCCTCATCTCAGAGGTTACTTCTGAGCTCTGCACCTAGCCAGGTCCAAGGGCTTTGTGTTTCTCATTGCATTCCTTCCCCGTCACCCTCCCCTGACTCGTGAATCATCTAGCTTAGGCTCCTTCATGGGCTTCACACCTTCCTTTGCACTTCTATCCCAGATTACAGTAGTAAATTACCACCACCACCACCACCACCACCACCACCACCACCTCCACCTCCCCTTCCCCCCCAAATATATCTGGCTACTCCTTTCCTTTCCTACCTCCTTTGAGGGCATCAGCATACTCAATAGCCCAAGTTGGGGACACCTTTCCTGTCTCATCCTGGCGGTCATAGCTGAGTCAGGTGCTGACCCTGCCCAGATCCAAACTTTCCTTCTATCTCCCTGTGTCCAGGGGCCATGGTCCCACATCTCACCCCATTCTGGCCCATCCTCTCTACCAGTGGTTCACACACCTTTTTGCTTGTACAACTGTATTCTAGGAGAATTGTCCTGAAGCAATATATAAAAGAGAAGATTTCGAAACATCAGATTTCTCAAAAGGAAGAAATAGACATTCTAATATTTCCCTCTTTTCTATAACCATATGCCCCACTTTAGGAGCCTGTTTTCTATCCACCCACACCCCTTCACAGAAGGCTCTAGGGATGTGCTGTAAAGTACCAGAAAACATAGAAAAAGGAAGAGCATTCTTCCTCCTTTCCCCTTAGTGCCTTCAGTTCTCTCTTGCTAGTCTTCCAAGCTTTAGCCAGTGTTCTGATAGGATTTACCTTTGCCTGCTAAAATCTCAAGACAGCTTCATTGACAAGTTCTGAACTGCAGCTACATGGTTCAGGCCCCTATTAGTTTTAGAAGATCACATTTTATGGCCTGGGCAAATGAAATAACCCCTGTTAGCTTCAAGTTCATCCCAGGTGTCAAGTGGGGCTGAATTAATAATGTGTACCTTCATTTTCATGAGGTTTGCAGAGACATATTTTAACTACAAGACAGGTAATACTCAGAAAGTGATTGTTAGACCCTCGGGTCATTTGGGATGAAATAACACATAGACGGAAATATCTCCATGGGCTTTTCCACTCTGTCTTCTTCAGGACTGCCAAACAGGATGTGGATGACGAGTACAGCATGCAGTACAGTGCCAGAGGCTCTCAGTCCTACTACACAGTGGCTCATGCTATCTCTGAGAGGGTGGAGAAGCAATCTGCCCTCCTCATTAACGGCACCCTGAAGCATTATCAGGTAACTGGCATGTTTGTGCTCCCACGGCAGGCACTGGTCTCTTACTGAGTCAACTTTGGCAGAGATTTTCAGGACAGGGAGACGTGTTAGTTGATGTCACTTAACAATCCCGGTGATTTCCCCTCTGCCTGGAGCTTCCTTCAGAGCACTGGCTTGTGTTAGTCTCTTCCAGGGCACCCTACCAGTTTTTTCTTCTCTCATTTTGGGATGGATTTTGTTGTAAGAAATGTTGGCTTAACACTTAGACCCATTTCATTGTGGTTGTCTGCAAAAGGGAAAAGCCTTCCTTTAAAAACTTTAGTTCAGCCGGGCGTGGTGGCACAGGCCTTCAAACCTAGCGCTCGGGAGGCAGAGGCAGGCGGATCTTTGTGAGTTCAAGGCCAGCCTGGTCTACAGAGTGAGTTCCAGGACAGCTGGGTCTACAGGGAGACCCTGTCTCAAAAAGACCAAAACAAACAAACAAACAACAAAAAAACACTTTAGTTCGGCAATAGTTGGATGCTCTGGATTCAACTACTAATCCCAATCTATTGCATTTATGCCTTTTTTTTTTTTTTTTTTTTTGTCTTTTCGAGACAGGGACCCTATAGTCCCAGCTATCCTGGAACTCACTCTGTACACCAGGCTGGCCTTGAACTCACAAAGATCTGCCTGCCTCTGCCTCCCAAGTGCTAGGATTAAAGGCGTGCGCCACCATGCCTGGCCATTTATGCCTTCTTAAGGTACAATAAAGTCAGTACCTTTGCTTTGGTTAAAAACTAGGTGTAAACAAATATTTCCCTTTACCTATCTGGGTTGAGGCAACCTCCTATCTTCTGCCTCTCATTCCTCTTCAGGGTTATGTGAGGTATGTTCCTTGGAACATTTGTTCTATGAATTCTTCCTCAGAAATAAAAAAAATAAATAAAGATAAGGTTTTGTGCGCAGATAAGTATAAGAAATGCTATTCACTGTAACTAAATTATCATGTAATTTAGAATTTCAAATGTGAATACAGGTGAGAGTGAATGACAGTTCTTCTAGAGTAACCCTGGACTGTCCCAAGCCAGCCATATTGACACCCTGGCAGTGACTCCTTTCAGTCATCCACGGTACACATCTGCATATTGATGACTGCAAAAGCCAATGTGTAATCCATCATGCACATCAGCATCCTGCAGTAAAATAGCTTATTAAGCATGGTTGAATTCTGTTTTCCTCCAATTTCTTTGACCACTGCTTTCTGCCACAATTTTTATTAGTACTTTTTAATATCCTGTAAAAGCAAGATCTAGAATGTATTTAGGGAAGTACATGTGTTAGGCCAGTGGCTCTCAGACTTTCTGGTCCATTCTCTTCAAGCTTGGTGATATGCTTCTGCCATTGAGCAGGAGGGAAGCACATGCCTGTTGGTACAGCTGAGCCATGCTAAAGGGTCAGTCTCTGCTACCTGCCATTTATTGTGCCCCATCCATGCTGATGGCCACTTTGGAAAAATGACAAGTGATGCCTTGGTAGAATTATTAAAGCTGTTTTGACCTTGTAAATATCTTGGGGACCCTCCTGGAACCTCTGGAACATACACTGATCACTGCTCTGGCTTCGTAAGGCTATGCTACCCTAACGAAGTCCGATCTCATTTGGCATGCCTGGTATGCTCATTAGTCCGGTGTGTTCTCTGCAATATTTGTATATGGAAGAGCAATTTCTGAATTAGTCATAATCTTTTTTACTACATTTATTAATTTATTGGTGTATGTGTGTATGTGTGTGCGCACATCCATGTGTGTGTATGCATTTCTGTACACATGCACCACATCATGATTGTGGAGGTTAGAAGACAACCTCTAGGAGTCAGTTCTCTCTCCTTCCTTCATGTGGGTCCTGGGAATTGAACACAGGCAATAAGGCTTGTTGGTAAGCATCTTTAGCCACTTAACCTTCTTGTCAGCCCTCCTACATAGTGTTTAGTACCACACTGATTTCCTCCTGCCATCTACCACTTTGTAAGCATTCTTCATCTTTTCTTTTTCAAACTTAGCTCTTTCTGTTTCCAAATACGAATTTGTGCTTTTGCCCCTGGCTGGACTCCGTATATTCCTTTGTATGAACTATACTGTCTCCCCTGGACTTGGACACAGAAGACTCTTCTCCTGTATTATGTCCACCTATATTGGCCTCCTGAGTTCTCTGTTTCTAACAGGCTGCTTCATAGTGTAGTCACAGGGAAGCTTTCTGTGGGTCCTTGACAGGCTTAGCCCTGGCATAGTAGCCACAGCCTTCCCACTGCTTACTGGAGACTTACACAGCCCCCCTCTCAGTCCGCAGCCCAGGAAAGCCTGTCTCTTCCCACAAGTAGGTTTGTGAATTTTAAGCCCCTCCATTTCTAGTTTTGCTTTTATTTTATCTGGGATTAACACTGATGTAAAATTTGGCCCTTTACCAGTTTTCTTTCTCTAATTTAATTTCTGCTACACAGCCAGATGTTTCTGGCATTTAGTTGACTTGCCCAAAGCTGGTGGTCTTGGGCTCAGTTGCAAACAGCTTCTCTTGATTACAAGCTGTGGTTTCCACCCCTCTCCTCCTCCCCCCATTTCTTGCTGTCTGTCTGTCTGTCTGTCTGTCTGTCTGTCTATCTATCTCTACCTATCTATCTATCTATCTATCATCTATCTATCATCTATCTGTCTATCTATCTATCTATCTATCTATCTATCTATCTATCTATCTATCTATCTATCTATCATCTATCATTGAGACAATGTCTTCCAGCTGTCCTAGAATTCAATATGTAGACCAGGCTGACCTTGATCTTACAGTGGTCCACCTGCTTCTGCCTCCTCAGTGCTGGTATTAAAGTCATGAACCACCACACCTGGCTCCCCTCTTTTTTTTTAAACTTGCTTTTTTTAAATTAGCATATGGAATAATGGATTTCATTATGGCATTTTCATAAACTCTTTCTTAGTTTTTGAGATAGGCTCTCTTGTAGCCCACATTAGCTTTAAACTTGTTCCATAGTCAAGGATAACCTTGAACTCATTCCTGTGCCTCTACCCACCACTTGCTCCGTCCCCTTCCTATTGGTCCCGTGCTTCCCCTTGTGACCCGCTCTTGAAACTTTTCCTGTTTCTCTCCTTACCTCACTGTGTTGCTCTTCTGCACAGACCTTTAGGATGATGTGGGTGCTGCCCAGGGTCTTCTGTGTGGCTTATGAAAGTCATCACAGTTTTCTAAGAAAAATTGTGAGCAGTATGAGTTTGTACACATGCACTGGCACTGGCAGCTGCTTCCTGGTAATGGGTGTGTGTGCCAGTTTACTGCTTCCTTTTCAGATGTGAGCTTCTGAGGATGTATGTATCTACCTTAGTGCTCACTTCCTATAGTTCTTGCCTAATTCTTTATAAACAAATCATTTAAAAGTATATGATGACAATATTTGGCAAGCATACCTTCATTAACAAACTAACTTCCAGTTGTTTCTGATAGGATTGTAGCATGTATAGTAAGATTACCAGGAGCTTGTAATCCAAATGTTGGTTTTAATTTCCCAATCCCAGCCTACATATATACATATGTATGTTACACACACACACACACACACACACACACACACGCACGCATAATTGATCCTACCATTTAAACCCAGCATTACAGTGTGATGGTGTAAGGGAACTAGAGGAAGGAGGTTTGACAACTCTGTATCCTCACCTCACTTTCTTTTATGCTCTTAAAATGAGGGATCCAAAGCTGAGACTCAAGTGCATTGCTTTCTGTTTGAAAATATGTTGCAGACAGTGCAGGCAGTCAGCTTCCAGTGAGCTGCCCTGGGGAAGTGCCCACATTGCAGAGTTCCCATGTGTTGCCTGGGGAGTTTCTCTGCCAAAAAGAGAAATGTCCTCCCAGAGCTCACGGAGTGGCCCTGGTTCCCTGGTCATGGGCTTTCTCACTATGGGGATGGCACCCTGGGGCAGACCGTTTCTGAGGATCAGCAGTCTGTGTGCCAGCCCTGCCTTCTGGTTTGTCTTTAATCCTCGTGTAGGCTTTTTGTTCCTGGAGTAGTTGCAATAGATTTGGGTTTGGGTTTTTTTCATTTATAATAATTCCACAACGTCATCTACTGTGAAATGCTAAGTACAGGTGAGCAGCAAAGCTGCCCCAAGTCCCACCAGTGCGCTCCAGCCCATCATTTCTAAATCTGATTAACACTCAGCACCTGCCAGCAGCAGGGGTGATTACAGGCTCATCTTCTAAATTCCTTTTGCGTTGGTGCTTCCCTGACTTTGCTACTGTGGGAAACCCAGCGTATAACACGGAGAAGTTAAGAAATCGCAGCCTCACTTGAGTTGTATTAGTATTAATTACCTGTGCAGATCTTGGATAATTGAAGCAATTGCTCTTCATTTCAGCTCCAAGGCCTGGAATGGATGGTTTCCCTGTATAATAACAATTTGAACGGAATCTTAGCTGATGAAATGGGGCTAGGCAAGACCATCCAGACCATTGCCCTCATCACGTATCTGATGGAGCACAAAAGACTCAATGGCCCCTATCTCATCATCGTTCCCCTCTCGTAAGTACTCATTTACTCCACAGTCACATTCTGTATGTTGTAGATTGCCCTCTTTTTTGCTTCAGATAGGATTGTAGCATGTAGAGTAAGATTACCAGGAGTTTGTAATCCAAATGTTGGTTTTAATTTCCCAACCCCAGCCTACCCCACTGCAGCCTTCTTGACTGGGTAGTAGAATAACCAACCAAATGTTTCTTATCGGCCATTAACAATGTGGTCTACACAGCCCACACACTGTAGAGTGAGTCCAATCCCTCACCATTCTTTATGTAGCTCACAAAAGGGAAGGGTATGGACATTTTCAAGATTTCTAGGAAATTTTTCCTGGTTCCATTTCTAAACACACACATAAAAAAAAATCAAAAGATCATAGCTTTGCACATCTTCCTTTTTGTACCGTTTAAAGTGGAGTGGATATCAAAATCACTGCTGTGAATTCTGCAGTAAAGAAAACTCACTCTATATACTTTATATTTCAATGGCTTGCTGCTCTGGAAGGATCAGTCTTTGCTGTTTCTAACACATCACCTGTGCCTTACCCACTGGTGACTCCTCCAGGTCTTTAGGCAACACTCCTGAGTAAGGGAATGACTATTCTAGTGTCCTTCCTGAGAGTGCAGTGTGTCTGTCTATGGCTGTCAGGTTGCTGCTTGAATCACTGGTATCTTGCCTTGGGTCTCAGTACTGAGATACAGACTCAGACCTGAACTAAGAGTAAGGATGTTTGTTTTGCATTCTCTTCAGTCCTTTTTTTCTAAATAAGAACTATATGAAGACCTTTCTGTATGAAAGATCTGTCTTCATAGTATTTACATGCTCTTTGCATTTGATCTATGTTCTGACTTTATAATGTGATGATGCTTTTGAGGATTAAAAAAAATTATTCAGTATTTCTTCCCATGCTTCCACTTGACAGATGTATTTACTGTTTTTACATGGCTTCAGAATTTCTTTTTGCTGATTCACATTTTCTCTGAACTTGCATGGCTAGTTACAAAGATTTCTCAAATCATCTGTGATAATTCCTGGGTTTTAGAACCATATGAAAATTCACGATTTTTGCTTCCTGTATTCCTAGACTTTTAAATTTCTTATGAAATGTTGTTTTTAATGAGGCATAAAGTTGCTTTGTGGCAGCTTATTTCTAACATCTCATATCTGCATACCTTTAAAATAAATGTGTATTTGAGCTTTTTGCATTCTCTAGTCTAAGACAAGGTCTGAAAATGAACGACAACTTCTTAGCCACTGACTTTTATATAAATGTCTTTTTTTGAACTGTGTTTTTTTTGTTTTGTTTTGTAGGACTCTATCTAACTGGACATACGAATTTGACAAATGGGCTCCTTCTGTGGTGAAAATATCTTACAAGGTTTGGAATACTGTGTTCTTATATAAATGTGGAGAAGCAAAAAAAAAAAAAAGACTGTATTTTCATCATTCCATATGCACATCTGTGAACTGTATTTGGTTGTAAAGTTTTGTCATGTACATCATGTTCTAAACAGTGAGAGTTAATCATCCCAAGAAGATTACTGTAATAAACCATAATTACTTTCAGATAGTGAAATGCAGAAGAAAATTGTTAATTATCATATTGCGAGGTTTCTGATGAGAGTAATACAAATGACAAATATCGCACATTCTGTGTGCTGCCGACTGGCTCACTGTGGGCTGCTACTATGCTGAGCGTTCCTGCAAAGTCAGGCAATTACCAGGGTGCCAGGGCTGCCTGCTGCCTGCTGCCTGCTCCCACAGAAAGGGAGCCTTTCAGCTGAGCAGCGGGTTCCCCACTCTTGCATGTTCACTGCAGTTTCTTTCTCTCTTTCCCTCCCTCGGTCTTAAGTGGAAAACCTTCCTGTAAGGATCCAGAAAGGGTCGAGATATGTGTGGATTAGCCACTACTTTCTTCTTGGATAATAGATCAGTATATCATAATGCATATATGTGTATGTATGCCACCTATCTAGGTTCCATTAAGTGATGAACAGTGAGATAGCACCTTGCTCTTCCATTGGATAATGTCTGTATTTTTCTTTCCACTCAGGGGACTCCTGCTATGCGCCGCTCCCTTGTCCCCCAGCTCCGTAGTGGCAAATTCAATGTCCTCCTGACTACTTATGAGTACATTATAAAAGATAAACACATTCTTGCAAAGGTATGCTTTCAAAAAAATTTTCTTTTATCTCTAATTATGGATCATTTTACTGGAGGGTACTGTATTCCCCAAATTATACTCAATAGTATAAATTGGTCATTGGATGGCTGGTCTCCTTCTTTCTCCTCCTTTTGCCTTGAAATCTTGGTCATGGCTTTTATGTCGCATTTAATAGTTTCTGTGGTGTATGTGTGTGTGTGTGTGTGACAGACAGATTCATCCAGCTCTCCTCCCTGTCTATAGTTAAAGAGCTCACATCTTTTAAGAAAATTCACCTGGGTTCCTTCTGCAACTTTTCTTTCCACCAGCCTTGAATGTGTTTGGAAAGAAATAATTGTTTTTGTTGCCCTGGGTTATTGTCAGCACAACTTCATTCCTCTTGTGCGCCTCTCTCTGAGGACAAGTCGGCACCCCTCCATATGGTCTCCTCTGTGTGAGCATTTATCCAGGCTGAGGCTTGCATGCTATATCTGTTTTCAGTTTTTCCTGGTAAAATAATGGACAATCATTGTTCAGATTACTCAGGGCTGTTCTTGTAACTGTTTATGTGGAGTTGAAAGAGTCTTGTCTGTGACCTGTATGTCTCTGTATGTGTATGTCCTAAGTTGTCCTTTAGCCACAAATGAGATGGTTTTCTTTCCACTTTTATCAAGTTGGCTCCAAATATGTTCACATAGAAAGATGAGAGTACCATCTTTCATGGAACAAATCGTGAAAACTTAATTTTTTCCCTTGGTAATTTCTTTTACCCCGTGGTATTTTGAAACCACTATAATCTGAAACTAAGTTATGGTCAGAATTGAACAGAATCCCTATTTCTGGGGTTTGTTCCATCTCGTCATTAAACCTTTGCTCTGGGAACTGAGAGTTCCCTTCATGGTATCATAGGAAATAACATAAAGGAAGCATGTGCCCGGGGGAGGCTTAATAATTGAGATGGCACTGACAGCATCACTGTGTTCCAGTTCCTCATGCTTGAAGATGAATTTGGCAATGTCAAAAATGACGTGTCTCCAATATTACTATGGGAATGTGTTGTACATTTGAGATCCCCAAAAAAGTCATACCGTGTTTTCTGCATATGCATTTCAAAATTCGTTGGAGATGCCCTGTAATGAGATGCAGGGCTTTTGTTTGTTATTGGAGAATCAGAGCTCTAGAAGGGGGTGATAAAGTTTGCAAATGAATAATTAGTAGTGCACCCAGCAGCAAAAGCAAAAGTCTCTGGTTCCTTGCTGTCATAAGTTAAATTTGGCAACAAAGTAGATTTGGAATATTTACTTAAATGCATTTTTATCTGTGGGCCTGCTTTCTTGTTGGTAAGTTGACTGTACAGCTTGAGTCTTACATATTCACTTTTCTTAGAGACGATTGAGAAGAGGGAGACAATTCGGTTGGTTTTATTTTCCCTGGTTCACCACTAGTGAACTAGTGCTTCTGAAGAAAAGTTGCTCATCTGCTTTCTCTGAGTTTTGCTCTAGGCTCTGGGGACATCTCAACAGCACTGTTCTTCCCCCGTGCCACTTTGTGTAGGCCAACACATAAACTTAGCGAAGCAGTTCTCCTTGTTCCCACTTTAAGAAACTTATAGGTAACCCTGAAAGGCTGAAAAGTACAGTGAAAAGTACAGTCTTAGAGGGGAAGGGCCCATCGCCTATAGGAGGAGGGTTATATTATGTCACGTGTACTCCTGCCTTTTTAAGTGTTAGTCAAGTTGAGGAGTTTGGTGACTTTAATTCTGTAGTTAGGCATAGGTGGAGGAATGGTATTTTTGTATCACATCTCTGCTAGTGAGTGTGTTTTGTTTTGAATACAACAGGGGTCCCTGACTGGAGGATGAACACTGTGCAGGAATTGAGGAAGCCTGCTAATTCAATGGGATTTTTCTTTAAAAAAGAAGCAAAATGTTCAGATTTTTGTGTGAAATAGTCCCCCTTTCCAATGTTAGGAATCAGTTAAAAGATAAATAAAACAAACACCAAACCGAGCCATGCCTTAAAGGCAGTAGACAGCCAGTAAAATAGGAAAAAGGGTATGAGGCAAAGGACATCAGTAATCATTTCCTGCTATTGCTAGTCATTACTGTCTGCTTCAGGAGGCTGAGTGCGAGCAGAGGCAGGGTGGCCAGGAGCTCTGGACGAGCTGCTGTGCCACAGTAGCAACAGGAACAGTAGATGGAAAGAGGCCACGTCTAGAATTAGGAGTGGATGTTTCATTCTGGGCCTGTTTTCTTATTTCTAGAGGACGATTTGGAATCCTATGTCTCTGGGAAATGTTCCTGTAACGTGGTCTGTCACACACAGAAAATATTACGTTGGTTGAGATTCTTTCGTTTCATGGAGTAGCATGGCACATCATATACCAAGCTGTGTGTTTGGTTTTCCATACCCCTCCCCCCAAGCCCTTTGGAAGCCACTATATTTTCCTTTCCTCACTAATGTTGGCCCTTCCTCTTGTGTTACAGATTCGGTGGAAATATATGATAGTGGATGAAGGCCACCGAATGAAGAATCACCACTGCAAGTTGACTCAGGTCTTGAACACTCACTATGTGGCCCCTCGAAGAATCCTCTTGACGGGAACCCCGCTACAGAACAAGCTTCCTGAACTCTGGGCCCTCCTCAACTTCCTCCTCCCCACAATTTTTAAGAGCTGCAGCACATTCGAGCAGTGGTTTAACGCTCCATTTGCCATGACTGGCGAAAGGGTACTGGTCGAACTCTTTGTTTGTCCTCACTATGTGATGGGGAAATGAAGTCAGAGGGCCTAATGCTTACAACACGAGAACCACTGAAACCCCACAGAGTGGTTCACAGTACTGTTTGGTTAATGGATGGACACAGTCTCATTGGGAGTTATTTTCCCCTCTGAATCTAGATGTGGATGGGGCATCCCAGGCTGTTTTCTTTTGCCAACTTTTCCCTGACTGGTAGAATGCTCAACCACACTGAACCACAGGGAGGACGAACATGGAGATGTTTGCTTAATTAGTTTAATCAGACAAACTAGCCACCGAGTATAAACACTAAAATCCTTTCTTGTTATAGATTTGAGGCTTTCTTTTGAAGTAATTCCATGTAGAGTTTGTATGTAAAACATTAATTTCCTATATGTTTCAGGTTTTAGTGTAAAGCTTCTGTACATTCATATTTCTCAAAGCCATTTTCAAATGTATTATTATTATTATTCCTCTAGCTGTCTTCTTTTTGAGCTCGTGAAAGGAAAGCATGAGCCACTGCAAGAAAAAAAAAATGCGTACATAACATTTTGATTACTGGTTCCTTAGCTGTATGGAATGAAAAGCCACTAAGAATGCTTTAGGAAAAATTTGTTTGAACTCTTGGTCCTTTAGTCTTGGGGTCCCTAATAAGAGGCACCTTTACTATTCCTGTGCGGTTAATTAATTGGCTTGTTCATTTGCAGAACGCAGTGTCTATTAATTCTGCCCCCTAGAGGCTAACAAAGGAAAATGACTAAAGAAGTAGGGGATTTTATAAAATAGGACTAAATTTGAACAAGATTTGGTAAGGAAAAGTAAAGGAGCATGGTAGATGGGCTTAGAGACCCATCAGCTTTAACAAGGCCAATTTTCCCCCCACTTTCACTTTTAAGCCCCCAACCTTTCACTGTTTCTGCACTGAGACACCAAGGCAAAGGCCAAGCATACCACTTCAGCTAAAGTGGGAGCACATTCAGCTATTGCCCCTTTTTCCATTCTATGTCGATCTTTGGTCAGTGTTTATCACCATCAGTATTCTGCACAACTGGGCTGTTATCATCACTAATCTGATTCCTGGTTCCTGGGTCTTTTTTCACAGAACTATGTGTTTAGGCAAAGAGACTCATTTAGAGGTCATTTTATTCCCATGCAGAGGTTAGGTGGGAACAGGATCTGGAGATGTACATGTCTGGCACAGACGTGGATTTAATGCATGTGAAATGTCATTCATATATGGAAAACATAATGAATGTAACACAAAGTTTTTCTGTGTGAAACATCCTTCAAAAATTCATCCAAGGTTCTTTTGTAGGTGGACTTAAATGAAGAAGAAACTATATTGATCATCAGGCGTCTCCATAAGGTGTTGAGACCATTTTTACTGAGGAGACTGAAGAAAGAAGTTGAATCTCAGCTTCCAGAGAAAGTAGGTTTCAGGTTCAAGTTGTGGGTTTCCCTCCTAAAAATGCCTTCCAGTACCTGCACCTCAAGTTGTGTTTCTTAATTTATAGTTCAGTTATACATATCTTGAAAATGTTCTCAAATAGTTCCTTGTGTTTGGTAGAGCTGGAGAAAGGAAGGAGATTGCAACATTCTTAGCCTAGTTTTGATAACTTTGGGGCAGGTTTAATAAAATAGATTCATTGAGTTTCATCACATTTTTACTTACCTTAATTTTTTTTAAAAGTTACTGTGCTTGTTGAAGACCCCATGGGAGGTACCTCAGAATTGTTCTGCTTGGGATTTGGTACTTGTTTAGTCAGTATTTAATATTTGTGATGTCAGCATTCTGATAGAAATAGAGTTGCTACAAACTACAGACTGATCACATTCTGGGATGTCCTGTCTATCTTGCACCGCAATAAGTTCCTGTGAACTTACCTGTGAACTTTTAGGCAAGTATTTTTTAGATTGCTCTTTGGAAATAGTCGTTAATTCAGTAGACCGTCTTTGGGCCCTTACATCCATACTTTGGAGTTGGTCTTGAATTTAGGTAACTATAACCTGCTCCTATTCTGGAACCATGCATACCCGAATTTTCATTCTCTAAGGACTGATTATTTGGCGTTATGTACTGCTTGTTGCATGAGATATTTTTATTTGCATTTCTTCTGATGGGCCAGTTCTGGGCTGTCTAATTTTTTTCATGATTGTGATTTTCTTTTTAACAACTTTTGGGCAGATTGGTTCATTCTGTTTGTTGTAAAGTAGGAGCTGCCAGATGGTTGGGCAGAGTTGATCACTTCACTTAAGAAAAATTTATTTCTTAATTCCCTATTATTAATAATCAGAAAAGATAAAAATAAAACATTTTATGCCATACTTATCCTAATAAAATATATTTTATTTTGTTAGTGAATTCATCATGGGGATTGAGTGCTTTGACTTCCTATTGTCTTGACCTCTTTAGATAACACTATTTTTTTTTGATCATCATGAAAGTGAATTACTGAGAAGATAAATTGGTGAGGGGACACAAGTACTCATGTGGGTGCCCTGGACCATTTCCTATGATGCTGTTACTGTGGTCCTTTTAATTATAGAGATGAAATGATTATGATTTTTGTATATTACAGGGTTATTTAAAAAAAAAAAAAAGAGAGAGATGGAGCCAGCAACATGGCTCAGTGGGTAAAGGCATTTGCTGCCACACCTGACCTGAGTTCAGTCCCTGGGACCCATATGATGAGAGGGGAGAGCCAACTCCCACAGCTTGTCCTCTGACCTGCACATGTGTGCCATGACATACCCACACACGTGTATACACACACAATGTTTAAAAGAGATATAAAGGACAGTTAACTAAGCCCTTCCTTCATTTATTCATTCTATGGCACTTTTTAATCTTATTTATTCATTTCTAGGACTGGGTAAGGTAGCTAAATCTTTTAACAACACATCATAAATTTAAAACAAGCCTTGTTTTAAGAAAATCTATTGCAGGAAAATCCAAACGTTTACAGCATAAGGACCATGGAGTGATTAGTTATATCGGAAAAGAATTCTTTGCTTTACTAAAATATTTATTCTGTGCTTCTTTCTATGAGTGCTTCCTGATTGCACTTGAGTCTTGATAAACTTTTGAAAACACTATATTTGCTCTCAGATTGTCAAGAGTCAGTCTCCTGAACAACAGTAGTTACACTCTTTGATTCCCAGAGTCATACATTTAAGGTGTGCATAGTGTCTGGGAGTGGTATTGTCTATGGTTGTTTTTGGAGGCATCTATACCTTTAAAGGACAACGTGTTCCTAGAGTTGGCTTGGTGCAGCAGAAATTGTGGATTCCTCTCATTAGTGGGCATGGAAGCCCTTGCTTGCTCCATTGCTTATGGTGTGAACTCAGGCAAGTCATTTAGCCCAGCGTGGCTTTAGTCAACTTGTCAGTGACCTGGAGAATATATAACATCTGCCTCACAAGACTGCTGAGAGGTCCAAGTGGATATACTGCCCACAGTGAAGTATATAATTATATGTTTAAACCTTGATTTTTATATCCCAATGTTGAACAGTGTTGATCACCTTTATACATACTTCCATGGGTGAAACTGAAGCAGGTATACAGAAAGGCCACAGTTTGATAAATGCATCTCTGTATAGAGAAAAAATGCTTTAATAATATGTCAATGAAACACCCCTCCACCTGTTAGTATAAAGTCTGGTTTTATATACACACACACACACACACACACACACACACACACACACACAGAGGGAAGAGCGCCAGGCACCAGTTCATAGAAAAGCAATTTAAAAAATACTTTATTTTATGTTTTTTTAATCTGTATGAGTGTATTGTGTACATGTGTATGAGTGCATCTGTGTCATAAAATGCTCATGGAGGTCAGAAGAAGCCATTGGATCCCCTGGAACTAGAGTTATAGACAGTTGTTAGCTGCCATGTGGGAATTGAACCTGGGTCCTCTGCAAGAGCGGCCAGTGCTCTTAACCTCTGAGCCATCTCTCCAGCCCTGGAAAAGAGATTTTGTAAAACAACTTAAGCTAAATGAAAAATGATTTTTCAATTTAGTTTCCATTTGAGGCTGACTCTTCTCCTTAGTTAATTCATGTTCTCAAGAACCAGTGATGCAATTGGCTTTGTGTATAGTGATGTCTAAGTATGCTAATGTGTGTGTGGGGGTAGGGGGGCTCTGAGGTTAGCAAGAGCCGGGAGGAGTTGATGGCAGTTGCATGTGCTTACTGAGCTGTTTTCCGAGCTTTGATCTAACTTTTAACTAGGCTAACACCTCTGGTCTCCAGGAGGCTTGAAAAGAATCTGCCAAAGGGTAGACATAGAAATGACATGGGATAATGTGAGCACAGGAGAACAGTGGGAAGGTCAGCTTGCCTCTTCTCTACTCCTTGTGGGGGCTTCCATTAGCTCCATCATAGGGTATCAGACTGGAACTGATCAAAAAATACTAGGTGTCAGCATACTGGCATTTTGAAATGAGGATGTAAACTAGCCATCTTTAATATTGTCTGCTGTCCCATAGGCCTCAACTCATATCTTGAGACATTAATATTAGTACATGCACACATCATTTATAAGGAAGTCTATACCCATTTATTGGAAAGATGGCCTTTGCTATCAGAAAAGGTCTGTGCCCATCTTATTTGATGGACATGAAGAGGAAAATTGGTTTCGACTGCTAAGGTTATTGAGGGAAGATTTAAGAATTTTTAAATATTTATTTAGTATGCCTGTGCGTGTGTGTGTGTGTGAGTGTGTGAGTGTGTGTGTGTGTGTGTGTGTGTGTGTGTGCAGGTGCACATGTCACAGCACGTGTGAGGAGGTTAAAGGACAACTTTGAGGAGCAGGTTCTCTCCTACAGTGTGGAACTCAGGTCATCAGGCAGACACCTTTCCCTGCTGAGCCATCTAGCCAAAACCTAGAAGAAGACCTTAAAGAACTCTTGGATAGGGTAGAATTTCGAAAGGAGCTTTAGCACTATGGACAGCCAGGGTTGGAGAAAAGTATAAGAGCAAATAAAATCACTTGAGGTTGTTTGGAATACTCCAGGAACAAATGTAAAATGCTCTTGTGGAGCTTTCGACAGTGATTTTTGGTCCTTCTTTTACCCTTAGTCCTGTGAATGTGTGGGCCTTGGTGTCTTCTCCTTCCCAGAGCAGCCATCTCTGGAGGAACTCACCTCTCTCTGAATGCCTGGGATCCTGTCACCATGATGTATGTCATCACGATGCCTCCCCTTTCCCAGAGTCTTGTACCTCAATCCCTTAGCAATAACTGACTGATGGGTAGAATGGGAGGGTTCTGTTCTTGACCCTGGATATGCCCTCCCCTGGTAACTTTAAAAAATGCACCACCTATGTCTTCTACATTCAGCCAGGTGTGACTAACCCAGCAGAGGTGACACCAGGTGAAGGGGAGCACCAGGCCAGGTTTGCAAGCCAGATAGTCTTCTTGGTCACCTTTCGTGTACTGTTTAGAAGAGCAGACACTGCCAAATCCTACAGTTCCATTGAGTAGATGGGGACTTTGAGCTAGGAGATACTTGGATGCTCAGGTTCCTCATTTGTGAAATGAGATGAAATGCGACCATCCCACACAGCTTTTGTAGGGATTAAGTGAGAAATGGCACACCCAACATTTTTGTAGAGCTCATTATTGGCACTTGTCATTGCTATAATACATGTGTTCAAGTCTGAACTTAAGTTTATCATTTTCTTCACTATAATCAAATTTCATTGTGAATTGAGAGCTCTTGAAAATTAAGATAGTGGTAATCATTTTGCAGTGAATATGGAGATGAAAATATCGCACTGTGGACATTAAATATTTGTAATCTTTGTCAACTATACCTTAGGAAAACTGTAAAACCTAAGAATTGTTTTAAAGAAAAGACTTTTATATTTTAGATAGATAGATAGATAGAAAAGACTTTTATATTTTAGATAGATAGATAGATAGACAGACAGACAGACAGATAGGCTGACCAGGTAGGCAAACCACAGAGCCTGAATTAAGGGCATGCTGGTTTATTAAACTTGCAGATTTGTGTTTCCTCTCTGACCAAAAAGATATTTAAAACGAAAGTCAGGTTTAAATAGGTTACTCGCACTTCATGACTTTTATGCAGAAAGCAGGCCTTCTGGTTATTGCCTAGCTGCATGAAAACAAATGCTACAAGATCACCAATTGTGGTTCCCCAGGCTCACAGCTCCCTGTTAAAGTTATAGTTGGATGAATATTCAACTTCTTCATCTCTGACCTCCTCCCTCTGGCCCTCAGGGCTGAGAATAACCTGATCATTTTTAATCATTTTATTAAACATTAGGCAACTTGCTGATTTGCTTTTAATCACATTCTCAGATATCTAGGCATTAATCCTACATTTATTATGAAAATCGTACATTTGTATTCTTGGGACTTTTTTTTAATAAAGAAAAACAATATAAATAAGGCATATTTTATGCATTTGGAGAATAATAAAGACTTGTAAGTATATGATGAACCACAGGCATGTGAATCCCCTTTGAGTGTTTTGAGTTGGATTTTATCATGTCTGAACAGGAAGCATGGGAGGCCCTGTCCTGCTTTGAAAGGCCATGAAGTTGCATTGTGCTGTGGGTTAATTATTTTTCACCTCTTGTCTTCACAGTGTTGTATCTTACCATTTCTCAATAGTAGAGGTTAATGACAGTCAACCTAGATTTGCCATAAATCTTACTTTAGGGTTAAAGCTCAGGGTAGCTGCACATAGCCATGTAAAATGGTTTACAAAGAAAATCATGGGATTTTGCCCAGTCACTGTTTTTCCTAGTACTGCTCAGTTCATATGGAAGCTGCTGTGATTACAAAAAAGGGAAATAGCAAAAATACCCCATAATGAACATTTTTGTAATGAACATCTTGAAGTTATTCCCTTTCTCAAATATGGAGTCAAGAAATTCCAGGAATTATGGCCTTACATTTTCTACATGTGACCTACATATAACCTGAGGGTCTCACCATCATCATGGGGCCTTGACCTGCCCATGACCCAGTCCCATCTCCCACCCAGGAATCCAGGAAGAGGAAGCAGGTGCTTGCTCCGCGTTTCTGGAAGTGGCTCTAGCAGCCCCTCCTCCACTGCCATCCTAGAATAGCCCCTCCTCTGGCTCTTACCTGTATTCTGCACTCTGTCCCCAGGTTGAGTATGTGATCAAGTGCGACATGTCAGCTCTGCAGAAGATTCTGTATCGTCATATGCAAGCCAAGGGGATCCTCCTCACAGATGGTTCTGAGAAAGATAAGAAGGTAAGTAGCAGAAGCCAAGGAAACTCAGGTGCTGTTACGAGTCTTCTGGTCTTGTGACAGCAGCATTGACCGCTCCCAGGAAGTCTCCCTGTGAGGCTGGCTTGTTGCTGCAAAGCACTGAGCCTTTTGTGTGGCTGTTGTAGCAGGCAAGGCCTTCATCAGCCTCTCATCTCTACTGAGGCCGGAGGAAGGGAGGAAGGAGTGTGCGTGTCTGCTTGTGTTCCTGTTACCAAAAACTTACTCTGCGCATGGTAGCTCTACAGAAAACACATGCTACCCAGGGTTGTGTGGCATTTTAGGAAGTTCAGAAATCTAGTTTCTCTCACTGGTGTCTTTCATCCGCAGTCTGCCAGAATCCTGAGGGATAGACAAACATGATAGAGAACCATCAACTTGGCTTTATACAGTGAGGTTTACTTTTGCTCTAGGATAAACTAATAGAAGGGCAGTGCTGTATCTGACTCAGAAATGGCTAAATAACAGCAGGGGCTTTGGGTCACAAGATGTGTAGGTTGCTGAGAAGACCTGGGGATATCTAGTTCCCCTCCACTCCCTTCCCCTCTCCTCTTCTTCCTTTTTCAGTGTTGTGATTGAACCCAGGGCTTATAAATGCTAGAAAAGTGATCTTTTTTAAAAAATTTTTTTTTTATTTATTTTTGTATGTGTACGAATGTACTGTCTGCATGTAGGTTTGTGCACCTGTGTCGTGCAATGCCGTGGAGGTCAGAAGAGGGTCTCGGATTCCCCTGGAACTGGAGTTCTCCTGGAATTGGAGTTACAGACAGTTCTTAGCCGCCATGTGGGTGCTGGGGATCGAACCCGGGTCCTCTGCAAGAGCAGTCGGTGCTCTTAACCGCTAGGCCATCTCTCCAGCCCGAAAAGTGATCTTCTAATGAGCTTTAATCCTAGGCCTTGAATTTTTAAAAATTGGAAATATATGATCAATGATCTATTCTTTTCATTGCATTTATGCTCAGGGGAAAGGAGGTGCGAAGACACTTATGAACACTATCATGCAGCTGAGAAAAATCTGCAACCACCCATATATGTTTCAGCACATTGAGGTGAGTCTGTATCCTATATTTTGATCTGACTATGCTAGTTAGAAAAATGAAAAACAAAACCCCAAATAGGAGTAAAGCACACGTGGAGAAGTCCAGCCAGCATGGTCCACTTCAGAAAATCAATGGACCCGTTTCCTGGGTGTGGATTCTCTTTGGCTCTGACTGCCTGAGCACCTGGAATTTTATAGCCAAGAGTTTAAAGCAGGGAGGAATTGTTGCAAGCAGTGCTTATTATGTGGGCTTGGGTAAGTGCTGTGAATTACCTTGTTGCATTTGGAGCTCTGAAATTGAAGATAATGACAAATGCACCCAGCTTTCTCAGAAAGGTGCCTGGAGAAATACTAAATAATGTGTTTATAAATATTGAGGAGAAAGGTGTTCTTGAGGTATTTTCTTTGTGAAGGATGCTGGCTTTAGCCTGTGATTTAGATTTATATATTTTTCCCATCTGGTTTCTATCATGACAATGCAGATCATTGCTTCATTCTGATGCTCAGGTCTCTAGAACAGTCCTTTGCTCCTTGTGAACAAGATTCCTATATTGACAGGGTTTACTGTAGTGGGGCAGTTGTCTGGACCAGAAATACAAAGGCGCCCTTCTCACCGTCCGTAGAACCACATGGTCCTGAGGCAGTTATTTGACAGAATAAGGCCTGTTTCCTACTACAAACTGAATGGGAGACAGAGCAAAGAAAAAAAAAGTCACTGCAGAGCTCTGTTTTCTTTAAACAATAAATAGAAACTTCTAGAAAATTAAAGCTTAACCACAGGATAATATTGAGTTGATAGGGAACCGCCCACAGACAGAGAACATCCATGAACATAGGGAACCATCAGTAAACATGCATGGGAGAATATGCGTGGGCATAGGGAACCATCCATAGACAGAACATCCATGATCATAGGAGTAGCATCTGTGGCCGTAGGGAAAATCTTTTTGTTTTCAGACAAGGAGAACATACATAGATAGTGAGAAGATATGTAAATATCAGGAACCATCCATGGACATGAGGCATGGTATCTGTGGACTCAGGCAAGTGTATGATAGAAGGAAAAGTATCCATAGACATGAACATGTATCCATGGACACAGGGTCAAGTATCTGTAAATTAGGGGAGAATATCTGGGGACCCAGATAAGAGTATTTATGATGAACATAGGGACAGTATCCATAGCTGTGGAGAGCATTCATATGTACAGGAGAGTGTCTGTGGATATGGGAGACTCCCAGATAAATCCAGTAAGCAATAAGTTCCTGTCACAGGGCTCTTTTTCACTAAGACTGGATGAGGTAAGTCACTTTACTCTCCAAGCTGTCTCCTGCCTGGTTTGTCCTGAGGAGAAAATAGGTTATAGATCTTTCAGGCAGATCAGCTTTTGGAAACAAAACACAAGAAGTATCTTGTAAGGTACATGTTAAATTGGGGCTGGAAAGAAAAAAATAAACTGGCTCATTGGTGAAGAGCATTGGCTGCTCTCACAGAGGTTCCCAGCACCTACATGGCGGCTGACACCTGTCCTAAGTCCAAACTGAAAATGATTGGTTTGCATCATGCTAACTTATCACCCAACACCATATTGTTCCTGAATTCCTGTGATCTACAGAGGACTGTGGGGATTTAGAAATTATGCAGTTTCATCTCAGTCTTACTTGATTTTAGGCCCTGTAGGGAGGAAGGGAAACGGCATCTCTGAGCATCTGCAGCTCCAGAGGGGCCACAAGGCCAGGGACTGTGCTCTCCAGTGTCTGCTTCTTTGCACTTCCAGGCATCAGTGGAAAGAGACTGACATCGTACTTGTTTACATCAAAATTTTTGAGGAGCCTATTCCTAGAAACCAGGGCCATAGTTGTTATTGAGTCTAGCTGTGATTGGCTCATGATGCTGTGTACATTTGTCTGTGTTCTGTTTTGTTTCATTTGCCACACAACTCATTATTGTTACCAAATCATTCCAGGACCCCAGCTTTTAAATTTTTATTTATTTTTATTTTATGAGTATGAGTGTTTTGCCTGCATGTATGTAGATGTAGTGCATGCATGTCATACCCATAGAGGCTAGAAGAGGGCGTAAATCCTCTGGAACTGCAGTTTCTGGTGCTCTTTATCTGCCATGTGGCTGCTGAGCACCAGTGCTCTTAACCAATGAGCCATCTCTCCAGCCCCAAGAAACCAGTTTTGAGACTGGTCTAACTATCTCCTTGGGAACCTTCAAACCTGCAAAATGAAAGCTGCGTGTTGTATTTTGAGAAGGGGTCGCTCTCTGTGGCCTAGGTTGGTCTTGAACTCCTAGCCTTGAGTGATCTTCCTACCTCAGCTTCCCAAGTACCTGAACTACAGGCATGCACCACCGTGTTCAAAAACCTCAAATTTCAAATGGTGCTGGTGCCTAATTTTTTTGTTTTTAATTTAATTTTTATTGATGGTTTGTGCATTTCATACATCATTTTCCAATTCAGATCAGGCATATTTCCCTTTCCCTTCCCCCCCACCCCCACCCCATCCCAGATCATGTATTCTGCCATAACTGTCCTGCATCTTTCAGGTTTTTTTTTTTTTCATTTTTTAGCTATAAGTGATAATCCATGAGTATAAGCATCCTTCGTGCAAAACCAATCTACTTTTTGCCCAAACCCCCACAGTCCCACCATCAAGTGGGGGGGCGTGATAGGTTGTTTGTTCAATCAGGTCGATCAAATGAGTGTCCAGACTATTTGCTTGTAGTTTCACACGTTCCCCATCGCAGCCTTTACATTTTCTACCACGCCCCCTTCTCGCAGATTTCCCTAGTGCTGTAGAAAAGGGTGACAGGTGGTGAGAAGTAAAACTGTTCCTCTCTCTCTGGAGCTTGTTGACTTGGATTCTGGTCAATCTGGCTGTTTTCTTTCATGGGCTGAAGTTTCAGGAGTACACCCTTTCGATCCTCTAATGAAGCACAAAGCAATTAGATATATAGGGTATTTAAGCAGCACTAATAGTTATTGGTAGGTTACTTTGGCATAGAACACAATGTTGGGATGATATGTTAATCCATTGAATTCACCTTTTTTACCCCTGATAAATAGTGACAGGGTCTTACTGTGGCCTTATACATTCCTAACTGTAGAGGGATGTAGGCTTGTGCATCAGCCATGGGTTATTCCTCCAAGAGAGAGCTAATACCCAAAAATTAAAAGGATTTGGATATACAGGCATATGGCTGCCTCTGCTGCACAGTATTTTCCAGGCAGGTGAGGTGTATGCTGGTGCTGACTGTGGAGTCTGCTTGACTCAGGAGACGCACGTATTTGCTTTTTTCGGTTTAGTGGCCTTTTGGTAACACTCTTGGCATTCCAGAGGCCAATCTGTACACTTTGCATGTGCGTCTCAATACATCCCTCCCATGTTACACGTCTGGGTTGGCAAGCAGGTCTTATCGCTCTCCTCCTCAGGTACCCCAACTTAGGGGGCAAGGAGCCCTTACCTTTTTGGGGCCTTGGATCCCTGGCCCAAATCCTCCTGGTAGGAACAATCCATTGCTGATGTCAGCAGCTCCTGCATTAATATACTTTGCCTAAGTCATGTCCCAGGGACTTTAGTATTATATTTTTGGTTTCACAGAGATAATCCTTTTCACAGTTCTTATGTTTATTTAGTCCATTAAAGAAGGCATTTTACCGGTTTTATAAGAGATTACCTCTATATAGTTGTCTCAGATTTACAGTTGGAGAACACGTATCATCGTCATTTATTCTCTGTCTATGGGGGAGGCAAGAAAGTCATATCAAAACCTTTGTTGCACTAGAAGGTATAAGTTTCATTTAGGACTCATTATAAATAGTGTGTTACATGTAGGATCCACAGAAGGGTTCGATTTGTTTTGTAGCAATCTGAGGCTTTTCTTCCTTTCAGTATTCAAGACGGGTCAACCTTCAGTTGCCAATTTTTGGTATTCCTACTCAATGCACAGCTGTATCTTTTACTTTCTCAGCCGTTAAATTGGTGACATTTTCTGTCCTGTTGGAACAACAAACTCTTTTCCCGTAGTTAGTTTAAGAATTTGAATTGCAAGGTTTTGACTAAAAGGTTCATGTCTGACTGTATTCCCCCCCCCTTCTTTTCTTTTAACCATGGTCTCCAGAAGACAGTTGTATTATACCTATAACTATAGGGTGGAATCAAGCACAATTTCATCAAATTCACCTCTTGTTGTTTGGGTGACTATATATGATTAACTTGTGAAGGCAAAACTTAATTTTTGCATTATAATATCTAAAGAGAATTGATGTTGAGTTCAGCAAGTACTCAGTTCGCTAGCTAGACACTGTCTACAGGATACATGGTGTTTTAGGACTTAGTAAAAGTAAATATGTGTATATTAAACAACATTGGTTTACAGACTCTGATAAAAACGGTAATGCATCTGAGTTAAATGTAGATATAATTCGCTGTTGTCCACATTTGTTTTACACAAAATCTGTAGAGCAATAACTTTGGGATTGGCACATACAAATGTTCTCTATAATTTCTCTGTTGTACAGTATCACCTTGTAGCATTCTCTTTATGGTGCCTAATTTTATTGAAGTTGACAGATACATCCCATTACATAAGTCTTCCCAGCCTTGCCTGGAGACAAGGATGGAAGCCGAACGTGTAGAAAGGAACCCCTCCAGTGAAAGTGAGCCTGCTTTTAGCAGGTAGAGTGGAGCTGTGTTCACTGGCCATCAGCATCATTTTTACCTCAGTGCTCTAAAGAGGCTAGTGCTGGCTGTGAATGCGCAAGATCTGTTCTTGAAGGAAAAGCTGCAGAACTGGGAGTAGAGAGTCAAAGACGGACTTAGAGACAGATAAAAACTTGTTCTGTGCTCCTTAGGTAGTTTCCCTTGCCATAAAGTGGGCATAGACAAAGCGCAAAACTACTCAAGTGCTTCTTCCTCTTATCAGCAAGACAAAGTGAAGTAATTAAAATCTGTGTTCCAAAAGTGGACACTGGGCCTTCAAGTTAGAAGGCCGTAGTACAGGAGCCATGTCAGCGTTCAGTAGACCAAGATTTGCACTATACAGTTAGTTACCTTTTTTTCCCCCCTTGTTGACTATTTCTGGGTAGCACTTCTGCTTACATGTTAGTCCTGACTGGTTTATATTGAGTTCTACCCGTAGCCTAACTGTAAGCCTATAGGTAGATCAGTCCCCAGAAACAGCTCTGCGTTCAGCTTTGGGCTAGTAGATGCTTATGTGCTGTTGGGTCAGTGAGGGAGTCCAGAGCAAAGACATTCTAGGGATTTCTTTCTAGTGGAACAAAACCTGACCTCAGGGACCAGAGTTCTGCTCTACAATGAGTATACACTTCTTCAGTTTTTATTTAATTTGCTTTGATTACACTCTGTGAATACATAGGGCACCCTCATTGCAACAAAAACCATGAAGCTAATGATTACATTTCTTCTCTTTTAAAGGAATCCTTTGCTGAACACCTGGGCTATTCAAATGGGGTCATCAATGGGTAAATCTTTTTTTTCCTCTCTCTCTCTCTCTCTCTCTCTCTCTCTCTCTCTTCTTTCAGGATACATTGTTATTGGTCATAGCAAACCTCCTTCTCTCTGTGGTATTTTCTCTTCTGTGTGTGTACATTGCCAGCATCCTTAGCCCTTCTCGCGCCCCTGCGGAGGGACAGAAGCTGTTAACCAAAATGATAGCATCATTTTCTTGGATTTTACTGGCAGAAATTCTAACTTGGCCTGAGCAAGTGGCTATTCAAAGGACATAGATCCCACTTAAGAGTCTTAATAGTGGCCTTGTAGTAAACTGTTGCTGAAGTCTCAGAGGGTGGTAACTACTAACCAAAAGTGTCATTTGGGCATGAAGAGTTTATCTTACTAAATTTCTTATGGCTACTCAGCATTTACATGTATGAAAGATGTCTCATTTATCAATGTGTATAGTTTTCCAGTCATTTTTTTGGAGTATGGTTTGCATAAAGAGCATTGCTCATTAGCAGAGAACATTGAAAAGAAGCATGCCTTCCCCAGCAGAACAGTGAAGGTTGCTCTCACCCTAGGGGAGATAAACTATTAGGATGGATTTGTCCTTATTGGATCCCAGGGGCAGGCAGCGTCACTAGTTGAGAACAGGAACTGGACCCCACCCAGGACCAAGGCCACCTCGCTCTCATTGGTCCTTGCCTCAACTTCCCTCTGGGTCCTGTGGTCACTCCTACTACTTGTAGCAGCATGGCCATGGATATAGAACTGCAGGACAGTTCTCAGAGTAGATGATGGACCACTGGAAGGAAAACATGAGAATGTACCTGTTAGGAATAAAGTGTACCATAGCCTCAGATCTGCTCTTCAGGGATATGGCAGTGTGGTTAACTGCATGTGAATAGGTGACTGTTTCAGACAGTTTCAGTCCTAAAATTAAATTTGAATGCTACACAGCAGCATTCTGTTGATGTAATGAGAAAAGGTTTCCTACGGAGGAGCCCCTCTCCCTAGGCTTTCTCTACCTTCATGTTTTGCCTTGCACTCCTACAGTGAGCCAAGACCTTATCTCTCTCTCTCTAGTCCACTTGCACCCAGTGCCCATGGGACCTTATAAGACAAAGCAAGTTCTCTGTGTCCCACTGGTGTTTATCATGCATCAGTGTTTGTCCTTTACATGGACAACCTGAACCTTCAGTGGAACTAGCTGAACTCCAGTATCTGCTCCCCTTCCCGCTGCCCGGCTCTGTCCCTAGGTCCTGCTGTTTTCTCCTCACTCACCCTAAGTCATATGTGCCATTATTGTTCCCAATTTCTGAGGCTCACCCGGCCCCTTGGCTTCCAGCCTTCATCCACGCTCCTTCCCTTCCCTGGACTCTGCTCACGCCCTCATTTTCACCTAGATTCCTTTTCACCAATTGTTCCACATTTTCTCTCCTCTGGGAAGTCACTAACCTCTGACACTTTAAGTAAATGATTGGCAAACTTATCAGGACAAGGCCAGTTAGGAAATATTTTCAGCTTCGTGGACCATAAAGTCTATCACACATACTTGACGCGGTTGTGGAGGATAGAACCAGACAGAGAGAACAGAAATGCATGGGATGGCTCTGTGCTGAAAGACTTGTTTTAAAAGGAACTGGCAGATGTGACACACTGAATTCTTACTGTCACTTGCTGCCTTTCTTCACGGTGCTTAGCACGATGTATTATCACTGCTCACCTGCCTGGCATTGTGTTGGTACCCAGTAGATGCTCACTAAGTATTTGAGTCACTTGAAAATGTCCAAAATTAACTCATTGGGCACAACAGGAACAATCTTAGGGATATGGGAGGTTTTCCTTTTCTTTCTGGAATCTATCACCACAGACAGCATGCACGCCATGGGTTTTGTATGAAGGGCTTTCCTCCATAAGTACTCATAGCTTGAAGCTGATATTCCTTCATTCTTTCTTCCATCCACTATTGCTTTTTGAATGTTTACTTTGTGCAAATCTCTTTCTGAAAAGCAAAGCAATTCTGGACCCTTCAGGAAGACGGCAATAATACTGTCTTCTTGCTTTGTGTTTTTGGGTTCAGGGCTGAGCTGTATCGGGCCTCAGGAAAGTTTGAGCTACTTGATCGTATTCTGCCCAAACTGAGAGCAACTAACCACCGAGTGCTGCTTTTCTGTCAGATGACATCTCTCATGACCATCATGGAGGATTACTTTGCTTTTCGGAACTTCCTTTACCTGCGCCTCGATGGTAAGTGGACTGGAGTGGACTGGCTGGGTGGGTGCATGATTTTTAGGGAAAGTTTCATGTCCTTTGATGGCCTCCACATGGCTGATGCCATTTGTGGAGCTGTTTATCCTACATACAACCTAATGTGAGGAAATTCCAAATCCTCTGTGAGTTAGCACAGGTTGAACCAAGTCGAACAGAGCAAAGCCACCCCACTTCTTCTGGTCTTCAGGAGCCACTCTGACCTGTGCATCATGGAGGATGTTGACAAGCCTTTGACTTTTCAGAGAAGACACATTTTAATGCTTAAAGGCTGTTTCCTTTCTTCAGTAACAGTGTACTGGTTCATTTATGATTATGTTTGCCATTGCTCTGTCTCTACCAGGACCTCCAGACATGTCACATTGTTAAGAGATGTGACTTCATTGCGTCTTGGATTTTGCAAACTATGTAAAGTATTTGCCTGACTTTAAGAGTGAAATTTAGCCAGGTATGATGGTATATACCTTTAATCCCAGCACTTGAGTGGCGGAGGTGGTAACCTGTCTCCAAAAAGTGAATCGTACCCTAAATTACATATATAAATTGAATACTGTGCGCTGATGATGCCAGTAATAGGAAGAAAAAAAAATTGGATACTGGTCATAATATTTCAGAGATTAAAGAAATGACAGTTTTCACAGTCTGGCAAGGGGTAGTGTGTTCATGAAGTGGTGCAGAGGAATGGGGGAAGGTTATAGGCAAGATGCATTTAACCTTTGGGTACAGAGAGCACAACCTTACTAAAACCTATTTTTATCCAATGCTGTGTAATCTTATTGTTAAGTGTTAGGTTCATTTCAAGGGGAGACCCCGGCTACTCAAAAGTATTCAGAACTCCATTAATGATAACTCGGGTTTTATTTTAGGGTGTGGTGGTCTGGCGTCTCGATCTTGGGAGCATGAGAGCCAGCAAGCACATGGCTGCTTTGGCGACTCTTAAGGGGAAAGCATGCAATAGGGGGTGGACAGTGGGCCAAGTGCATAGGAGACAGTAGGAGATAGGGTGTGTGGGCGCTTAGGGGGCAGGGGATATGGGGTGTAGGCCGTGGGGTGTGGGTCCTCTAGGGAAGCAGACAGTAGGGCATGGGCGCTCCTCTCATAGAGACCAAGCAAGGTTGCAGTGACCTGTCCCAGACTTCAGGATGGTGGTCAAGGGTGCACACTTCTCTGCGTTTCCAGGTCCAAGTTGAGTTTGGTCTTATATTAATTAAGTAGAAAATTCAGCATTTATATTCCACTAGAAGTTTTTAGTTATTTTCAGTCTAACATTTATTTTGTCCCCTCTTTATATGTAGTTAATTAGAAAATACAAACTCAGACTTGGCTTATATTTTCTTACTTGAGTTTTTAGGTGGGTTTCTTTTCTGGACTACCTCTTAGAGTATTAATTGTTTTGTACTTAGCTATGCCACTGGACAGACTCTGTGACTTAACACCCTCCTACATCTCTTTTCCAAAGTTATCACCAGCTGACAAATGGTTAAGTCGACATTACTGTGTGTTATTTGGAAGTCTTACCCACTGTGCCTCTTTTGGCAAATCTCCCAAGTGTTCCGTTGGACTGGAGCCCTCCATGCCCCTGGAAGTCAGCCTGGAACTTCTTCGCTCAGGTGGAGCAGCCCGTTTTCATCGCTCCTAGGTTGGGTTTCCCCCTCAGGTGTCTGCCTAACCACCCTGCCTACTTCTGACACTTTTTTTTTGAATCTCACCTGATGCCTGCAGCCTGGAAATACCTGAACCTGTAAAATTGTTGAGAAGTATTGTCCAGTCTCTCTTTTTTTTTTTTATGTGTATGAATGTACTGTCTGCATGTAGGTCTGTGCACCCGTGTTGTGCAATGCTGCGGAGGTTAGAAGAGGGTGTCGGATTCCCCTGGAACTGGAGTTCTGGAATTGGAGTTACAGATGGTTCTCAGCCACCATGTGGGTGCTAGGGATCGAACCCGGGTCCTCTGTAAGAGCAGTCGGCGCTCTTAACCGTTAGGCCATCTCTCCAGCCCCAGTCTCTCTTATGTTTGCTTACCTAACTGAAAGGTTCTCTTTAGTCTGTTGGTTTCTGTCCTTATTGTTATTTATAATAATATCCTGCAGAGCTCATGTTAATGGTGCACCTCTTCCATGGAAAAATAATAGACAAAGCACTTTATGTGCATTATTAATTTTCTTAGCAAATAAAGGTCTTTTGTCCCTGTCAGTATGATCTCTGTTTAAAAGATGAGAAAACAAAGGTAAGCAGTGAAATCAGGTTTTTCCTTAGATTATCTGATTCCAGATTTGCTCAATTTTAGTCCATCCAGGGAAATAGACCCCATCTTTCAAATATAATTTGCTTCCTTATCAACAGCATTGTAACACTGATTTTGATTTTATACAAACAATACGAGCTAGAGAAACAAAATGAATGGGTCACTCACTGTCTGGCCTTCAACACCTTTTCCATTCAGGTGGAAAGAGGTGAGGCATGTCCATAAAGATTGAGTCAGCTGGACAGGCTTTCTCTTACTGAAATACCAGTCTTCCAATTAGGACCTGGAAAGAATGGTGAGCAATCAGTGCACACTTAGATAAGTTAGTCCACACCCCTTCAGCTGCGTCCCCCAGCGCTCCACCTCTTCATCCACTTGTCAGATACCTTCAGATTTTCATTGCCAAATTTAATGACTCAGATTTTTTACCTGGGTGGCGGAGAATCAAATATTTTCTTTGAAGATGATGAGGCTGGGCTTGGTGGCACATGCCTTAAACTCCATTATTCAGGAGGTAAGTTTGAGGCCAGCCTCATCCACATAGTGAATTCTAGGTGAGCCAGAAATAGTGAATTCTAAGTAAGCCATAAATGCAGATGAAACCCTGTCTCAGAAAAAAAGAATTAGATTAGGGGCTAGAGAGATGTCACAGTGGTTAAGAGCACTGCCTGCGCTTTCAGAATACTTAGGTTCTTTTCCCAACATCCACATGGTGTGTAACAACTGTCAGTGTAACTCTAGTTCCAGGGGATCTGTCGCCCTCTTCTGTCCTCTGTGGGCACTGCAAGCATATGGTATACTTAACATGTAAACAAAACACTCCTTCCTACATATTAAAAGAATAATCATGATTCACAAATAGACTTAGCTACTATTCTGTTGCTTTGTTTTCATGGGAAGTGATTTTTTTGAGTGAGAGCAAGTGGTGAAGTTTTGTTTCAGAAGATGAAATTTTCTAAGACAGCTGAAACTTATTGAAAAATTAGCAGTCACAACAGTCTGGCAGGGTGTTCCTTCTGGCACATTCTGTAGTGTTCAGCACAATTGATCTTGCTCTTAATTGTGTCCCTATGATGGGTTATGTCCTACATCATAGTCTGGCACACCATGAAATTGATGTAAGTGCTGAGCACATTAAATCCTGTGCACCTGCAAGGAGCTCCTGCTTTTGAATCTCCCCAAGCAGTACTGAGCAGGTTGCTGGTGAATAGCAGAGATCTCGATGTGGGAATGTCCAACCAATGGAAACGTAAGCAAGTAAATTCTGAATCTTGTTATGGGAAGTGCTGTAGTTTTGCATAAAAGTGATTGAATGTATTTCCTTATTTATTTGTTTATTTTTATAATTTGTCAAGGGTCTAGCTAATTTTATAGTTCAAACATCCAGAAGATATGTGGTTGATGTATCTGCCCAAAGTCTCTGGTGTTAAACCTCAGGAGACTAAATAATTTCAATACTCACTTTTCGTGTGTGTGCTTTGTTATTTCATCCTAGTTAGGCATATTTCCCAGCTATTTTGTATCTTAAAATTTAATCTTTACCAGATAATTTTTCAGCAGTTGAACTTTATATCCTCAGAGCACCTAGATGCCCAGTTTTTATGCCTGGCTATTAAACAGCAGATATTTCTTCTTACCTCATTTTAGAAATATTTTGTTTCTTTGGCTTTTCTTTCAGTTTAAGACAGAGGATAAACATGTGAATGGTGAATTCATATGAGTAATTGAATATTACAACTGGCCTTTTTCTGAAAGTATATGTAAAGAGAGAAAGCTTACCTATAACAAGTTTAAAATGCTATAGCCTTCTTAAAATGAACATGTGTCTGATTTTTCACATGTGTTGGAGACCAAGATTCAGGAGATCTTTTGGAATGGAGATGTAGCTCAGTGAGAGAGTGCTTACCTAACATGTACAAGGTCCTGGGTTCAATCTGCAGTACATCTGAGTAAAAGAGGGTGGGGTTTTGTGTAGTTTTCATGTAGAATTCAGTGTTTGTGGAGGGGTAGGAGCTGCAATTTTAGATCTTCAATTTCTCCCAAGGGCACATGTGTTAAATGTTTGGTCTCCAGAGTGTCCCTGAGTGGAAAGTGGTTGAGCTTTTAAGAAGTAGGGACAGCCGGCTGTGGTGGCGCACGCCTTTAATCCTAGCACTTGGGAGGCAGAGGCAGGTGGATCTCGTGAGTTCAAGGCCAGCCTGGTCTACAGAGCAAGTTCCAGGACAGCTGGGGCTACAGGGAGACCCTGTCTCAAAAAGACCAAAAAAAAAAAAAAAAGAAGTAGGACCTACTGGGAAGTCTAGGTCACTGGGAACATGCACATGAGAAGATAATGCCTTCTTGTGTCTTCATCATAGGTGAGCAGTTTCACCCCACCACACACACTTCTGTCATGTGTGCTATTTTTCAAGGGCCCAAAGCAAACTGGCCAATTAATAATAGATTAGAACCTCTAAAACTGTGGACAAAATAAACATTTTCTTTTCATATATAAAAAGGTGGCACCTGGAAAGGCAATATCAGAGAAAGTTTCATGTGAAACAAAACGTGTCCTCCAGTAGCATCCTGTAGAAATGTTTGGCCACGATCTCAGTAAGCCAATTCTGAAAATTAACAACAAAAAAGATTTCCACATGTTTCAGACACCACTCAAAACCACGTTCATGTTCCTCCCCAAGTCTTAAATTCCTGCAGTTCATCCTGGAAGGATTTGACCAGTTCACCAAACCAAAAAAAAAAAAAAAATCTAATTTAAAAAGTGAGTCAAGTCCAGAGAAGCTTGCTTTGTTACATGAGGAGAGCCCCCGGACCCCACTTCTAATCCCCACTCACCGCACACAGGGAATTGATTTTTCTTCCTTCCTCTGGAGGGTGCTTGTTATTTTTCCTCAATGTGAAAAGCAGATCCCCCATGTTTGGGAACTTGACCCTCATGAGTAAGTTGATTCCTTTAGCTAGAGTCACTTAAATGTTTTAATCCTCTGAAATAAATTGTGGTATATTTTCATCCTTAAAAAAAATTGTAGAAATAACATTTGCTCAGCAGCCACTGCAGGGAGTATCATGTAACATGCTTAGAGTCTCCCATCAGCCCGCTCAGAACTCCACATCTCCGTTTTTCTAGCTTTCCTAGTGAAGAGCGTTCAGATGGAATGGTGGCGAGTTTCTGTTTTTGGCCCTTCCACAATGCGTTTGGTAAAAAGGCTGGGCAAATACATTCCAGATGGCTGGCATGCGACGGAGCGGCACACGTGGAACAGGAGTGTGCCGGAAATGAGTTTCCCACTTGGCTTGGTGCTTTCTGCTGGTTCCTTTCTCTGCAAAGCTCCCATCTTCTAACCACCCTGGGGTCTATCGTGTTTCTCTGTTGAACTGATTTTAGTTTAGCAACTTCGAACCCAGAAGAACAGAAAGTTATCCCGAGAAACACATTCAGGTTCATTCTTAGATATTATGGCTTCAGGTCTTGAGGATGTTACTATCCCAGACTCAGGACCAGTGTAAATGCTGATGCTGATGTGCTAGAGGTTGACTTTCCTTTTCTTTTAATTCTCTTGGTATAAGTAAGTCCTTGCTCTAATGCGTCTCAGGAAAGCCGCTTTAAGCCATTATAATAACTGTTTTAGGCACGTGAATACACATGTGCGCTGGTGGCTTTTTAAGGTATTTGGTATTTTAAGGCCCAGAAGTAAATCCAGGAAATGTTTTCATTAAGTCTGAGTAAGAATGTTTTAGAATTTGTGTAGTTGCAAAAGTACCTGGTCAGAAATGTTTAGACAGTCTCTCCTCCATTTTGTTTTTAATTGCAAAATGTTTAAATTCCTTCGCAGAGTGCAAAAACTCTGACAGTTACCTCACCAGTGTTAAGAAGTGTGTGGATGTATTTCTCAAGGAAGCAGGCATTTTTGTCTTGGTCTCAGACAGGAGCTAATTGGCAAATTTATTTTTCTTATCCCCTCAGGCACCACCAAGTCTGAAGATCGGGCTGCTTTGCTGAAGAAATTCAATGAACCTGGATCCCAGTATTTCATTTTCTTGCTGAGCACACGAGCTGGGGGCCTGGGCTTAAATCTTCAGGCTGCTGACACGGTGGTCATCTTTGACAGCGACTGGAATCCTCATCAGGTACCTGTGCATATCTACTCGGGTACCCAGGCCTTCCTCTGTAGAAGAAGAAAAAGATTATCAGTTTCATCACTCACATTTATGGGACAGAGCAAATTCTAAATGACTCGGCCATTTCTCCAAAGGGGAAATAGCCCAGCCAATTATTATGGCTGTTTTCTATCTCCCTTGGAGCATAGATATCTTGGTGTCAGACACATGCCTGCGAAGAGCTCAAGATTGGACTGGAAAACTCACTTTCTGCCATCTTAATCCTATCTCTTAGGATTGCCGTTGAACAAATTACATCTGGTAAAGGGTAAACAAAAAATGTTGCAGGGACCTGGGGGCGCAGCATCAGTGGAGGTGCATGAGCTTAGCTTGTATGAGGCCCTGGATTCCATCTCTAGCCTGATAATAACAAGTTAAAGAACAGCAGCTAGCTGTCTTCTGGGCACTGTCTCTGCACCAGCCTCTTTTCGTGCCTTGTTTCACTCTTTCAGAGTCAAGGACACTGAATCCCAGGCACGCTAAATAACATCTTCAAGGACAATTAATATATAATATTTAGCCTTCTATTTTGTGTGTCATTTAAAATCATGAAAAAATATCCTGTCAGGTATCTTATTATTATTATTTATTCACTTTTTTAAAAGAGTAGTTAACTTCAGAGTTATTCTTTTACAGGAATATTTGGTGGTTCCACAATAAATATTGAATAGATCCTTTATGCCACAAGCTTCCTAACTTGACCCTAGGACACAAGGCATGTACTTGTAAGATACAGGAAAGAATGGTATCATGAGGATTCCATTGACCATCCCTGGATTCCACCTACAGTGAAAGTCTAGGTTTCCCTATCAGCTGTGCTTCTCAGCAACTGTGTATCCATAGCAGGAACACCACTGCCTCATGCCCATTGGGAAGAGTGACTGGGAAGGACTTCCAGAAGGCGCCACTGGCAGGAAGTGGAACAGGGGTGCGATGCATTAGAATGAAAAGCTTTTAGGTGCTGGAGAACACTGGCTGCTCTTACAGAAGACCTGGATTTGATTCCCAGAACCCACTTGGCAGCTTAAACTGTCTAGCTCCAGTTCCAGTGGATCTGACACCCTCTTCTGTTCTCTGTGGTCTGTGCACAACATGGGTGCACTTACATACATGCAGGCAATACATGCATACACATAAACGAAAAATAATAAATGAAAGAAAAAATGACAGCTTTTAAATATATTCATGGCCCCCTTCCTGTTCCCTGCTGCTCCACCCCCAGGTCTCTTATCCAGCAGGTCTGAGTGTCTCTTTCTGAGCACCCAGTAGTTCTCTCACAGCTCTGTGCAGAACACCACAGGTATTCCCAGTCTTTAGGTGAGAACATTGAAGTACAACCAAGGGTGGGAGCTGCCAGCACTCAGTTTGTTCGTTCCCAGTTCAGGAAACAGTTTTTATATATGTTTTTCCAATATCCCTTATTGTCTTCTGCAACTCAAGCAGGATTCATATTCATGGGATGGAGCCGTAGTTTTCCTTCCTACCTTTTTGCATTTGGTATTCTATAGGCGTGCTCCTATAGAGTATCCGTGGTTCAGTGGGCATTGTGCAGGGCTGGGTATCTAGGGAGAAGGAATGTGAGATTGCTGTGCCCCAGGGCTCAGTGTAACTGGATATTTATCCACTTGCCAAGCGTTGGAGTTCTTATTGATGACCATCTGTAGGTGAGTGGAGAGTTCTCTGTCTTTTATCTTCTGAGCTCAGTATTTCTACTCAATATCAGAATTTTCACTGCAGTCTAAATTCTAAGAGCCAAAGGAAAGCTACTGTTTCTGAAAATGTTCATTTGTCACAGAGAGGGAGGTAGGGTCCTTTGGGACCTGTCTTCCTCCCACAAACTTTGGAATACACTTTTCATCAACAGTAAAGTCAAAGTCAGATTTAACAGGGGTACCAAAAGCTCCCTCCCAACTACACGTGAGCTGGAATTTTGACAACAAAACAGATGACAAATTTTCTTTATCCTAATTCACAATGAAGTCCTCATACCGGGCCATGTATCTACAGGTATTGACATCTGCCATAGGTGTGTTCATTTAAATCTGGTCTTGTAAACTTCAGGCCCAGTGTTTTCTCTCTCATTTACATATGACCATTAGATTGGACAAACTTTTCATTTTCAAAAATTAGCTATCTCAGATTGATTTGGATGAGCACTCAGTTTTCATTCAAAATACAGCTAACTTTTATTAAGCAACAACTCAGGCAGAGACTACTAACGTTTACATTATTTTCCTTCAGATCATTAACTGTTTAGCACATAAGATACCAGTCAAGTGTTAGCTTACTCAGGAGCACACAGCTGGGATTCAACCCGTGTCTCTGTGGGTCTGGCTTGAATCCTGGGGTCAATCAACCTCCTCCTACTCTGCGCCCCTGATCAGAACAAACACCATGAGTCTCTTACATTGGCTTCAGTTTGTATGAAGAAAAACTTCTATAGGCATTCTCTAGTGGGTTAAATCAAAATTAAGGCAGATAGAGGAAGTAAGGGGGTTGACAGATTGGAGTTAGAGGCCTTAAAGTTGTGTACTGGAAACCTACCTAGAAGCAAGGGGAGAGTGCCTGATTGTAGAATCACCTGCAAAACCCTTTATGATCAGGGTGCCCCTCCAAACTACTGAGGAGAAACATAGGTTGATACATTTTTAACCCAAATTCAGGTGGCTGTCAGAGAACAGTCAAGCACAGTCTCCTTAGAGGCCCTTTCTCAGCTGGGCTCTCGAGTTCAGGTTCAGCACATCTAGGTGGGGATGATGCAGTTTGAGACCACTAATTGAGACCTAATAAATAAATCGTGCCTGGTGGCACAGGCCTATAATCTCAGCTACATGGGAGGCTTTGTTGCCCATGCTTGCCCTGAAGTCACTTTGAAACTAGAGTGACTTCAGGGCCAGCCTGGGTAACATAGTCATCCTTGGTCTCAAAAACAGCTTGGCATCAGTGATAGGAAGTTTGTATACAATATGTGAGACCCTGGAGTTGATCTCTAGTACTGAAAAAATAGAGGAAACACCTCAGAAATATTAACCCATGTGATAATCACAGCATTTATGTTTCAATCATACTATTCACCCCATGGTCTTTTGGCCTAGGGACTCCCAGCTTCACATTATTTAAAATTATCCATCCCAGGAATGCTAACTTCCCAAATAGACAGGTGATCTTACACACAAACCCACAGGGATGCTTCTATCACCAAAGCTATCGCAGCAAGTTCCCAGGGACTCTGGGACTTTCTACCCTGTCAGTATGTCTTTCCTTCTCCTGTTCTTTCCCCTGTCATCCACTGCCACCTGCATTTTACTGTTCTGGTTTGAACGGTGTCTTTCAGGACAGGCGTTAGAAGACTATACCTTCTAGGCAAGCCTGACCTATCCCTTGTTTTTCTACAACTTGAAAGGGGAGAGTAGATTTCATATTCTAGGAGTAACTATGAAACTGGGGAGGCAAATGGACTTCTAGTCTTTTAGAAAGAACAGTTTCTGCTTCTGACCCAGAAAGCCCCAAATATTTAGTACCGGATCTGTTAGAGAAACAGTGGTTGTCTGATCCCTGTTCTAGGATAGTGGAAAGGTTGATGGCATGGGGCTTGTCATTGGCTGCCATTTAACTGTGCTGCTGAAGATGTATTTATTGTGAGAGAGGATTGGACCAAAGGCTCCACAAGAAAGAGTTTCTTCCTTTAAGTTTTAATTACATATTTTTCATTGTCCTCTCTAGGGAAGATGTAATTGGAATTGATGCTCTAATCCAGCTGCACTTGTGGTTCAGCATGATATTTATATGAATTTGTTCATATGTTTTCTGAGGACAGAAATAGTCTCTGCACCAAAAACGAATCTCCAGGGCACACTTTTAACCTCTGTCCCCTTGTGCTACACAGGTGATCAGGAAACCAGGCTGGTCTGAAGGACAGACTCCCAACTGAGTGTCAGGAATATAAAAAACAGGGAAGACCTTTGTCCTAAAAACATGCAGTATGTAATAGGAACATGTGTAAACAACCAATCAGCTTCAGACTTGGTCCCTCACCTGTACCATGTGAATAAAGGGGCCATGCCAAGACATTTTTGAGTAGCTATAAAGTTAGGTAATGGCTTAGGTTTGTGGAAATTTTTACCTGAAGATTTCATTAAAGCCTTTTTTCTTTTATCATGAGATTGACATGCTTAAAGCAGAAAAATTATTAAAATATGTATAAGAAAAATGAAAAAGATAAAATCACACCTCTAATCTGGAAGACATAAACACTGTTGGCATGGCGGTATTTGACTGTGCCGCTTTGTTCAGGGCATGGGTGGCTGTGTGCACGTGGGAGCAGAAGGACATGTTCATGTTCCTCTTTAGTTTTCATCTAGAACTTTGTGTCATTATCTCTTCTATATAATTTTGTGCCTCTGTGATGGTGCGGGCACACAGTAGAATATTATAAGCAGTCGATACTATGAAAGTACATTCTTATTTATGGATACTCATGATTTTTTCAATGTATATTTTTTATTGAATTTTTGTGCATTCCGTACAATATACCTTAATTATATTTAGACCCCTCCTCCATCCGCACCCTCCATAGCCCCCTCCACTAAATTTCATGCATTCTTTCATAAATGCTAAGACCTATTGAGTCAAGTTTGTATCCCCAGATGTCCCTCACTGTGAGTTTATTGCCTAGAGTCTAGTCAGCCTATCTAGAGTCTCTCCCTTAAAGATCAACTCCATGATTACTGCTTTAAGATAAACTTCCAGAAGTGAATCCTGAGTCAGACATACCCAATTTGTACATTTTGGTACACTGTATCAAATTTCTGCCCCCCCCCCAATTCACCAGTTTACTATCTTACTAGCAATTGTTTTAATTTTCCAAATATGAGGGCTATACCTGGAAAAGAAAATACTGAATCTTTGATGGGGCTAGATCCAGGAACTGGCTAATTGAGCAGTCACTGTCTGTGTAATGTATGTATGTATAATGCACGGATATACAATATAGTGATGTACTGTTGTCATTAGTGTTGTAATAAAGGGTAAATGTGTCTTCTGATGTCAAAATAGTTGTAGGTAACATCTGGACCTTAATTCTGACATCAGATGTCAGATCAGGTTTTGTTTCAACTAGGGATTAATTCTGATGGCAAACCCCACAGGCAGGTAAAAATATTTTGAGAGCTAGATTTCAAACTCTGAGATGTTATTTCAGTTGGCATGGTTGATTTAAACCCAAGCTTCCTCAACAGGGAGTGACCTTGATTCTTTTCCAAAGAAACTAGCTTGTATATTTCTTTTACATGTAAGCAAAATCTGACCTTTATCAAAGCTGGTAAAGGAGCCCTTCCATGTTTCCTTCCTGGGTTAGCCTTCTTTGCTAGGCTAATCCGACTCTGTGGTCCTCACAGCACATTGTTCTCCCAAACAGGATCTGCAGGCCCAAGACAGAGCTCACCGCATTGGCCAGCAGAACGAGGTCCGGGTGCTGAGGCTCTGCACCGTGAACAGTGTGGAGGAAAAGATTCTCGCAGCTGCAAAATACAAACTGAATGTGGATCAGAAAGTTATCCAGGCTGGCATGTTTGATCAGAAGTCATCAAGCCATGAGCGGAGGGCATTCCTGCAGGCCATACTAGAGCATGAAGAGGAAAACGAGGTATTACAGAAAGCCAAGTTTATGAAGTCAAACAGTGACCCCTTTGTCTCTGACGGATTAAGAATAACTCCTTTGTTCCTTAAAGAACTTCCTGGGCTGGTGTTAATTAAAATGAATAAATTATCTGCTATCTTATAGCCCAAGCACAGAAATACTCTGAAAGTTATTCACGTATCTTAAAAGCCATTGTCAGAGGACTGTCAAAGCTTAGCCTATGAGTACTTTCTTCTTCTGAGGTAGTACTATCAAGCATGCTTTGTATTGTGAGTGCTGCCTCCTGTAGGCCAGATGTGAAACTGCAGGAGGGATACTTGATAGGGGCTCAGTCTAGACAATCTGGAAGGTCTTACTCCATACTTTCTTCCTCTCAAACTCCAGAACTCTTATCTCTGTTGCTTTTTGATCAGGGATGAGAACACTTCAACATACTTGTCTTCACAGCATCTTTAGCTCAGGTAGCTACACCAGTGTGGACAGCTTGGGTACACTCCAAAGTTCTGTTTAAGCTGACCAAAAGCCAAGAAAGATCACCTGGGTTATAAAGACTGTCAAAATTGTGACATAAATGTACCGATATATTCCTTTTAGGGAGTTCTTTTTCTTGCCCTTTTTTTCCTTTCTTTTAGGTTGGCATATTCATTCTAGACCTGGCTATAGCTCTGTGATAGAACACTTGCCTACAGTGTGTGGCGCCCTGGGTTCAGTCTTTATTCCCACAAAAAAAAAAAAAACAGTCTAAAATATTATCAGTATATTTAAAAGCATCTATAGCATCTAGAAAACAAAATACCAAAACCAGTTATTACCATAGAGCTGGTCAGAGATATGCAGATTTGATTTTTTGCATCTGTGCTTCTGAGCTGAAGCATAAGTTTATCTTCTATGCTCATATATATATAAGACTATTTTCACTATATTAAACATAATTTGTTTTTCAAAAATCTATAAGTTAAAAATCAAGTTCTTATAAAAGTCTTATATACTCTTTGTTTTTAAATGAATCTAAATGTGAAGTAGAGCTTGATATGTTAAAATCCTGAAACGAATTCTTCTACAAAGTGAAGAATGGTTGGTATTATGTCTTCTGATTTTTACATCACACACACACACACACACACACACATATATATATATATATATATGATTAGTTATCTATTGAATTTCATCACAATGATGAAAAATAAATTATTCATGTGTACTCATTACATCTGCACGTTTAAAGATTTTTTTTAGTCTCAAGTAATTCACCATTTCTGATTCTTAGAATATTTTAAATAAAAAAATTTAATTAAAAAATTATTTTACATTTATGTGCCTGAGTATTTTGCCTGCATGTATATAAATCCACACATGTCATACAATGCCTATGGAGGCCAAAAGAGAGGGTCAGATCCCCTGGAATTAGACTTACCATGAGTGTTATCCACTGGGAACCAAACCCTGGTTGTCTGAAAAGAGCAGCCAGTGCTCTTAACTACTGAGCCATCTCTACAGCCCCCAAACTGAATATTTGATACAGACTTAGGAATCAGGTTGTTGGATGACTTTTGCTGTTTGGCCGTTTCAATAAAACCACTATGTGGCAGCAAGTTGACTCTTCAGGTAAAGGTACTTGCCGCCAAGCCTGCTGAATGGAGTTCAATCCCCAGCACCCACTTGCTGGAAAGAGATGACTGATGTCTTCTGATGCTCACATGTGCACAAGATGTCTTCTGATGCTCACATGTGCATGCACACACACACATACACACACATACATATATACACACACATACATACATACATACATATATCTTCTGAGATAAAATGACATATGACGACAAAACATGATGTAGGAATGCTGGTACTCAGCCAGGAATTTCCACTGCATTGTTGCTGATTTCTTTTTGTAGCTGACTAAATAAGAGAGTGTATAAGGGAGTTTGGAGTTTTCTAGCCTTTCTATCCTACAGGGGAAGCTGATCTCTCTCAGGCCTGACGACTGCCATATAAGGGCCTACAGGGGAATCCCCTGCCAATAGCTTCTCACTGTGAGCTTCCCCACGGGGACTCTACATCCCTTTCCAGCTATGACTATGTCAGACACATGTTACCAGGCTATGGGTGGCCTATTCCCTGGTGTGAAGTCAATTGGGAACATTTATAGACTGCAGTGGAAGGCTTCTGTCCTGGTAGTCCAGGGTAGTACAGGCTGTCATGACCATAGCAGGCATACCATGTGATATGAGGGCACAAAGAACCCAGGAAGATTTCTGGCAAACTTTCCAGCCACTAGGTACACCCTCCCCCGCCACCAAGGACTCAGGTCTCTGTGAGCAAGTTTCCTGCTTCCTTGCCAATTTCCAGGAAAATGTGCATCTTGCCTGGGGACACCTATGGCCTCATGTGTGGGTAGTGAGAGAATAACTAACTTGGCTCTGGGAGTAATGAAGGCAAAGGAGGGCCTGTGTTCGTGAGATGATGCTATAGCCATCTGGTCCTACAAGCTCGGATCTCACTCTCCAGCCAGTCTATATCGCTGTCAGGTGAAATGTAGTATTTAGACAGGTTGACTTTAATCAATCTAGATATGAATTTAAATGGAGGTTTTCAGGAGTAATTGCTATCCTGAATCATATACTTTATTGAGTGCGCTCATTTCTAACACTGATTAAGTTCCTGCAGTGTGCAAGATGTCCTAGAAGCTGACATCATCATCTTGTTTAGGCTGTGGGTTTACTCGAAGCCACAGTGTTTGACATTTCTGAAAAACTTGAGAACTGTTGGTTTCTGAGAAATTACCAGATAATGTGCCTTTATTTAATAGAATAAAAAATTTAGAAACTTTGAGTTCTTATGTAATTGCCTCTTCTACTTCACTTAAATTGTTTTAATTGAGTATAGTTTGGAGGGATTTTTATATTGATAGTTTTTTAATTGTGTTCTAACCATAGCCCTAATCATCAGCAACAATAGAGCCTACTGAAATACATAGATTAAACAGATCTTAAAGGTCACATATTTGGCAACTTTATATCATTTTACTTTTATTTTTTTTGGCCTTGTCTTGTGTTTAGTGACAAAAACTCATTTGGGGGGTTAACCTTTGAAAATAAACATTAATACTTATGTTAAGGTCAGTGGAATTAGTAGAATTAACATTGAGTAATCATTTATGTGGATTTCCTTAGTTAAGCTGCATCCCCCTGTGAAGTATGTATCATGCTTCTGTTACTGATGAGGTCATAGAGGCGGGGAGACATTTAGTAACTTGCTTTAAAAGTAACAGAAAAGACACACACCCAGGAGAACCGGTATTTCTTAGAGAGCACACTTCCTCTAGACAGATTTCCTTCTGGGAAGATGGCTTGAATTGCTTACAAAATGCGAATGGCAAGTTCTAAATTAAGACTTTTTCTTTTTTCTTTCTGGCTTGAAACACAGGTCCTTCTTCTAGAGGATAGAACCCCCTTCCTTGTTTGTAGCTTGCCCCTGCTGTCCAGCCTCTGTCCTAAAGCCTGTTCATTTGTTCTGTCTTTAACCCAGGAAGAAGATGAAGTCCCAGACGACGAGACCCTAAACCAGATGATTGCTCGACGGGAAGAAGAGTTTGACCTTTTTATGGTAATGTTGCAGAAAACCAGGGGGACCTCTACCTTCCTCCTTTGCCCCCTTTTCTGTTCTCCAAGTTGCCTGCAGCCTGCATGTCCAGTAGAACTTCATTTGTGAAGCCTGTGCCTTTCTTTCGTTCAGCGTCTGCAAACTGGCTGGATTTAGCCTGTAGACATATTTTGTTTGGCCCACATAGCGTTTTTTTAAAATTTCCCATTTGTTGCCAGCATGAAAAGAATCTAGATTTCTGGCTTCCCTTGAAAATGAGATTGGGCAGCATCAGGGCTACAGCTTTCTGTGGAAGGAGTTGGCCAGACTTGAGTCACCCCTTTACCCTCCAGACAGGCCTCATGGCCCACAGTTTATCAGGCACCCCACTCCTAATCCCAGGCCAGGCTCAGTTTGGTCAATGGCTGGACTCTCGAAGCATTAAGTTTATAACTGTGCGTCAGCAGGGGCAGGTGAACAGCAACATTGCAGGTGTGCCCCTGGTAATTTTTGCAAGGAGTCTGCATAAATAAATAGGAAGGTTCCAGGTGTGTGTAAAGGAAGGCATAGCCCTGGTTCAAAGAACAAAACCTGCTGCATATAAAGGAAGCTTGGCATGTTAGAATTTATTGTCCATGGCTTTAACCTTGAAATTCTCTAATACATAGCATCTGTAATTTTCTTGAAACCTGAATTTGGTTTACATGTAAGGCCTGCCAACAGCCACGGTAGGTGGGGAGCAAGCCCCATCTGTGAGAGGCTGCTCAGCTCACTGCATTCCTGAGGCTTTTACACTGCCTTCAACCATCAGAAGAGTCCTGGGCACTTCATAGTCAGTTCATAGATTATTGAAGTGGTGATACTGGAACACTCAGGCTTTGTCCAGATGGCAGGCTACATCCATATTTGTAAAGTAAAATGCTTCCTCCAGTACTGTCAGTCATGTTGATTTTCCTCCCAAGCACTGAGCCCGATTGTGCAGGTCGTGAATATATGTGCACCCTAGTTTTGCTGGATGAATGCTACAGAACTCTGAACAGTGGCTCAGTTAGAAAGCCTGGGTTCCCAGATAATGCACCCTGCATGAGCAAAGCAGGTGGAGAGGGAAGGTGTATTAGAGATACTAATCACCAATGACTATTGGACTGTAAGGCACTGTATAGCAGATGGGACTGTAAGGTGGAAATGTGAAAAATATTTAGCTAGAAATTAGAAGTATTCAAAAGAAGCTGGAAATCTACATTTTTAGATGTAGTCTCTGCATTTCAGAAGATTTGCAACCAAGTGCAGGAAGTTTATTAATATTATTATATAACATTGCAGGCCAAACAAAACAACTCAGAGCCAGATCTGACCCAGCGGGTTTACAGTCTGTCTTTTAGCTTAGCAGGGTTTGAAAATGGAGCTCTGTGTGAAAGCCTGTATTGTTGTTTGCCTGTGTGATTTTTTTTTTTTTTAATCTCTAGAGAACACAGAGATTGTATCCACACATAATGATTCACAATAAAAGATCATTAACTCTTGGTCAGGAAAATGCAGGCAGCCATAGCAGTAACCTCTAACCTCCTAATTTGTTTCCTGCATTTTCTCTGCTCTTCTCTAGCCTCTCCCAAATGAGCACCCTACCCAGGGGAAGTAATTTTGGGGAGATAGGGCAAGTAACATAGGGTGTTCGTAAAGCTTAAATTCCTGCTGTGAGTCCCTACATTCTCAGATTAAAATTTAAAGTAGGGAGATTAAGGGTACATATCAGAGACAGATATCTCCTCTGTCTTTGAGGAACTTAGTAAAATATAGCTGGGAAACCCTGGGAAGATGTCCTGAGCTTCCAGGCAGTGACTTCAGCAGTGTTGTGACCTTTTAGGCTCTCAAGGCACCAGCTTTTTGATCCAAGTAAGATTAGACTCAGAGGTGGAGAGTCCTCCAGCAGCTCTGAAACCAGAAGAAACGGTTCTTGTCCTTCCTTCTTTTGGGCTGGATATTTATAGAAATTGAAAACCTCAGAAAAATGTGAAAGTCTGTCCAAGGCCAAGTCTTCCTCCAACTTGGAAGTCAGTGTATGATCCCAGAAGAAGTCTCATAATGGGTCAAGTTGGCTCGGGGATGCATTGTTGTGGGTTCTTTTGCTTTGTGAGCTTTTATTTCTCAAATGTTAGCTTCTATTTGGGGATGTTATATAGATTTTTGTTTGATTTAATTTTGAAAACCTAACTCTCTGGCTGCCTTTAGTCAATTCACTGTTCATTTACACCTCCACCAGGGGGCAGGAAATATAATTTGAATCCTGGCCAGCTACTCTGATTAAAAAGTTTAGTGAGAAATAAGAATAGAATGGAAGCATGTTAAGTCTCTGGGTTTCATATATTTAAAGTCTTTATCCATTATTAAGAATAAGCTCTGGGTATAAAATGAATACACACTTATAATTTCTTTTAAATAGTTTCTTTTAAACATTGGTATTGCTTTCTTCTAAAAATGTGTCTTAAAAAAGTCCACCTTCTGCTGGGCATGGTGGCGCATGCCTTTAATCCTAGCACTCGGGAGGCAGATCTTTGTGAGTTCAAGGCCAGCCTGGTCTACAGAGTGAATTCCAGGACAGCTGGGGCTACAGGGAGACCCTGTCTCGAAAAGACCAAAAAAAAAAAAAGGTCCATTTTCTATAGCGATTATCTGTGAATTTTACCTAAAAGTTTTCTTTGGTAGCAAAATGATTCAGATTAGAACCTTGGACAAACATATAAGCAATAAGCTTTTAGATACCATATTCTCTACAAGGCTAAAAATAAGTGTAAATGTTAAGGTTTATAATAAAGACTCAAGAAAAATGTATTCATGTAGTAAAAAGTTAGCCTTTTTCTTCAATAGTAACTTAAGATACTACAGTAGTATTCTACACCATAATCTCTGGGGAGAGATGCAGTCATAGGATTTAAAGCTTTTCATATTTAATTGCATCTACATTTCTTAAAAATAAACATGTATGGGGGTTGGAGAGATGGCCTAGCGGTTAAGAGCACTGACTGCTCTTGCAGAGGACCCAGGTTCGATTCCCAGCACCCACATGGTGGCTGAGAACCGTCTTTAACTCTAGTTCCAGGGGAATCCAATACCTTCTTCTGACCTCCGTGGCATTGCATGACAGGGGTGCACAAACCTACATGCAGACAGTACATTCATACACATAAAAAATAAATAAAAAAATAAACATGTACATAATTTATTTTTATCAGAAGATATTTATCCTCTAGTTGTTGGACCCATTGTGGTCATTTTACAAGCTCTGGTATAGGGAACAGCAGAATTCTAACATGAAGTGGCAAATTTTGTTACCTCAGGGCAGGACATTAAGAAGATTTTCTTAGAGCTGGAGAGATGGCCTAGCGGTTAAGAACACCGACTACTCTTGCAGAGGACCCAGGTTCGATCCCCGGCACCCACATGGCAGCTGAGAACCGTCTTTGGCTCCAGTTCCAGGGGAATCCAACACCCTCTTCTGACCTCCAAGGCATTGCACAACATGGGTGCACAAACCTGCATGTAGACAGTACATTCATACACATATGAAAATTAAAAAAAAAGATTTTCTTAATAGTTTCCAGAAACATTTAGGAGGTTGCCTCATGCAACCCGTCTGGGTCCTGCCTTAAATAAAGCACCCTGTGTGCGCTAATTGACAAGCTTTGGGAGATCCCATTTCTGACCTAAGCCTTAGATGGCTGGATTAAACAGAGCATTACAAGCTAAGTATAGCACACGAGCGAGTGGGGTGGCCATGTGTATCCACCAATGGGATGCCACCGTGCCATGCCTCAAACCTACCCCATCCTGGAAACAGAATGATTTTCCAAAAATGTTGGAGCATAATTTAAGGAGCTTTTTGACCCTTGGTTTTTTAAAATTAGGTTCTGGAGGTCACATTTGAGATCAAGTAGCAGATATTTCATTCACATTTATCAGTTTTAGCTTTTAAGACAAAACATTTCACTGAATCCATGTTTCAGTACAATAGAACCAAAGGAAGAGGGAAAGGTAAATAATTTAATAATTAATGGCTTATTTCATGTATGTAGAGATTCAGTGGTGCTTTGATTTTTTTTTTTTTTTTTTTTTTTTTTTTTTGGTCTTTTCCAGACAGGATCTCCCTGTAGCCCCAGCTGTCCTGGAACTCACTCTGTAGACCAGGCTGGCCTTGAACTCACAAAGATCCGCCTGCCTCTGCCTCCCAAGTGAGGTCTTACATTTTTTAAAGCGCATTCTCCCTTTGAATTTTCTCACTGTTACCTAAGTTTTGCATACACACATAGGTTAAGAAAAAGAATCCTCAAAGAAGTTGTGTTTTTTTTTTTATACAAAAATAAATTTAAAAGATGGTACAGAGGAAGAGCTTTTACTTGGTGAAATATTTTATGTAGACACTGTTTTAAGCATGAGCTAGATCAGGTCAACTAGGATACAAAAGACAGAAGGGGACCCTTTAGCAGTAGAAGGCCACTTATAGTATTATAGGCTCTGCCCCATAGGATCCTTTTCCCTCTAGTGACACTCTTCTCCATGTCCCCAGCGTATGGACATGGACCGGCGGAGAGAGGATGCCCGGAACCCAAAGCGCAAGCCTCGTCTGATGGAAGAAGACGAGCTGCCCTCCTGGATTATAAAGGATGATGCTGAAGTGGAAAGGCTCACCTGTGAAGAAGAGGAGGAAAAAATATTTGGTAGGGGGTCTCGTCAGCGCCGGGACGTGGATTACAGTGACGCCCTCACAGAGAAACAGTGGCTCAGGGTAGGTGTGGTTTTTCAAATTTACCTTTGACGGCTGGAGTGGTTGGGGTGCCTTGAAGAAGTCAAGGGCCAAGAGCTGGCATTCTCTGCTGTGGTTGAGTTGCGAATGACAGAGCCTGGGCACTCGAACATGGAAGACAGAGTCTACTAGTTCAGTGGCCATTCTGTATTTGCAGGTAATGCTTTGGAAATAAAAAGAATGAAGCATTTCTGGCTAGAACAGAATTGGCCATAGGAAGCCAGGAGAATTAGAGCTGTGAGACCCACTGATGTCTTCTGACCTCGCCTCACTTTCTTAAACTGAGAATTAAAATGGAAGAGGAGGCCTTAGAGGTCTTTTTAATTCTTCCCCCTTAGTTCATGGTCTTTAATTAGGGGTTTACCTCTCCATGGCCTACAGAGAGCCTTCAGAGGCTGCATTGTTTTCTATCTGTGTGATTTTGTGGTTACAGCAGGTTTAAATGTGGAAGGTGCCTTCTGTACTCTTTGATTTTGATGAAGAAATTGAAGCCCAGAGTTTGTGTGACTATTCGGGACACACAGCTAGACAGAAATACAGAATCTGTAGGTACTGGTGTGTTTGGTGGATTTTAGCCATTGACAGCATAGACTATAGCCTGAACTAGGGTCACTGGAGACTGGACAAACGTTATTCTAAATTGTGAGGTTTTTCCATTCAGAAAGTGGTAATTTCTTATTTTAACTAGAGAGTGAAATCGCACACTATTCCTTGGGATCCCAGAAATATCAAAATGCTCATAGGAGCCATGTGGAATTATCAATGGCCAGTGCAGTTCTTTTTGGAAAGTTTGGCATTCTTTTGAGCAGACTTAGTACCTGACAGGCAGAACAGCCTGGGACATGCATTCTAGACAGGACCAGCAAGTGAATATTGGAAATAGTAGGAGCAGTTGGGTAAAAACCAGACAAAACAGAAGCTGGTGTTGGGCGCCGTCCATTTTCTTAAAGGCAATATTATCCCTAGGCTTTGCCAGCTGAGGGATTGGGAGCCTAGATCACAAACTGGTAGGTAAGTAGAAAGGCAAGGAGAAGGATTTCAAGATTGGCTATCCAAGGCATACAGTTTTGGTTCCACTTGAGATGTGATTCACTCAGGGTATTGTGTGATGACAGAGATGTGACCTGAATTTCGAGAAGGTAGAAGTCTGTGGGATTCTGAAGAGGGAAGCTGACAAAGCATCACTCATATTTATGGTTGAACAATTGCATATGAAATGTAACTTGTGTGTGATTGTTTCCTTGTCAGACCCAGTCAAGGATTTCAGTGGCCTCAGAATATGGCTCTGTGAATTCCCTTTGTTTGACTGTTAAGGTTGTAGTTGCATAATTAAGATTCATTGTATAATATAAGAAGTGTTTTATTTAATATTCATTTCTGAGCTTGGGAAAATTCTATTCCTTTTTTCTTTATTTAAGCAATAAATTAAGTTCTGGGGGTATTATAACAGGAGATGAGATAGCCAGAATCTAGGCCAATGTTTTTAAATCAGTTTTTTATATGAATAATCCCCACCCATTACAGGCAAAATAACCCCGATTACTAGCCAAGATTGTAGCTGAACTTATCTTTTGTTTTGTAATCACAGAGAATTGCTCTTAAGAAAAGTAACTTTATGACTCCTTGAAAGTCTTCATGCTTTAGACATCTTATTTACTTTATTTTTTCATTCAGCTTATACCACACAGTGTGCCCAGCATGTGATAGAGACTCAGTGAAGGCTTATGGAAATGAAAGTATAAATCTTAGGAAAGTGGAAGTTACTAACTTTCCAGGTGTGTTTGGAGATCATTTCCCTTTTTTAGTGTATGGAGTAGGCTCCCTTTTTATTCATGATGGGCACTCTTAAAAATGGTAAACTAGTGTGTTTTGCAGCACTACTCTGTGGAAACTAATGTTTATGATTTTATCCCTGAGGTGCCTTACAACATATCAAGTCATCCAGGAGGGCTGAAAGTGTTGTCAGGACAGCTTTAGTGTAATGTACTGAATTGTTGGTGAATCTTGTGAAAATTGTATGTCCATGTTTGGTATGAGTCAACAACTTGCGGTTAAGCACAGCATGCACAGCTTTTACCCAAACCCTTAGTAAAATGGATGTTTATCCTCCTTTGTTTATTGGTTTTTCTTGTTGTTCCTATTGTTCACTCAGCAGCAATCCTATTTAACAAATAGCTATCGAAGTTTTGTTGTGAAAAAAAATGGAATTGAAGGAGTTCTTCTGGGTCTGGGTGTGGAGAGATGTTCTGTGTTGCTGGAGTTTGGCACAGTGAGCAGACACAGCCAATACAGCCTCGAGAGGAAGATTGGCAAGGACTGCATGTAAAGAGCACTCCAACAGGACTGGAATCATTCTTTTTCCTGGCAAAGCTGTTCAAAGCCTTTTTGGCCAAGGCGTGGAAGATGCACAGAATCCTGGAGTTGGGAGGCAGCTGAGTGGAGCAGTTCTGCCCTGTGCTGTGCTGGGCTCGTACTCTATAGAGCAGCTTCTGTTCTGTCCTGTGCTGGGCTTGTACTCTACAGCAGCCGTGCCAAGAGGCTGGCTTGCCCTCAAAGGCAGCACACTGCTTTTTTGTCTTCAGAGCCCCTCAAGTTCAAGGTCAGCCCTGATGGCTGGTTCTTCCTCCCTTTGAGCAGAATATTTTTTCCCTGTAGCTGTTCCTCCCTGGCCTTCATTCTGTTGCCTGGAAAGAATAGAACAGTGTGTTTTCTGTCTACATCACAGCTCCATGGATAGAATATTAGAGGACTTAGGTTCAGTCTGGCATGAACTTCCTAGACTTCCTCTTTCTTTTGAACTTTTCTCGTCCTTCAAGGCTCAATTCAATGGTTGTCTCAGCAGATAAATACTAATCGCACGTCCCAGTGTGTCCTCACGTTTCCTTATTTGCCTAGGTCACAGCACCATCCCAGTTCCCAGCATTCTTGGTCATTGCCTGATTTCTCGGCTGGTTGGTAAACCGGATCTCTATGTTTTTGGAATTTAGGACTTACAGTAAGTCAGGGTTTATTTGTTAGTTCATGGTTTCCATGGTGAGCAGTCCTGGTTGGTGAGGGCCCTTGTTCTCTAGGTGTCCTTCAGCCAGTCAGGCTGGCAGAGCGGCTGCCAGCTTGGGAAGCTCTGTCCACATGAGCTGGAAGACGGTAAAGCAGCATGGTGCACGTGTGGGGCTATAACAGGTTGTGCCTCAGCGTCTCCAGTCTCCATATCACATCCCCTTACATTCCCCGGGGCAGGCCTCAGTCATGTGGCCACTCCAGCTGCAAAGGAGACTCAGAAATGGGTTTGAGCCCAAGAGAGAAGGTTTTGATGAATACCTAGCACCTAGTAGTGTCTCTGGATTCCGGGGAGGGTGCTTTGGAACTAAAGGAATTCTTTGTGATGGAATTCACCTGCACCAATAAGGAAACTACTGGAGTTAATTTGCAAGGTAGTGTCTTCCAAACAAAGAAAGCAGGGACTTTTTTTAAACGGGTTGGGGGGGGTGTTGGGGTTGGGGGGTGTGCACATAAGGAAGGCATCACCACCACCTTATGTAGTAACACAAACATTTCTGAGCATAACCACTTGTTCAAAAAGAAAAAGGAAAGAAAGATGGTAGACACATTTCTGAGCATGCTCAGTGGGGTCTTAATCCCATGCTTAATTGAAAACAGAGAATATAGCATTATAAGGAGCATAATTTTCCTCAACTTACCTAAAAAGAATGAGCCAGAGTGACATGGTGATTTGGGCTGTGTCTGTTTGTTTCTCCAAAAAGTCTATATTTGCTGGGCATGGTGATACACATCTTTAATCCCAGCACTCAGTAGGCAGGCAGATCTCTCTGAGATCACACCTAGCCTGCTCAGGCCAGTTATTGCTACAAGGAGACCCTGTCTCAAAAACAAACAACAAAAACCCCCAAAGCTGGGTGTGGTGGCGCACGCCTTTAATCCCAGCACTTAGGAGGCAGAGGCAGATGGATCTCTGTGAGTTCAAGGACAGCTGGGGCTGCAGAGAGACCCTGTCTCAAAGACACCAAAAAAACCCAAAAAAACAAAAACAAAAAAACCAAAGCCGGATCTGGAGGGATGGCTCAGTGGTTAAGAACAATGACTGTTCTTGCAGAGGACCCAGGTTCCAGTCTCAGTACCCACATGGTGGCTAACAACCTTCTGTAATTCCAGTTCCAGGAGAATCTAATGCTCTCTTCTGACCTCTGTGGGTTTTGCACAACATGGGTGTGCTTACACACATACAGGCAATACACTCATACACATAAAAAGTAAAAAGAATTCTTCAAAGCCTACATTAGTCAGTTTTCTTGTTGATGTGACAAGATACCTGACTGAAGCAGCTTAAGAGAGGAGAGGGTTATTTTGGTACATAGTTCAGGCTTCTAGTCCCTCATGGTGGAGAAAACATGACTGCTGGAGTGGACTCCACTGCGGCTGGGGCTTGCAGCTCAGCTGGTCACACCACGTGGCATGTAGGAAGCAGAGAACTCCAGCAGAACCAGAGGTTTGGTCCCTTCAAGACCTGTATCTGCCAACTAGTCCCAAAGGTTCCAGTTTCCCACACCTGAGGACCAAGTGTTCAAACATGTGAATCCGCCGGACATTTCACATGCAAACCAGAACAAAGCTTTGGCCAAAATAAAAGAAAAACTACTTTGTTTTGTTCTGTTTTTGGTCTTTTTGAGACAGGCTCCCTGCAGCCCTAGCTGTCCTGGAACTCACTATGTAGACGAGATTAGTCTTGAACTCACAGAGATCCACCTGCCTCTGCCTCCTGAGTGCTGGGATTAAAGATGTGCACCCGGCATAAGAAAACCTACTTCGAAGTCATCTTACCCATTTTTTGACAGGCCAGCAGCTCACTCTCAAATATAGGTGAGATTGTGCGGATCTCTCTGAGTGAAGCTTGGTTTACTGTGTGCTGATGATGGGCGCACACTGCTATTCTGGAAATCAAAGGCATTGTTTCTCTTTGTATGCCTGCTTTATCCTCATCTCTTTTTTTTTAATCCTCTTTTTAGTTTTTTCCTTTTTTTTTTTTTTTTTTTTTTTTTTTTTTTTTTTTTTTTTTTTTTTAAATTTTTTTTTATTATTTATTTATTTGTGTATGTGTCTGAATGTACTGTCTGCATGCAGGTCTGTGCACCTGTGTCGTGCAATGCCGCGGAGGTCAGAAGAGGGTCTCGAATTCCCCTGGAACTGGAGTTCTCCTGGAATTGGAGTTACAGACGGTTCTTAGCCGCCATGTGGGTGCTGGGGATCGAACCCGGGTCCTCTGCAAGAGCGTCGGTGCTCTTAACCGCTAGGCTATCTCTCCAGCCCCATGGACCACTTTCTTGAACAGGGGATGGTCCATCTAGAAAGTGTGGAAGAGAATATTAACCCGACTTAAAAGTATTCCAGCCAGGCGTGGTGGCGCACGCCTTTAATCCTAGCACTCAGGAAGCAGAGGCAGGCAGATCTTTGTGAGTTCAAGGCCAGTCTGGTCTACAGAGTGAGTTCCAGGATAGCCAGTGATATAGGGAGACCCTGTCTCGAAAAGACTAAATAAATAAATAAATAAATAAATAAATAAATAAATGTATTCCAACAATCAATATTTGTTTAGCTTCCTCAGAGTGTACCCAAGGTATCAATGGTGCACTGTTAAATTTGTATCTGTCTATTTGTCCACAAAGTACAACTGGCATCTTTCTAATTGTTTAGAGTAAAATAACATGTCTTTATGCACACACTCTGTGTGTGTCTGTGTGTATGTGTGTCTATGTGTATGTCTGTGTGTGTCTGTGTATGTATCTCTGAGTGTATGTGTGTGTGTCCATGACTATGTGTGTGTGTGACTCTCTTTGAGTGTGTTTGTGTCTCTCTCTCTGAGTGTGTGCGTGTCTATGTCTGTCTCTGTCTGTGTGTGTGTGTCTCTCCCTCTCTGAGTGTGTGTGTCTCTGTGTGTCTGTGTCTTTGTGTGTGTCTCTAAGTGTGTGCATGTGTGTCTGTGTGTCTCTCCCTTTCTCTGTGGGTATGTGTACTGGCTGAGACTCTCATAGCATTGTAATGCAGCCATTGTCTTTGAGACAGGTACTTTGTCAAGTTGGAGTTACTACAAAGCTGAAAAGTGATATTTGGAAGGTTTTCACTTTGCTCTTCCTGATCCTTTGGTCCTCCTGCCAGCTTCAGAATCCTTCCCTTCCTTAAAACACTTAATGATAACCCGGAATTTGTTTAATTGCTAAGTGAGTGATTTTTGCCCCACAGCACTTGAAGATAATTGGAATGCGATGTAGATTATGCGCTTTGTATAATAAGTGATTACAGCCTGGCGGAGAGAATGAATTTTGGAGAGCATGCCTATGTCACACATTGGATCTGATGTCTTGAAAATACAGTTTTGAAAAGTCCCCATTAACTTAGGGTGTTGTCCTTCTTTAACTTCCTCAGGGCGTCACCTACCTACCTACCTGCCTTCTGTGGGGTTCTACCCTGTGTCTGCCTCTTGTTAACCTGTGTAAGCTCCTGGCACTTGAGGAAGACACTTTGTCTGAAATGATGCCCCAGGTAGTTTGGACCCCTATAAAATGTATTACAGCATGATGCTGAAGAGGCCTGGGAGGCCCACTGCTAGGGATCTTAAATCTGCTCATAGACACAGCCAATGTCAGAAGCCAGAAAGGTTCTAGAGGAATCTTTCAAGAGGAAAGACAGAATATCTGTAACTTCCTTTGGCTGGCTTAACCCACCACCGGATGAGGACATGCACTTCTTATGATTTATGTACCCAGATGGGATCCCCATGGTCAGCACTGTTGTCCATGGAAAGGACATTGAGAGTTTTTCTCTCCAAAGTTTGATACAGAGAAAACGAGACTGTTTAGATAATAGTAGGGCGTATTCAGTGATGTCAGACCTGATACCTCTCCATGGATACCAGGAGGCATACAGAGGGTTAGGTACAAACAACCAAGTTGCCAAACTCCAGGAAGAAGGCAGGCGAATCTCTAAGGATTTTAATAATAAAGTACTAGACAAAAATATATAGGAAAAGATTAAGAGGTTGGAGTTTTAAATAAAATACTTGAAATCCATTGAAATACATCATATCTAATGAAACCTCTCCACATGTATGAAGAGGTAGACTGTGGACTTCTCTCTCTGGAGATATTTGAAACAAGGTAACATCTCTGTTTGAGTTGGATGAAGTGTGATCCACCCCAAATCAGAGACAGGCTGGAATCTCTTAGGGATATTTTGGCTGACAATATTGATGATTCAGGGAAATGTAATTTTCTCTAAAAATATTTTATTTTACAAGTAAGATTTTTTGGATACTTTATCTAAAGCACAACATATTTAATTCTTCTTATATTTCCCTACTTTTGTTTGTTATTTTAAATAATATCCCTCGTTTTATTTGATTTAAGATGCAGGACTTGTAATAATTCACCTTTTTATTTTTTAATGGCATTTAGGTTTTAAAATTAGGTCATCCAATTTACTGGGGCAGAATTTTCTAGCAAGCTGCATTTCCGTTTTTATACACAAGGGAGAGCTAAGGCCCTAGAAAATAGATTTGAGTTTTATCACATCCCAGGTTCCACACTGCTTTAGAATGGAAGTATTGAACTAATTAATGGTGGTAAGAGTTGTCAATTGTTTGGAGGAAATATTTGACAATACTAAATAATTTTAATAATTTCCTAGTTTTTAGTTTACATGTATTGGCCAGATTTCTGTAGCAGTCATCGGACCTAAGTACTTCCCTTTTGTCAGAATTGAGTAGGATAAGTTCTACAGAAGGAATAATCCTCAGAGGGCCAACTAAAATAAACATTAAAGGTTGAGAAGCAAGAGCGACTTGTTGATTGATTTCTTGTTTTAAACCTTAATGCCTAGAAGGCCTGGTCTTGGGTTTTATCATTTGAAATAAATAAGTTCACATTCTCTTCAGATGGAGAAAATTTCATTTATTTCTGCAGAGAAAGAAATGGTTTTAGTAATATTTCTATGTTTTTAGATTCGAGGTTTGGTGTTTTGTCCTGTGTTTTATTTTTTTAGTTATTATTAAGTAAGGTGGCATAAGGTAAAGGATTGGGGAGAGCACAGTTTAGGAAGGCTGAGTTAGGGCAGGGTGAATCCATCAGCCCTGTGCCTGAGTGACTGCTGGGATTGGAAAAAGAGCTGTCACTTTTGATCTCTCTGCCTGTCTGTCTGACTGTCTGTCTGTCTGTCTATATGTCTGTCATTGAGGATAGCAGTGAAGATTATCAGCCTCGGGATCTATTCACTGCAAGGTTCACGTTCCGTCACCACCTCGTCAGCTCCATGGTCTTGACCACCTTTTCAAATCTCTGGGAGCTGTTTTGGTCCTTTTCTGTAAAATGGAAAAAAATACTGTCACCTGCTCAAGAAGTGATCTGCAGTTTGAGTGTGTGACATAGAATCTGGTATGTAGGAAGGATCCTAAAATTGAAGTAGTAACTATAAGGAAAAATATTTGTTTCAGAGAAAACCTTAATAGATAATAGGAAAAGAAGGAAATAATTCTGTTGTATGTCCTGAAGGCAAGTTTTAGAGACAACAGGAGAAAGGGTAAAGTGGGGGACTCCTACTCACTAATGGAGTTAAATAGGACTGCATGTCTACTTACTGAGGACGTCTCAAGGTGTAGCCACAGGCTTATCTACTCAAACCTGCAAGCCTGCATTCACCAGGTATTGAACTGGCTCTATCTGGTTTTCTACCTAATTACTTGCTAGTCTATATTTACCCAGCCATTGATTATTTTTCCCTTTCCCCCCATGTCTGCAGAAAGAACATCCATTCTAACATTCTAACCTGCTGTTCATGTAAGTGGTCTTTCTTTGATAGGCCCTCTGGCACTCTTACATGTTTGTGGATTGAATGTTTATATCCTCCATATACACCCATATTAATGTGTTGAAATCTAAACCCCCAGTGTGATGATATTAGGAGTTAGGGTTGTTAGGTTTGGGTTTCCCAGAATTCCAAGGGACATAAGATGTCTACTTCCTCCAGAGGCTGTCAATCTTCTGACCTCTTCCCCTATACCGAAGGTCCCACCCCATGGCTATAAAGGGGTGTGCCTCAGTCACCATCTTGCTGCTACCCCACCATGTGCCAACAGGTAGTCATCCCTGGCAATTTCTGAAGTAAACATGTTCCTGGAGTGACTAAGCCTCATATGCCTGTCTTTTATCGGGGGGGGGGGGGTTGCGCCATTATAATCTAACAGGGGTAGTATTTGGGATGTTGTTAGGTCATAAGAGTGGGACCCTTGGGAAGAGCAATAAGGCTTTTATACAAACCTCTCCCGCTGTGAGGATGGTAAGAAAAGTGTGTCTAACTACAAGCAGAGGACAGAGAAACCAGAACTGGGCCATGTGGCAACCAGTTCTCAGACTTCTAACCGGACTTATAGCTCCCAGAACTGTGAGAAATAGGTTATGTTGTTCGTAAGCTCCGGCAGTGAGAGTTCTCCAAAAAAAGCAGAACCATTACAGAAAAGCAACTGATTATGGATAATCATGTGTGATTATGGGGGCCAAGATGTCTTGATGGCCTCTGCCTGCTAGTGCCATGGGAAAGTAGGGGGTGTAATTCAGTCTGGATGGGATGTTCTGAAAACCAGGGTGGGAGCACTGCTGGAATCATGGATTCCAATGGCCAGAGAACTGGGAGCCCAGGGTCCAAGAGCAGAAGATGAATGCTGTGACTTGAGAAGGAGAATTCACCTTCGTTATACTCTGGCCCTTACTGGACTGGATAGAAGGCCACATTGGTGGTTCTACTGAATGAAATGCTTCTGTCTTCTAGAAACACCCTCACAAATGTATTCCTAAAAGGTGTGTTATTAGCCATCTGAGTATTCCTTAGCCCAGCCCCCAAGTTGACATGCCAAATCTACCAACTATCACATTCACCCCCAATCCCTGGTACTTTGTTATAGGAACCCAAACTAAAGAAGCAGGTCATTTGCACCTTTGAATTGCAGGAGTCTTTCTGTCTAAAGGCAACCTCTCAAATCGTAGGAGGCTGTTTGCATTTACTATTTATTTTAGTTTTAATAATAAACCTTTCTTGCTTTTTTATCCAGGATTACACAGACAGGGATGGTGTAAAGTCTGATTCAGTGCGGTGTTCGTATGTTGATGATCTACTAGGTTGAGGCATACACTGTATGTAAATGTGGGAAGTGTGCTGTTAAGTATTACTCCCCACAGTCGTGGCTGGCGAAACTTATTAATGCAATTAAGAGCCAGGCTTGAGAGATGCTATTAGAGATGATACTGCACAGTTAGCCACTTTGAAGGATGTGTAAAGAGCAGAGCTGCAAGGATTCAACAGGTGGAAATTTAACAGAGATGAAAACATACTGTGAGGCAGTCTGACTTGTAGGGGTTTTAACTGTTTGTGAAACCAGTGGATGTTAAGATGCAAATATCTGTGCTACACATTGCTACCTTTTAGTGTCACACCTCTGGGGATGATGTTTATAAGTGTCCAGAACCTAAGACCCTCGGAGGAGGAGGAAAGAGCTGCTGCCTCTTTCTTTAGTCTTAAGTTTATCTTCCAGCTGCTTGTTGGGAGGCTGCAGCCTTTCCAACAGCAACAGCTGTTCTGTTACTGTGTGTTTCCTAACCATCCTGCTTGGCCCTGAAGGAAGAAGAAATACAGCCCACACATTCACCTACAAAAGAAAGGCAGTCTAGGACGTGAGTGCAGGCGAATGGAGTTGGAGCATGTGACATTTTCAGATTCCTGGCCCTTTAGAGGGTGGCTCTCTCTTTGTTCTCAGCAGTTCAGGTTACCACCCAGAGGAGTTGGAGGGAACCTTCTGATCAGTGTGCCTGCATGTCCCCTCCTCACCCCCATAGGTAGTGGAATCCAAAGACTTCTACATGGTCTGTCAGGCAGTGGCCATCTGCGTCCCTTGTTCCCTGGCCAGCTGTCTCACACTGTCTTTCTGGTCTTCACACCCTGGAGGCTTCTTTCCCAGATCCTCACTTCTCCTTGTTCCAATTGTCCAGACCCTTCCTGCCCACCCTCAGTGAATGGTGCTAGTAACTGTATATGAGATACATTGATTGTCTTCCTGGCATTGCCACTGCCTTCAGGACATCTTACTGTTCTTTCCCATCAGCCCTGAGCTCCAGGACAGCTAGGCCTGTGCCTGTCTTCTCCACTGCTGCATCCCAGACCTGGAGCAGCACTGGACTCGCAAGCACTTGATAAACATGTAAGTGAATGTGGCATAGGCCCCAAGGAGAGTTGGGAGAGGGGGTTTGGCTACAGCCCTGACTTTTTTGGCAAAGTCAGTAGAATCATTTGTTGTCTTTTTAGTAATACAGGTCAGGGTAGAAATTGTTGGCATTCTCTCCCTTGAGATTCCAGTGATCCATGCTTTTATAAAGCTTTCTTTCTCAAAAGAATCCTAAAGGCCTGTCATTTTGACATAAAAGTGCCTTTGAGCTTTTCAAGAATGTGAAACCTCCATTCTAATTTCTGAACACACTGATGGAGATTATTTAAATATCATAAATGTACAACCATTGCTTTGCTCCTACCTAGCTATTCCCCAGAAATTCTCAGGTTTTATAATATCTGCCTTCTCGATTGAACTCTCTTATTTCCTTTTCAGCAAAAGCTAGATAAATAGAGTTCATCCATCTCAAAACAACAGAAGAGTACTAAATGAACTGGATTTTCCTCTTTGTTTTATGCAAGTCCGTCCATGTCATCGCCACCCCCCCCCCCACAGAGTTGTCTGATTTAAAATGTAATGCCATGTTCCCATGTTCCCTCTTAGATGGCTTCCTTCCTGTTTCCTATTACAGAATGAATTGTCAGAATCATGAAAATCATAGGTGGGACCATGGCATTTTGCTTTAGGCAAAGCTTGGTTCCTGCACTGCCACTCCTATTGAAATATAATATTGAAGGTCATCATGCTCAGAGCTGCTCATCACAGATATCACATTCCTAACATTCATGGTGCTGTTTTTGTTGTTTTAAAGATTACTTTGCCCTTGGACCTTGTAGAATGTTTTTTTCCAAGGTCTATTTTTAAAAATATCTTCAGAGTTGAGCTGTGTGGAGACCGTCAGTCTCTCTTCTCTGCCACGGTTGCTTCTGATCACATAGTTGAAGAAATGTGGATTGGACATCAGGATATAGGGTTCCAGGAGCAGATCTGTCTCTTTTTAGCAAAGTGACAGATAAATCCCCTCACCTTCTGGTGCCTCAGTTTCCCCATCTGTACACTGGAGTTATGAGTTATAAGTGGGCACAGCCCCTCCCTCCTACCCTGCTAGTCACCATCACCTTTAGTGGCCATGGCAGGAACAATTCAGACTTGTCCTGGTCTGCCTCCAGTTATGTGCAGCTCAGTTCCCAGGAACTAGAACTCAGAGATACGTCTCTCTGTTCTCAGACTTCTTGATCATATTGGGTTGACAAGAGAAGGTTAATTGTGTACTCAGTACCTGATCCCCTGTGCAGACCTCAGTACTCACCTGGTTGTGTGAAACATTTGCCGAGTTGAAACCAGTTGTGTGTAGTGATGAGCCCTGGTGGGTGGGATGCCACCATGAGGGGGCAGGGAAGGGAGCAGGGGACCACTCCTTGCAGGGAGTTGGTGGCTTCAGCAGTTCTGCAGAGATCAAGAACTGGGCTTGTTTAGCAGTCCCTCATTGAGAAACGGCCCACCTGGCCCCTTTACAGTCGCTTGCCATCTCCATGTGCCATAGGGCTATTCCAGCTGTTAAAGAGATCTCTGTGTGCATTCAAAACAGCAAGTTCCCCAAACTATCAAAATCAAATCCATTTGTATTCACTTAAAAATAAATCAGTGCTTCATTGTCATGGTACAGACAGCCACCATGATGGTCACATTCATTGTCATGGTACAGACAGCCATCGTGACGGTCACATTCATTGTCATGGTACAGACAGCCATCGTGACGGTCACATTCATTGTCATGGTACAGACAGCCATCGTGACGGTCACATTCATTGTCATGGTACAGACAGCCATCGTGACGGTCACATTCATTGTCATGGTACAGACAGCCATCGTGACGGTCACATTCATTGTCATGGTACAGACAGCCATCGTGACGGTCACATTCATTGTCATGGTACAGACAGCCATCGTGACGGTCACATTCATTGTCATGGTACAGACAGCCATCGTGACGGTCACATTCATTGTCATGGTACAGACAGCCATCGTGACGGTCACATTCATTGTCATGGTACAGACAGCCATCGTGACGGTCACATTCATTGTCATGGTACAGACAGCCATCGTGACGGTCACATTCATTGTCATGGTACAGACAGCCATCGTGACGGTCACATTCATTGTCATGGTACAGACAGCCATCGTGACGGTCACATTCATTGTCATGGTACAGACAGCCATCGTGACGGTCACATTCATTGTCATGGTACAGACAGCCATCGTGACGGTCACATTCATTGTCATGGTACAGACAGCCATCGTGACGGTCACATTCATTGTCATGGTACAGACAGCCATCGTGACGGTCACATTCATTGTCATGGTACAGACAGCCATCGTGACGGTCACATTCATTGTCATGGTACAGACAGCCATCGTGACGGTCACATTCANAGGTTAATTGTGTACTCAGTACCTGATCCCCTGTGCAGACCTCAGTACTCACCTGGTTGTGTGAAACATTTGCCGAGTTGAAACCAGTCGTGTGTAGTGATGAGCCCTGGTGGGTGGGATGCCACCATGAGGGGGCAGGGAAGGGAGCAGGGGACCACTCCTTGCAGGGAGTTGGTGGCTTCAGCAGTTCTGCAGAGATCAAGAACTGGGCTTGTTTAGCAGTCCCTCATTGAGAAACGGCCCACCTGGCCCCTTTACAGTCGCTTGCCATCTCCATGTGCCATAGGGCTATTCCAGCTGTTAAAGAGATCTCTGTGTGCATTCAAAACAGCAAGTTCCCCAAACTATCAAAATCAAATCCATTTGTATTCACTTAAAAATAAATCAGTGCTTCATTGTCATGGTACAGACAGCCACCATGACGGTCACATTCATTGTCATGGTACAGACAGCCATCGTGACGGTCACATTCATTGTCATGGTACAGACAGCCATCGTGACGGTCACATTCATTGTCATGTACAGACAGCCATCTGACGGTCACATTCATGTCATGGTACAGACAGCCATCATGACGGTCACATTCATGTCATGGTACAGACAGCCATCGTGACGGTCACATTCATTGTCATGGTACAGACAGCCATCGTGACGGTCACATTCATTGTCCATCATGACGGTCACATTCATCGTCATGGTACAGACAGCCATCATGATGGTCACATTCATCGTCATGGTACAGACAGCCATCATGATGGTCACATTCATTGTCATGGTACAGACGGCCATCATGACGGTCACATTCATTGTCATGGTACAGACAGCCATTGTGACGGTCACATTCATTGTCATGGTACAGACAGCCATCATGACGGTCACATTCATTGTCATGATACAGACAGCCATCATGACGGTCACATTCATTGTCATAGTATAGACAGCCATCATGACAGTCACAGGATCCACATCCTCAGAATCAACAATTAAAGATCAAAGTATTTTTTTCTATTACTTCTTTATTTTTTTTTCATTTTTAAACAATAAGGAATAATTTTGGTACAAGCATCCTTCATGTAAAACAATGCAAGCCGTTGTGCCCAAACCCACACAGCCCAGGGTCCCACCATCCAGCTGGGGGGGCATGTATATTCAATTCAAGTTGATTAAATAAGTGTCTATCTATAGTGCTGTATTTTACCTTCACCCCAATCGGCCCTTACATTCTACCATGCCCCCTCTTCCGCAGATTGTTCCTAGCTTAGAAAAGGGGGCACGGTGGACGAGAAGCAAACACAGTCTACTTTCTCTGGAGCTGTTGTTTTGGACTCTGGTCAATTCTGGCTGTTTCTTTATGGGCTGACAGTTTGTCCAGGAATAACCTTTCAATCCTAATGAAGCACAAGCAATTAGCTATATATATATATATAGGTATTTAAACAGTACTAATTGTTATGGTAGGTTACTTTGGTATAGACACAGATGTTTGGATGGTATGTTAATCCATGAATTACTTTTTTTGTGTAAAATATAACAGGGTCTTACTGTGGCTATAACATCTCCTAACCACTAGAGGATGTAAGCCTGTGGCATCAGCCGTGGGTTATTCCTCCAAGGAAAGAGCTAATAGCCAATTAGATTTGGGATATACAGACATGTGGCTGCCACTGCTGCACAGTATTTCCAGGTAGGTGAGGTGTAGCTGGTGCTGATGGAGGAGTCTTGCTTGACTCAAGGAGACCTATATTTGCTTTATTGGTTTAGTGGCCTTTGGTAACACTCTCTGGTATTCCAGAGACCAACTGTACACTTGCAAGTACGGTCTCAATACATCTTTCCCATGCTTACATCAGGTCTTCGACAGAAGGGCCTTATCACCTCTCTTCTTGCAGGTATCCCAGTTTACAGGCAAGAAGCCTTTACCTTTGTTGGGGGGAGCTTGGATCCCCTGGCCAACATCTCCTTGGTAGAATAATCCATTGCTGATATCAGGGCTCTCCTGTATTAATATATTTTGCTTAAGTGCATAGCTTAAGGAGACTTTAGTATTATATTTGGTTCTGAAAAGGATTATTCTCTATTCAGAAGATCAAAGTATTTTTTAAAATATGTCTGGGAGGGGCTGGAGAGATGGCCTAGCGGTTAAGAGCGCCGACCGCTCTTGCAGAAGACCCGGGTTCGATCCCCAGCACCCACATGGCGGCCGAGAACCGTCTGAAACTCCAATTCCAGGAGAACTCCAGTTCCAGGGGAGTCCGACACCCTCTTCTGACCTCCGCGGCATTGCACGACATGGGTACACAGACTTGCATGCAGACAGTACATTCATACACATACAGAAATAAATAAAATTTAAAAAAATGTGGGAAAAAAATGTGTCTGGGGACAGGTGGGGAGACATGAGTCAGGGGCAAGAGCATTTGCTCTTGCAGAGGACCCGGGTTCTGTCTCCAGTGCCCATGTGGTAGCTGACAACCTTCTGTAACTCCAGGTCCACGGAATCCATGACCCTCTTCTGTCCTCTGTGGAAACTGAATACACATGATGTACATCCATACTTTCAGGTGGAACACTCATATATATGTAATAGAGATAAATATACTTTTGCTGGGTATGATGGCACACACCTGTAATTCCAGCACTTGGAAGGCAGAGGTAGTTGGAACTCTGTGAGTTCAAGGCCAGCCTGGTCTACATAGTGAGTTCCAGGACAGCTAGGCCTACAGGGAGACCCTGTCTCAAAAATGATAAATAAATAAATAAATAAATAAATAAATAAATAAATACACTTTTTTTTTTTTGTCTTTTCAAGACAGGGTCTCCCCGTAGCCCCCAGCTGTCCTGGACTCACTCTGTAGAACAGGCTGGCCTTGAACTCACAAAGATCCACCTGCCTCTGCCTCCCGAGTGCTAGGATTAAAGGCGTGCGCCACCATGCCCGGCTATAATCAAACTTTTAAAATTGTGCCTGTACTGTATATATACAGACCTTTGTCATTATTTCCTAAACAGTATGGTGCAACAACTATTTACATAGCATTTGCATCTTATTGGGGATCTTAAGTAATCAGGAGATGATTTAATTATATGGGAGGATGTGCCTAGGCTACATACAAAGATGGTGTTTGACAAAGTTGAGTGTGGGCCCAGAGCTAATCCCATGATACCAAGAAGGGATGACTGTGTGTTATTGAAAAGTAGGAGAAGGACTGATAAGTCCAGCAAGCTATTGTGTCAACATTCTAGTTTAGAGTGTCACTGATAAAAATTTTGTTTGCCTCTATTTTATCTGGTTATACAAATTTGATGATTCATTGTGAGTTGTATTGTTTTGCATTTTGAATCATTGTCCAGAATACTTGGAACTTTTGGGGTTTTGATTTCTGTTTAAAGTAGACTTGGTTCCTGTTGTAAAAGAGAAAATAGAGGACTAGAACAAAGAGAATCGAATCACCTAGAATCTCACTGACCTTTGTGTATCAAATTGGAGAAAGAGCCAAGTGGAAATGGTGCAGAAAGCTTACGTTGGTGGCATTACGTTCGGGATTATTTCCAACCTCTGATGAGCTCAGCCCTTTGGCAGTAGTTCCTTCCAGTCAATCCCACCTGAGATGCCGCACATCAAGCCTTGGCCTGTCGGTGGCATTCGCCTGGAGAACACTGTATTTTACAGGGTACTCGGTGCCAACAGACTGCCTTTTGTGTTTGGTGCCATTAAAGGATATGTGGGGGCATGCCTTCCCACAATGGAAGAACAGCTTTTCTCCCTTCCCCTAAGCAGGGCTTTGGTGTCTCACAGAGTGTGTGTCCTCTTTTCAAATGCCTTTTGCCTCCAATGTGTTACTGCACTTGGTTTTTGTTATTGCTTATTTGTCGTTGTTTTCTTCCAGAAAGTTAGCAAACATCACCCTTTTCCCTCCCTACGACTGAATTCTTATCCAAAATTCATTTCCATAGAATTGTTAGAATTTTTTTTTCAAGTGCTCTGTCACTGAGCCACAAACCCAGGCCCTTCCTCTCAGTGCTTCTTCTCTTCCAGCCCTTCTCTGTGTCAGTGATGGGTTAGTGGTAAATACAATCATCTCTTAGTGCCTGGAAAGACTTGGGGTAGATAGTGTTACTCCTGCTTTACAGATGAGGACCCAGGCCTCAGAGGCCTGGAAGAGCATTTGGGATTCAGTTTCTGGCTCTTAACAGGTGTGCCTGCTCAGTGACTGTTCAGTGTTGAGTCTGTGGTTTTTCAACTTCAATGCTGCCCATCTGTGCCCATCGACAGGTGTGTAGGAATGCAGTAAAGATGAGTGAATCCTATCCCAATCTAGAGCCCTTTGCCCACCCAGTTGACACCCACCTGACTTGTGAGTTCCATGTGCCTATTGGAAAGTTATAGAGCTCAAGGCAGATCAGAAACAGGTGGTCTTGATGACGCTGGTGGTCAGGGCTAGCAAGCATCCAGACTGATGGCGGTTAGCTCAGTTCCAACTACACAGAGGCTCCTTTGTGGATTTCTTTCGGTTGAGCAGCTGGACTCTGCCCTTTGTAGGCCTGTAGGTCAGTGTCTCCACTCTGGTTTGGCATTGTTTCTAGGGAAGCTTGACTCTTACCTGTCCTCCTCTCTACCTTGTTACAGACACTACTCTGCCTTTGAACTAAGGTATGACAGCATTGCCTGTAGGAACCAGTATCTTTTAAAGCCATTTAATTCTCAAAGCTAAAGCAAGACAGCAGGTTGTATGAAAACCAGTTAAAATAACCATGGGGGGGGGTAAGTGGGAGCAGGATAAACTGAAAACACAGTCCTTCCTCCTGCTGCATCTGCCTTGTGTTAATTCACCATGCAATTGTGCAGCCTTTCAATTAATGTCTTAAGCCAGGTGTTAAAATGTGGCTCCTTGATAAGTCTTCCTTTTGAGAAAGTAGAGGAATAAGCAAAGACTTGATTTTGGTTGTAATTCATCAAGACTTGGGGGGTCTCACCAGTAATAAATAAGACATCAATTTTAATGTTGCTGGAGGTTAATTTGATTCGAATGGTTCCTTAAAATTTTTGTCTGGGGGCTGGAGAGATGGCCTAGCGGTTAAGAGCGCCGACCGCTCTTACAGAGGACCCGGGTTCGATCCCCAGCACCCACATGGCGGCTGAGAACCGTCTGAAGCTCCAATTCCAGGAGAACTCCAGTTCCAGGGGAATCCGAGACCCTCTTCTGAATTCCGCGGCGTTGCACGACACGGGTGCACAGACTTGCATGCAGACAGTACATTCATACACATACAGAAATCAATAAAATTAATAAAAAAAATTTTTTTTTGTCTGTACTATTCAGGGCTAGTAAGAGGTTCAGATATGTTTTCAAATAAAAATCAACTTCTACAAAGTGGAATTAAACCAACTTAATGAAATTATGTCATGAAAATAGAATGGAAGGAGGGAGTAGGTAGAATATTGAGATGATATATTAGCCCTGAGAGGAACATGTGGTTTGGATAGTAAAGAGAGATTAGTAGAATTCTAGGCTGAAAGAAGCCCATGGAGCCTTGGAAATATGTGGCTCCTCCCACTGTGATCCCATGTGTTGGAAACACAGAGTTTTTTTTTTTTGTTTGTTTGTTTTTTTTTTTTTGGTCTTTTCGAGACAGGGTCTCCCTGTAGCCCCAGCTGTCCTGGAACTCGCTCAGTAAACGCTGGCCTTGAACTCACAAAGATCTGCCTGCCTCTGCCTCCCGAGCGCTAGGATCAAAGGCGTGTGCCACCACAGTTTTTATGGTGACTGAAGTGGAGAGGAAAAAACTAGGATAGGTTCAGCCACTGGAGGCTCTGCTTGATCAAACAATCTGGATTTTCTTCTGGTCTTCAGGAAGGATTCAAAGCCAGAACATGTTTTACTGAAGAGAATGAATGGATTTACCCCCCCTTCTAAGAAGAGAAACATTTGCAATGTAAAGGGTGTAGAGAATAATAGGTTGTATACTGCTTATTCGTGAATTAGGACACCTGGGTCAGACTTCAGCCTCCCGGCGCGCAGGGATCATTGTGGAAGGGGTGGAAAGATTTTAAGAGCCAGAGGTAGTGGATGACAAACACGGTAGTTCCAGATAGCTGGGAAGTTAATGTGAGCTCGCAGCAGTGGTAACTGCATTCACAAATCCCACATAAGCTTCAGTCAGACAGAATCCAGGCATAAACACGGGGAAGTGGGGAAGAGACAATCACCCTACCTGAGGAAATGTCGGCAACCAGTGATGACTGCTGGGAGGGAGACTCCAGGTCATGGACCCACACTGATGGACATTTGGGGACACACATTTGACCGTGTGTGTGTGTGTGTGTGTGTGTGTGTATCCAAATGTACCTGTTCATACAGTGTGGATGGAGGACAGAAGAGAGTGTCAGATCCCCTAGAACTGGAGTTACAGACAGTTGTTAGCTACCATTTGGGTCCTGGGATTTAAACCTGGTCTTCTGCAAGAACAGTCAATGCTCTTAACCACTAAGCCATCTCTCCAGCCCCAGATTTGACTCTTTAGGGATATATATTATGTGAAATTGGGTGAGGATAGTAAGGGGGTGTAGATAGGGGAGGGAGTCCTAAATATGATCAAAATGTGTTGTATGAAATGCTCAAAAATTCAATTAAAACATTTTGGGGGGGGCTTTTTTGAGACAGGGTCTCCCTGTAGCCCCAGCTGTCCTGGAACTCGCTCTGTAGACCAGGCTGGCCTTGAACTCACAAAGATCCGCCTGCCTCTCCAGTGCTAGGATTAAAGGCCTGGCTTAATTAAGCCAGGCATGGTGGCGCATGCCTTTAATCCTAGCACTTGGGAGGTAGAGGCAGGCAGATCTTTGTGAGTTCAAGGCCAGCCTGGTCTACAGAGCGAGTTCCAGCACAGCTGGAGCTACAGGGAGACCCTGTCTCGAAAAGAAAAAAAAAATAATAATAATAATAATTGGAAAAAAGGAGGACTTTATTCCATGCAAAGACAGCACAGAGGAAAGGTTCTGAACTGAAGTGTTTTAGAGGTAACCTTGGGGACAACTAATACTGAAAAGAGAAGTTGACAATTTTAAAGACTCTAGCCTGGATAATGAGGAAAATGATGCTTCTGTGGATGAGACAGAGGGATCCAGGAAGACATATATTTACTTGGCTTGTGGAAACTGATAAACTTGATTGGGATGGAGGGTACTAGAATTCCAATTGGTAACTCCAAAGAGAAGTACAGGTGACACAGATTTTTGGAGCTATAAGGGAAAACTGGATATCTACAGGAGATATTTTTACTTGCAATGGGGGATTACCAGGGCTCAGGTAACTCAGGAGTGAGGGTTAGGGGCTACTCTGAAGGCTCCCATGTACCAAAGACTGGGGATCTGTGTTTAGACTTCTCAAGAACGCACAAGAAGTCTATAGTCTAGCCAGATCAATGGCTTTCCAGGATGAAAGGATGGGTGTGGTCTATACTCCAAAATATTATTCAGTTCTCCTACTGCAGGTCCTCCAAGGGGCAGGAGGAGCTCACCAAGAGCTGCTTTGCTGCTTGGTGACTCAAGCAGTGACCCCCACCCCCAACCCCTTTGCCTGAGGATTTAGCAGTTCTTGGAAATAAGAAACAAAAGGGCTGGAGGAAAAGTGGGAGAATCTGCATTTAAGGGAAAGAAAATGTGGCAGTGAAACACAAGCCTGGCATTGAAGGAAGCGGAGTCATTAGGCAAGGAGCAGTGTAAGAAAAGGTGAAGTTAAGGGTTAGAGGACACAGGTGGGAATCAGGAGGCTTTGAGCAACTTTTTTTTTTTTTTTTGTCTTTTTGAGACAGGGTCTCCCTGTAGCCCCAGCTGTCCTGGAACTCACTCTGTAGACCAGGCTGGCCTTGAACTCACAAAGATCCACCTGCCTCTGCCTCCCAAGTGCTAGGATTAAAGGCGTGCACCACCAAGCCCAGCTGCAACTTTTGAAAACAGTATGTGTCCTCCTGGTTGCACTGTGAGGTCAGAAAGTGGACTAGTCAGTGGATTCGGCTGGGAGTTTAACACTAAGAAGGTAAAGAATCAGCACAACATAGGAAGGAAGAGCGGAAGTTGCTTGACATTTCTTATTTAGCACTTGAAACACGTACAACATACACACCTCACCTCTTCGTTAGCGTTTGGCAAATGCGTCCGCACCAAAGAGCAGTTTCCCAGGAAGCCATATGAAAAATGACTTTGTAATCAACTGTATTTAACAGCATCCACTTCCATTGCTCTATGTGCTGTAGGGAATTGAGGAGCAGTAAAGTATGGTCTCTGTAAGACAAAAGTCAAGTGATCTAGTATGTGCTGGATCATTGACTCATGTATACAGCATGTGCAGCAGGTGCTGGATAGGTAGGAAAGATGTCCCAGGTGAGAGTAGATGGAATATGCTGAGGGGAGGCATTGGGTTGCAGTTCCTGTTGCTTGCAGAACATTCGCACTGCTGGCATCTTAATCCAGACTGCTATAACAAAATACCTCAGGCTGAATAAGTTATAAACACTAGTAATCTATTTCTCATAGTTCATATTAAGCATCAGCAGATACAGTGTAGTGGTTCTGCCTCTTGTTCATAGGTAGATCCTTGTTGAATGCCTATGTGGTAACAAACCAGGAGGCACTGGAGCCTGTTTTATAAGGACACAAATCCAAGCCACAGAGTTTCCGCACTCATGCCCTATTCATCTCCCAAATTTCTCACCCTCTAATACCACTACCTTGAGGGTTAGGATTTCAGCATATGGTTCTGGGGGGTGTGATCCTTCAGCAAATGAGATTGGGTGGACTCAACTCATGCTCACCTTAGGGCTCTAGGCAGATGGGCTTCGAATTGATAGGCTACCTTGTAACACTCCTTGATTCCAGAAAGGAAACAGGAGTCTTCATAACTGCAGAATTAGAGCCAGTGAGTGATACACTGGCCAATGGAAAGATCTGGGCAAGCGAGGAAATAGAGGTCGATCACTGAGCTCCATCAGGGCCTCGCTGACAGACCAGGGAAGATTTTAGTTAGAAACTCAGGTGCATGTTTTTGTTGTTGTTTTGTGGGTTTTTTTGTTTTTGTTTTTCCTGTCCGAGGCCTAGGTCCCCTGTGAGTCTCCTAACTAGAACCCTCTGTAGTCTTCCTGCAGAAATGATAACCACAATGTGTTATCTGCGATTCCCAGCTTGAGTGTTAAGAATGTTACTGTTAATATTTTACTGTATTTTGATCATATTCATTCCTCACTTGTCCTCTAATTCCTTCCATATCTGCCCCATACTTCCTTACCCCCAATTTCATCCTCTCCTCCTCCCCCCTCCTCCCCTCCTTCCCCCTCCCCTCCTCTTCCTCCTCCTTGTCCTCCTCCTCTTCCTCCCTCCCCCCCTTCCTCCCCCTCCCCCCCCTCCTCCTCCTATCCAAAGAACCCACTGACCCCAATTTGTGCTGGATGGGGAGCCATCCACTGGAATGCAGTTAACCTACCAGGAGCCACACCATTAAAACCCGACTCTTCGTAGTTCCTCAGCAGTATCTTAATTGGGGGTGGGGCTCATGGTCTCTCCACTTTCCATGCTACACAGTTGAGCAGTTTGATCTTGTGCAACTGCTGTGAGTTCAGAAGCAGTCCTGTCATGTTCAGAAGATGCTGTTTCACTCCAGTCTTTGCCTGCCTCTGGCCCTCAGAATCTTTCCTCCACCCCAAGCTTTGAGAAAGGGTACTATATAAATGTTCCATTTTTGCTTAAGCAATCCATTGACACCTATTTTCTGCACTTTGCTCAATTATCCACAGCACAAAAAACTTCCGATGCGGTCTGAGAGCTGCACTAATCTATGTAATCTATGCGTAGAGATACAAATTTAGAAGGCAGTTTGATACTATGTTTATTTAGCAGAATAATAATGGTAGAGACTTTAAATTTATTATTATGTGTGTATGGGGGGGTATATGCGTGTCATGGCATGGATGTGGAGGTCAGAGGACAACTTGTAAAGTTGGTTTTCCTCTTTCATCTCTAAGTGGATTCTGGGATCAAACTCTGGTCACAAGGCTTCGCTTTACCTACTGAGCCATGTTGCTGGCCCAAGAACTGTATTTCTTTCCGTAATTACATTTCATTCATTTATGAAATACCTAAAGGAATTATGCATTTTTGGCATCAGCATATTTGGGAATACAGAGAAGTGTTAGTATGTGAACCAGGTGGTAAGAGCAGAAAGATTGGGCAGGAAGATCTCTGCTGGGGCAGGATGCTCAGAGGAAGCCAGTACTGTTGCCTGGTTTCAGATTTACTGACAGTCAAGTGTCCACCCCCCAGTATTCTGGTTCACCAAATTACTGACAGTCAAGTGTCTGCCCCCCAGTATTCTGGGTCACCATTTCTGCAGTGCATTTCAGGGGATTTAAAAAAATTTTTATTTATTTTATTATGTACATGAATGTACTGTCTACATGTAGGTCTGTGCACCCGTGCCGTGCAATGCCGCGGAGGTCAAAAGATGTCGGATTCCCCTGGAACTGGAGTTAAAGACGGTTCTCAGCTGCCATGTGGCTGCTGGAGATTGAACCCGGGTCCTCTGCAAGAGCAGTCAGCGCTCTTAACCGCTAGGCTATCTCTTCAGCCCAGGGGATGTTTTCTTTGTACACATGCCACTGCTTAGAGGTAGTCCCTATGTTCATCTGCCTCTTCAATGACTGCGTGAGCTTTGCTTGACTTTCTCTGGTGTCCTGTTTTTTGGTAGCCCCCTTTTCCCATTGTAAGCTATAGATTCCTAGCAAAACTCCTGGGTTATAATACCAACAAAATTGTTTGTCAGTAAAAGCTGTGCATATAGATTTATAGATTCATTTTGAACTTCACTGGATATCAAGTTTTGATTGCAATTTATATATGACTCTTAGCTCACCAAGACCCAATTTTTTAGCTTTATTGAATTAAATAAGACAGTCATTCTTGAAGATAACCTCAATATATTAAGAAGTCTCTGAGTACACTAGTAATGTATGAATAGTAGATATGTATGTATGTGAGGATGTATATGTATCTTTGTATACGTAAGCATTTTCTTATCTATTTCTGGGATGACTAAATATATGCCTTTGGAATTCCTTACCAACAAAGACTTGCATACAGTGTCTCTGAGATCAGCTACTCTCCTTCACACCTTACATGGTCTGTCCCCTGTTGTCCTCTATGAATTCATACTTTCAACTCATGACTTCTCTGGCACAGGTGCCATCCCATTCAGCTTCAGCTGCCACACCAGCTAGACACATTCTTAAAACATTTGCAGCAATCCAGTCTCTATCATTTCTGTTTATATGGAAGCCCCCATGCCACAGACCCTGCTGGATCACCTAGAGACAAGCCACCTTCACCTTAAAAACAAGAGATTATTGGGTGAGACAGGGACAGGGAGCAACTACCTGATTTAGGACATGACTGCCCAGGCAGCAAGCTACAGAGGGTGGAACAACTTCACTTAGATTCAAGATGGCCTGAAAGACAAAGGCTATGATTACTTGTTCAAGAGGATGTGCCGTACATGCATACAGCTGACTTGCTTTGTTCCATTCCAGTAGGTACATTGTTCCATTACCATGATATAGTTAAGCACTACTTACCGACAACAGATTGCAGTTGGTATATATATATTAGTTAGCTAGGTCTGTCATAACAACATACTATAGACACTCTAGCTTAAGAGAGAGAATTTTCTGCTCTAGAGAGATGGCTCCATGGCTGTTCTGACAGAGGACCTAGACTCACATAGCAGCTAACTGTCCTTAACTCCAGTTCCAGGGGATCCAGTACCCTCTTCTGACTCCATGGCCACTGCAGGACATGGTACACCTACCTCCAATGCAGGCAATATACTCATACACATAAAAAACAAAATACTAAATAAAATATTTTTTTAAAGAGATAGAATTTCTGGGGCTGGAGAGATGGCCTGGCAGTTAAAAGCGCCAACTGCTCTTACAGAGGACCTGGGTTCGATCCCCAGCACCCACATGGCGGCTGAGAACCATCTGTAACTCCAATTCCAGGAGAACTCCAGTTCCAGGGGAATCCGATACCCTCTTCTGACCTCCGTGGCATTGCATGACACAGGTGCACAAACCTACATGCAGACAGTACATTCATATAAATAAATAAATAAATAAATAAATAAATAAATAAATAAATAAATAAATAAATAAATAAATAGAATTTCTTACAACTCTGGAGGCTGACTGTGTGACTTCAGAGTGTAGCCACTTTGGTTTCTTCTGGGGCTTCTCTGTCTGGCTTGAAGATGTCCACCTGCTATATACATGACTGCCCCTCTGTGTATGCCTCTGTCCTTTTCTAGGACAGTAGTCATACAGTATTAGAGCCCACTCTGGACTTCATTTTACCCATTTTATCTTAATTGATCTCTAAAGGCCCTCCCTAGCTCCAAATTCAGTCACATTCTGAGATATTGGGGTTAGGACCCCAGAGAATGAATTTTGGACTATAATGCCATAAGGTATAGCAATTAAGAATCACTGTGCTTAAAGTCCAGGCTTTGCTGCCAGCTCTTGAGCCAACAAATTCCTGACAAGAAGTGAGCCTTGTGTTCAGTGACCAGTCCCATCACTTCTTTCAAACCTGTTACTGATTAATCTGTGAGCATCTGACTGGCCCCCACATGGTGAAATGTGTTGCCGCCTTGTCTCTCAGTCATAAACCTTTCTGATATTTTACAAAAATAGCTCATTCAAAGAGGATTGGCCAGTAAAAGTGAAAGTTCAGCAAAGAAACAAGAAGTAATTCAGAAAGTGTAGTAGTTGTGTTAGGACATTTGAAAATGTCAAGCATAGTGAAACAAGCATAAGACACGGGCCTATGTTAGAGCCATAGTACAGACCACACAGGAGGCTGGTGGCTTTTAGGTCATAGTAAAGGTAACTAAACATATTTTCATTTAAATTGCACTTAGGAACAGAAAGCCACTTATGGCTAAAATTGAGTATTCTGCTTTAGATTGAATACCATAATGGTAATAATTCCCAGTCAATTTAGTATTCAGGCAAAAGTTCAGAAGTTCAATGCGTTACCAAAGAGAAATTGTGATGGCATGGAAACTATAGAAGAACATTTCTGCCACTCAAGACTGGCTTCATTATTTTCAGAAGTCAACATGCATGTCATGTGTGGGGGCACATGCCCATCATCCCCAGACTTGGGAGGCAGGAGGATCCCACTGGCTGGAGGACACCACTGGCTACCTGGGAAGGTCAAGCTTGGACTACACAGACCCTGGCTTGAAAAAAAAAAAATTGCGGGGCTGGAGAGATGGCTCAGCACTGGTTAAGAACACTTGCTGGTCTTCCAGAGGATCTCAGTTCTGCTTCCAGCATTCATATTGGGTGATTCACAACTGCTTGTTACACTAGCTCCAGGGGTTCTGATGGCCTCTTGGATTCCACAGGCACCTGCACTCAGGTGCATAGACAGACACACAGACACACATACACACACATATACATAAATAAAAATATACTTTAAAAATAAAAAATTGATGTGACATGAAGAAGCTGGCATAAATTGATATGAATCCATGCCAAACCATGTGGTGATGCTACTAAATGCAAGAATGGATTCTTCTGGGAAATCTGCAAGTGGGGTCCAAGAATGAGTATAGGCAGTTATATAGAGGTCACTGAATATTCAATGCTGATGAGAAAGATCTTTTGGAGGACAACTCTTTTAGCTTATATGAAGAAAGAGACAGGGTAGCAAAGTGGCCTTGTAGGGGGATTTGGAGTAAAAAGGAACCAGGGAACTTTGAGTAAAAAGGTTATAGTCAGGCTGGAGAGATGGCTCAGAGGCTAAGAGCACCGACTGCTCTTGCAGAGGACCCAGGTTCAATTCTCAGCACCCACATGGCAGCTAAGAACCATCTTTATCTCCAGTTCCAGAAGAATCCAACGCTCTCTTCTGACTTCTACAGCATTGCACAACATGGGTACACCAAACTACATGCAGAAAGTACACTCAATATACATAAAAAATAATAAATAAAAAAAAATTTTAAAAGTCATAGTTTCCCTGAGGGAGTAGCACTGGCGAGAGGGGAGAGAGAGAGAGAGAGAGAGAGAGAGAGAGAGAGAGAGAGAGAGAGAGAGAGAATATGACTAGTCTGCCATATTATATATCTCTAAGTCTCTTGAGATATTTTACAGCATTGAAAGGGCAAAGAATAAAATGTTGGAAGCTGATCCAAACTTATAAATATGGCAGTTTGCCAAGACACAGAAAAGATGTTCCTTCTGTAGCATAAGTTTTTCTGACTACAGGAAGTGCAAAAACTGACCAGTAGTCTTAATCAAAAATTCTGAAGGATTTATTTTTATTTATGTGTGTGTATATACATATGCACCAGGGCATGGGTGCCTGCAGGGACCACCTGGAGATGGAGTTCCAGGTAACCTTCATCTACCTGACATGGACACTGGAAACTGGACTGTGGTCCTCGGAAAGAACAGCACATGTCTTTTTACCGCTGAGCCATCTCTTCAGGCCCACAATAAACTTTTGCAGGAGAGTAAAAGTGTTCTATCCAGTGTTTATCAGGGGAGCTGAATTTATACTCAGTAAATACTGATTTTACTTTTTAATTTTTATCTCTGAATACATGTATAACTAACAATAAGTTAATGTTTTAAATTTTGAAGTCATGAAACAATGATAGTTTTCCCATTGATTATTAAAAAAAAAATGATTCGATACCATACCAGCCTTTTTTGTTGGATTGCTTGAAACAGGCTGTCAGTATGTAGCATAGACAAACCTGAGATTTGTGATATTACTTACTGTCTCGGCTTCCTGAGCATTGGGATGACAGGGATGCCCAGTTTGTAGCAACAACTTGGATGGTCTTTGTTTGTTTGAGGTAGTATTTCTCTAGTTGGGGCTGACCTCAAGAATTTATAACACTTCTCCTGCCTCTGCCTCCCATAGACTGGGATTGTGTGGTATAACTACCATGCTTGGCTCTTATGGCCATTTTTTTTAATTAAATTTTTGTAATTTTCATACAATATAATTTAATGGTATTTAGATCCCCTTCAGTATCCACACCCCCCTTTATTCCCCTTATTGTACTCTTAATTATAGAATCCAGTTTTGTATCCTCTAATGTCCTTCATCGTGGGTCCATCCACTGGAATCTGGTTAACCTACCAAGAGTCCTATCCTTGGAAGGTCCTGTGTTTCCCCGCCCCCCAGTAGCCATTGGTTGCTGAAATTCCCTTAGGTTGGGGTTTCTTTGCCATTTTCCCATGTCTATGCTGGGATTTTTGTCTGTTTTGAGATTGCATAGGATTTGTACGTACTGTCACCTTTGCTGTGAGTTCATACGAGTTACTGACCTGCTGTCTGGAAAACTGTTTCCTTGTGCTCATCCTTGGTTCATTGTGGTCATCCACCATCTCCGGCTCTTACAATTTTTCCACCCCCTCTTTTTCAATGATCCCTGAGCCTTGGGAGACAGATGTTTGATATAGGTGTCCTATTGAGGGATAAGCACCCTGCAGCCTCTTGTAGTCTACCAGTTGGCCAGTTATGGGTCCCTGTGTTAATCACCTTCTGCATATAGAAGCTTCCCTGGTGAGAGTTGAGAGATATATTAATCTGTGGGTGTAACAATAAGTCATTAAGAGTCGGTTTAATGCAGTTTAGTAGAAAATGAGTGAATTAAGCTATCCTCTGTGTCCTGTGACCTGTCTAGCCTCAAGCTCCTTCAGTGTCAGGTATGGGCTCCATCATATGAAGTAGACCACAAAACTTGAGGTGAGACCCTATTGCTAAAGACACTACATACATGAGCTATGGAACAAACAAGGAGAAATCAGGCTGGTGCTGACTTGAGAGCTTCATCTCCACTGGCTAGTGTTCATAGTGCTGGAAGGCACTATGCAAGTTACCAGAAGGAAAAAATACCAACCAGTTGTGAATCTTATGAAGGACAACAACAGCTTGCCTGGCAAGATATGCCCACCTGTGCAATTGTGGCACTAATATTATGGGTATAGGGTCATTTTAAAGAAAAGATTTATTATTTTTAATTATTAGGGAAGGGTATATGCATGTGACTACAGGCACCCTTGGAGGATAGAAGCATTGGGTCCTCCATGAGCTCACGAGCTCGAGTTACAGACAGGGTAAGCTGACTGATGGGAGGATGGGGAACCAAACTCAAGCCCTCTTAAGAATAGAAGCTCTTGCCAGGCGTGGTGTTGCATGCCTTTAATCCTAGCACTTGGGAGGCAGAGGCAGGAGGATCTTTGTGAGTTCAAGGCCAGCCTGGTCTACAGAGAGAGTTCCAGGACAGCTGGGGCTACAGGGAGACAGTGTCTCGAAAAAAAAAAAAAAAAAAAAAAAAAAAAGAATAGAAGCTCTTAATTACTGAACCATCTTTCCAGTATGGTCACGTTTCTGGTCCACCATACCTGGCTTCATGATCATTTTTATGGTCTATTTACCTCATTGAATGGTCATTTAATGGAATTGGGATTCCCTGGAAAATATGGGCTGTCTGTATGCAAACTCTAGTGAAAGTCTCTCTGGACCGCATCATCCTATGCTTTCACTTGGATATTCCCATAAGCCTGAAAAGTTTACTTTCAACATTTCCTGATGGTTCAGTAAGTCATCATTAAACTTAACTGTTAATGTGCTACAGAGTATAGCAGCCTATGTGTTAAGGATGTGGTTTGTGTTGGCAAACTTCCAGAATTCAAATATGGAGTCTGCTACTTACTGTTGCATGACCTGAAACAGGGTGCTACATCTCTCCGTGCTTCAGTTTTTCCTCCTCTGTAAAGAGGGAAGTGAAGAGACTAATTTTACCTTAAACCTCTTAGGGTTGTATGAGCAGATGTCTGTCCTAAGTGATGAGAACACAGCAGATGACATGGATGATGTGTGACAGTTGCTGCCATGGGTGGTGACCGTGGTGGTCACACAAGCATCACCAGCAGAAGTCTCAATGATGCTGTGTATCTTAAGATTTATTGGGGTCAAGGCTAATGCTCGCCTGTCTCTGAAAGCCTCAGACCACTCTGAGTTGGTGCCTTGCGCTGCTTTATTTATGTGTGCTCCTCCCTCCTTATTACGCTGCTTTATTTATGTGTGCTCCTCCCTCCTTATTGCACTATTCATGCCATTCTTTGCATCTGCTTGAATTGAAACAAATGCCCCATTTTTAGCATGGACTCATGATTTTGATGCTTTTACCCACAATGGATGGGTGCATAGACTAGAGAATTCATCGTGTGGTAGTAGTATGTGACCCTGGGTCAGGGCTTGGTACTTCATGGACCAGTCCCACTCACAGAAGCCTGGAAAAGAACTAACTCAAGCCTCACATTCATGAAGGCACCTTGATAGGCCTTTCGTGATATGCTTTCCAGATGTAGTTACAATGCTAATCATTCTGCTCTTCCTGTCTGTGTTAAAGAGTGTTAAATTACTCTTAGTAAGCACAACTTGTTACTCTCCCTCAGTGTTTCCTTGAGGTAGAGAGATGGCCTGAAGCCCATTGTCCAAGAGAAAATGGGCAGAAGACTTGGTAGTGTTGAGACTTGATAATAGCTGGAGAGGTGGTCTTAGGATAAGAAAGAAAGCTGAGCTGCGTTTCTGGACATTTCCCATTGTTTCTGTAAGGCACTTTCAGGCTGGCAAAGTTCTATCAGATTCTTTGGTTCTGCCCAAGGATCCTGGAATGTTGCATGTAACCAGCTGTAAGTAAAAGGTGCCAATATTCTGTTTGTGCTTGGTGGGTCCTTCAGGGCCTGGTATTCTACAAACTTCTCACTACTACAAGTCATTCTCTGAATAGATGATTAAGCTTGAAACTGCCTCAAAGATGCAGTTGGAAGAGGAGTGGATATCTGAGATAAGGTCATGCATGATATGTAGCCCAGGCTGGCCTTGAACTTATGAGCCCCCTGCCTCAGCCTCCCAGATTCTCAGATTAGAGTTTAGTACTATTCTACTCACCCATGAATGTGTTCTTAGAAGATCTCAAAGCTTGAAGTAACTTTACCAGTCCCTACACTCTTTCTGGTTTTAAACTCCCAAATTGCTCATACCTGAAATAGTACACTAACATACCTGACCTCACATACTTAAGCTGTGGTCCCCCTGCCCCCACTTACCCTCACCCCAGTTTTTTACATGGCTCCCTGTACTACTGGGGCAAAGAATGAACCTTGGTTCATTTTGTTGTAAAAATGACCTGAGGTTATGTAACAAATACTGATTATACCAGAAATTCACTGAACTGCTTTCTTCCCATCTAGGGCCAACACTGCATGTTTAAGTCCAGTTCAGGGAGAATTTCAAGCATAGTTGACATTCAGGTTGCTTGACAACAAATGCTGGAAATAAGTTATTGGTCACATGCCTTTAATCCCAGCCTGAGGCAGGAGAATTGATAGTTCAAGACAAGCTACATGGCTAAACCCTGACTTCAAACAGAATGAAGTGAATGAAGGGCAATTGAATGAATATGCTTTTAAAATATATTTTATTTATTATTTTAATTTTACATGTATAAGTATATTGCCTGTAGGTATATGTAAGTGCACCCATGTCATACAGTGCCTTTGGAGGTCAGACGAGGGTGTTGGATTCCCCTGGAACTGGAGTTACAGACAGTTGTTAACCACCATGTGGGTTCCAGGAATCAAACCCAGGTCCTCTGCAAGAGCAACCAATACTCTTAACCACTGAGCTATCTCTCCAGTCAGTCCCTGTTATAGTTTTATTGTACCAAACCTATTCTGAGGTGTTGAAAAGTTCCAAAGGAAAACTACCAAAATGTCCAAGTATTGTGTTTGTGCTTTGGGATGAGGTGATGAACTTGTGGTTGTTGGGGTTATCTCCTTAATATTTTGAGAATATTTTTAGGTACTTCTTTTAGCAATAGTATATGTAGAAAGTATTGTTTTAACCATTTTTAGAGTCTACATTTCAGGTAAATGAAGTACATTCAAATTTTTATGCAGATGTCATACCCAACACCCCCCCCCCCCCCAGGTAACCAGGGAAGGTGACAGCCTGAAGTGTGTCTGGTGTATTTCACTTGAGGGTATTGGGTTTTGGGTTTTGTTGTTGTTGTTGTTGTTTTGGTTTTTTTGGGTTTTTTTTTTTTTTTTTTTTTTTTTTTTTTTTTTTTTTTGTCTTTTTGAGACAGGGTCTCCCTGTAGTCCCAGCTGTCCTGGAACTCACTCTGTAGACCAGACTGGCCTCGAACTTACAAAGATCTGCCTGCCTCTGCCTCCCGAGTGTTAGGATTAAAGGCGTGAGCCACCACACCCAGCTGAGGGTATTGGGGTTTTTTATGTACAGTTTGCCTTTGGAGATGGTAATAACTGAGAGCTTAGCCATTGTGCACAGTCTAGGTCTGAAAACCTATAGCCAAGTGTGCTGTAGTTCTTACTATTCTCTGTGACTAAAAAGATATGGCAGCCCCAAAGAAGAGCCCTGCATTCAGTTTTGGTATTCTTTCATAGTTATAATATATATATATATGCCCCCATATGGAACTTTATATTTCCTTAACATTCTATTTTCAGATTGTTACTTTTCCAGTTCCACGCTCATGCCTCAGTCCTTAGCTTCCAGAGCCAACATGGGCCTAAGGGAAGCTTTGCCTCTTGGAACATTGCTGTCAGCTTTGGAGATGTGAACTGTCCTCGGAAAGCACTGATGTTGTGTGTGTGTGTGTGCATTGTTTTTTTTTTTTTCTAAGCCCCCTTTCTTGAATGCACAGCCAGGCGTTCTAACCCCCTTCCCCCCACTTCTAGCCAAAGTCCCTAAGATAGGACCCCACCCCCAGGAAAGAAACCTGTGTTAGTGGAGAGAAACAACATATTTAAATATCAGCCTAAGTATCAGAATACTGATTTATGCCCCCTATTTCTCATCCAAGGAATTTGCCAGGCATTGTCTCGTAATTCCAGAATCGCTGCTTTCAGTGTTTCAAGAGATGGTTTGTTCCACCGCGAGGGGCCCAGTGCACTTGCAGAGGCAGAGGTGGGAACAATGCGCTGAGTGGCTTTTTGTTTGCCTGCCCTGTTTACCTATTCACAATCAGGATCGCCCAGCCACGATGTTGGGAAGTCACGTGGAACTCAGCTCATTCCCCCACCAGGCTGAGAACCAGCATAATGCTTCCTGGACCTTCCATCATTCAGAGAACGCTGTGGTTGGCGTGTGTCAGGATGACCGGGGGCATGGTGGAAGCCAGCACGTGTGGGTGATTCCCGGGGCTGCCATGTGCTTTGCAAGCCTGCAGTGTCTGTCCCCGAGCAGCTGGTCGTGCACGGCTGCCTCCTGCCTGTACAGCCTCGTCCAAACCAACCGCTGCTTTCTTAAGACTCATTGGAGAGGGAGCCGGTCCCTCCCTCGCTTGTTCATGCACATCCTGTGTCGTGAAAGCGTATTTTTCTTTAAGCAAAATTGAAAGAAAGAAAGGAGAGCAAGAAAGAAAGAGGGGAGGGAGGGAAGGTTGCCATCCAGTGGAGGAAGGAGTAATTTCCAGCTTCATTCAGGGGAAAAAAAAAAAAACAACCCGCAGGCTCAAGTCTGCTTAACTCTTTTAACTTGGCTAGGGCTTTTTAGCACCATATGGGGTTTTTCGTGACATCCGGAGCCAAATGGGTGCAGTGTGCCTTTAAGGAAAGAGGTGCCTGACCAAACTTCGCTGTAGTTGTGCCTCACCGTTTAGGTAGGGAAGGAAAGTGTTAATTTCTTATTTGTACACTTTTTTTCCCCCGACTTCCTTCCTATTCACTTCATTAAATCTAGAGGCAGTTCAGCATGGGAGCCGTCTGTATGTTGAATTAGGGTTCGCACTCTTGCGCAACACGTCACCATTCGGAAACTGGGGGTTTGCTTCTGTGATTTATTTCATTATTGTGCTGGTAAAAGGTTTGGAAGGGAATTCTTTTTGGGGGTAGTACTTTTAGCATTGTGTAGCAAGTTTTTTGTTTTTGTTTTTGTTTTGTTTTGGTTTCTTTTCTCCTTTTTTTGTTACCCCCCCCAGCTAAGTTGTGTCCTTTGAGCTAGTTTAACAAATAATATTTTTTTAAATACAAGAAGTCCCCCATAATTTTCCTTACATGCTGGAGAAATCTTAAGTCTACTCTTGAAGTACGAAAAGCATTGGGAAATATGGAGGGAATTGATTTCCATTAGAACCCCCCCCCCCCCGGAAACCAGAGAGCCTGAAGCTCTGCATTTAGATGTGTTTGGGGGTCTTTGGGGGAGGAGGGAAGATGTTTTGTAACTCTCTGCATTCCTGCATAAAACCTTAATTTAAGGGAATAATGGTCAGTACTTTGTGTGTTTCCCTGTAATTCCAGAACCGAAATTTAATAAGAATCTGCAGTCGTAATAAAAAAAAAAAATTGTTTTACTAGTTCTGTTTGCAATTTAATTTGTTTTCCCTTCTTAGGTATTCCCAGATTTAGAGATTTAAAAGTCCAAATATCATAAGCTTATGCTTTGTTCCCCCTTTCCCAGAATTAAGGAGGGAGGGGATGAGAGTAAAAATACTCTTTTCCACAACTTCCCCCTCCTCATGTATCCCACTGAAAAGAAAAACAATGAAAAATTTTACAGCATGAAACTGAAAGTGGAATGTCACAGTTGTTCGGGATTTTTCTTTACAGAGAAAAATAACACTGTATTAAAATATTGGAACCTAAGAACACACACATTGCTTTTTCTTTTGTGACTCTAATGGAAAACAATGTTTTTTTTTTCCATGTTAAAAATCGTTTTAGACTGCTCCAAAACCATGCAGCATATCTTTTTTTGAAAAAAAAAAAAAAGGACTAAAATGAGGAATAAAATACAACAAAAAGCATACCTTGCTTCTATCTTTTAAAATACATTTAAATATTCATTTGTTTTCTTATTGGCTTAATTGTTAAAATTGCAAGCAAGAATCAGAAACCACCTGAGCTAAAATCTCTAATTCTGCTGCCTGGAATAATAAGGGGGGAACAATATGATAAGTAGTTGTCAATATTAAAACAGGCTGGAGGAGGAAGGCTTGGGGCCTGGTCGTAGGTAGAATGAAACAGCAGATTTGAGTATCCACAATCCTTCCAGTATTAAATTTTCAGTAAAATAAAATTACTTGTATATGAAAACATAGCCTTTCCCAGCTCTCTTTTTTTTCCTGATCAGCTGATGAAGAGACTAGCAGCTCGCTGCTTTGCTGGCTTGTTAATTTTATCCCCACTAACTGTGATTTCCGATAGCCGGCCTGCTGATAGTGGTAAGGTAAATATCCTTTTTCGTTGCCGTCTTGAAGATTCAGTAGAACTACATCCCAGGCATGTGTAGGTGTGTAACACATCAAAAGCCGGTGTTCTCCGTATTTCTGTGTGCAACTGGGTGCTGGAGGAGAGCAATACCATTAACTGTTGACAGGCTTGCATGCTGTATTTATTATTAGCATGTTCAGCCTCCAAGATATGCGGGACAATTTCCTTTTCTTAATGTTCGCTTAGCTGCAGTGTGTTTAGCTGTATATGGGGTGTCCTGCTTTTAGGCAAATGAATATTAATGAAATAATGGGGAGCTTTTTTTTTTTTTTTTTCCTTTTTCTTCATAACTCCTCAGGTCTCGCCTCCTTCATAGTGGTTATCTGAACACTGTAGGATCGTGATGGAAATTGTCTTTTGATTATTAAGGCCTGGGCTCAGGCTGTCCCTTAGGATTCTGTCTGTGTGCATGTTGCTTCTATGGATTAGCACGGTGGAGGTGCATTGGAAACATTTTTTTTTTTAATCCCACTGGCATTTTTGACATGCCAGGTTGTTTTGTGTTCTGTACCAGGTTTTCTTCACAAAACCTTTCTTTTTCAGGAAGCATTGTACATAACTGAAAGAAATTATGTCTGAGCTGTAATCACTCTTTATATTGATTGTTATACTCACATGATCATAAATATTAGCCATGTTTGGTGCTGTGGAGAAATGAAGGTAATTGCCTTATGATTAGAGCTCTTTCAGCTAGGAGAGGATTGATTAGCATTTGCATACTGGAGGCAATATTGAGAGGCCAGAGGAACAAATAACATCAGTTTGTTTGTGTGAGAAAGCAATCTCAAAATGTAATTTAAAGATTTTTTTTAATGAGAATTTCTTTTCCATGGTCAGATTTTCTTTTATCTGTTTTTTTTTTCCTCTTTTTTGCATTTTTTGTTTTTCTGCTTAATTTTTCTTATAAGTTTAGAGACTTACCAGGAAAAAGAAAAGTTTGAACTTGTGGGTCTGTCACATGGATCTTTTAGCCTTTTATGAACAGGTTTCTTTCATACTTGGCTGTTTTTATAGCTATTTTATTATCTCTCTGCATTAGTGCTGCTGGCTCTGGTTTAAAGCAAGCATTTGCAGGTAATTGGAAAAAGTGTGTGTTGTTTGTGAGTGTGTGTGTTCTCTATCGGATGATGTAAGTGCTTTTACCAAGGAATGTGGCTTTGTATTTCTCGTTTCCTTGTTTATTACTTTCTACATTAGAACAAAAATCTGGGTGGAATTTTGATTTGTGCTATGAGTGATGTATATTGATGTAAAAACCTTACAGAAGAAAAGGTCAACGTGTGTCTGGTTGCACAGATGCATTCTGTGTTATCTTCTTCCTCATCACCCCTGGTTTTCCATTACCCCTACCCTCCTTGCAGTAATAAGACATTTAGAGGGTTTTTTTTTAAATATATACTGAACTAAAATTTTATATGGATTCAAGCACTCAAATTTATAGATGTTTTAACATTAGTCATTTTTTATGATTAGTACCTTGGGCCTTAGGATATAGACTTGGGTTAAAGAACTATTTTATCCAATATGGTAGTGGTTCTTTTCTTTTTTGCTTCACTGATACTGTTAACTTTTAGTTTGACTTTACTAGTTTCATTTTACTCTAATTATTCAAGCTATATGTATCTATTAATATCTCTATCTCCTATGATAGATAGATAGATAGATAGATAGATAGATAGATAATGTTTTTCTTGGCTATTTTCCTATCTTGAATTTTTTCTCCTTTATTTCTGGTTAAACAGGCCATTGAAGACGGCAATTTGGAAGAAATGGAAGAGGAAGTACGGCTTAAGAAGAGAAAAAGACGAAGAAATGTGGATAAAGATCCCGTGAAGGAAGATGTGGAAAAAGCTAAGAAAAGAAGAGGCCGCCCTCCAGCTGAGAAACTGTCACCAAATCCCCCCAAACTGACGAAGCAGATGAATGCCATCATAGATACTGTGATAAACTACAAAGACAGGTGAGTGCTTTGCTCCTTTCTGTCCATCAAACCCCCAGTAAGTGGCAGAACCTAAGCAGCCAGACTCAGGAAGCTGTGCACGTGCTTGAGGGGTTGTTGTAATTTGTGTCTTGTGGCCTTCTCTCTGAAGGTGTGAGTTGCCTTGTACCATATGAAATGGCCACTATTGCTGTTTAGTGTGATGGTTCACCATGTGATTTTTTTTTTTTTTTTAAAGACAGTTGGAAATGGGTCTAGATGAGTTTGAAAACAAAAATCTGAAAAGGATTCTTCAGGACCTCTGAAACCCCATTGTTGATGTGAGGTGTTGGCAGGATAGGATGAGATAATTGAAGTTAAAATGTTCAAGAAAAAAAAAAGAATTCTAGATGTATTTGAGGTCAATATTTCAATGTTTAGGACCCTGTTCAAAACCAGATGCTTCTTCAAAATACTGTTTCCTTCCTTCTAATTCTTGGATTTTCGAACATTTCTGCAATCTCTCTCCATTTTTCTCTTATTACTAAATATACTCAGAGTTGTATTTCAGCAAACTCACCTCTTTTTCATGGACTTTTTTGGATGTGCCCAGTAAGAAGGCCGTGCTTGACACTGCCCAGATCACTTTAAGCAATGAATAATTATTTGAAAACTAAGGCAAAGACTCTTTTAGTGCATCAGTCAACCTTGCATAGCAGATAACTAGTCAGGCTACATATGAGTTAACTGTTTCTGGTTAATTGATTTAGTTTTCCATTTGATAGTTAATGGTATTTTCATTTGAAGATTGAATCTGTTTCCATTGAAAATAGATAAGGAAACTGACACTTTTGCTCCCTAAAGTGCATGTGATATTCTTCAGTTTTTAGAGACCAGCAGTTTTTACCACCAACTACTGTTGCTGTAAATACCTGCCATGTTTAACACAAATAACTAAATTGTGATTTGGGTTTTTCATTGTGGCTGTGGTATATCAGGCCAGGAAAGAAGAAATTCTTTGAAAGATTAAGTAGCATAAAAAAAAAAACAAAAAAACTTTTCCACTAGGAGTTTTGTTGTTAAGCTTTTCTTATCTGGATGAAATTTTCAGAAAATGGTGGGCAAGAGGAAAGGTTTGTCCAAGGGTCAGAATTTTTTGTCTTTTTTTACCTCCTAGGTAGGTGCCGTGCACTTTAGTTTTAGTACTTTCCTTTTTGAAAGATAAGTCCATCCCCATTAAGGATTTCAGAATGACTGCTGAGGGCAGACTCCATCCTGCTGACTTTCATTTGCAGTTCATTGACAATGCAGGGAGGGAAACTTGGCCTCAGGTCTATTCTTTGCATGGAATGAACATGAAAACTTCTTGTGCCAATCAAGAATTAGTAATTCTGAAGTTCCTGCTCACCCTTAGCTCTACCCATACATTTCCTATAGACAGGAAGTATGGATTATTACACATCATTTTATCAACCCCTGGCATAAGAAAATTATAACTAAATAGGAAGTGTCTTTCTATCCATACCCCGGACTTTGTTTTGACTTTGTGTCAGGGGAGTATAACATCTTTTTCTCTGAGCAGATGTGCCTTGGTCTTCAACAGACATTTATTTGATGCTTACTTTGCTTGCTGATTGAATCTGGGTCAACTGGAGCACTGAGAAGTGCTAAGGAAGTCTGTGGGGATTTAAAAGTGGGGACTTTAAATCCTGGATGTTGGTTATGGCAACTGGTGGGTTATGTGTTGCCAATCGATTGTTTTGTTTGGCTTCATATTGTTTTGCGGTGGTGAGGCAAATATAATGTTTTTCTGTTCCTTGCCTCCTCCCCCTTTGGGGAAAAATAAAATAAAACCTGGCAACACTTGATCCAACTTTCACCTTGGTTGAGATGAGCAAGAAAGGAGAAATGACCACTCTACCTGGAGCACAGTGGGTCTCGGTTGTCACCAGCAACTCCACTAGGATGGAGGATAAGTTGCTCTTTGTCTTCCTGCCTGCTGGCTCCATAGCTGCTGTATCTGTGGCGTCCTGATGTACTTGGCTACAGCTAAGTTCTTATAGGCTCTCCCGGAACGCAGAGCAGGGTGAGCTTTACCTCCCTGCAGCCCAAGGGAGCTGAGCCCTGGGCCTCGAAACCCTGCAAGCTCTTTTCTCACCTCAGCTCCCTGCATTTGAATCTTGACCCTGGAGTTCACTAGCTGTAGGACTGTTGGTAACATAACTTCCCTGATTCAACCCATTCAAACAATGGAATAACAACTGTCCCTGTTGTGGAATTGTTGTCTGGGAAGTTAATATAACCTAGATTCTACGAACAGTTTAATGATTAATAATCACAATTTCAGACTGTTTGCAGTTAGGCGGGTGAAAAGACCTCTGAGCACCATGAGGAAAGTGTCCTTGCTGATACTGGTTTCCATGGTTTTAGTTTCAGAAACAGAAAATGCAGTTTCACCAAAACAGATTATGGAGCATTCTTCCTTCAGTTGTGCTGTAGGTAAAGGATAAATATCCAGCACACAGATACTGGGTAATCTTTCCATTTTCCATAGATGTATTTATTTGCTTATTGAGTTTTTCCATAAGAAGCACCTTCCTAAGACTGATTCTGTTAGTTCTCACATTTAGGTATCTTCTGTAGATTGTGCACTAAATTTCCATCCGCTGCATGCCCCGTGTATATTTCATGTTAGTAATCCTCTAGAAAAAGCATCAACTCTATTTATATTTCTTATTTCTCTTACCATACTTGGTTCTCAAGTGGGAGGCACTCAAATTAGGAGGGCCTTAATTAGATACAGTGTCATATTTTTGGTTCATTTTAGAAAACATTACTGGGAAATATACATCACCCCATGTTGAGGTTTTTCCAGCATTAGAGTTAGTTACTGATACAGTAACTCAACCTATCTGAAAAAGAAATACCACCTGTATTAAACTCCCTCTTAATCATCCCAATCCAATGTTAGTGTTCTGACAGTCATGTAGATTGGCACTATGTTAAATAAGAACTCCATCTATCTTTAACAGATATATAAGAATTAATTAGCTCTCATGAGACAGTTGTTTAAAAGCTCTTGCATGATTCTAAGACAGATGTGTCTTGATATTTTCCTAAAGACCTAGGATAATTTAATTGCTTATTTATTGCTTTGTATTTATTATTGTTATTATTATTATTATTATTATTATTATTATTATTATTGGTGTTTTTGCGATAGGGTCTCCCTGTACCTCTAGCTGTCCTGGAACCACTATGCATACGAGGCTGGCCTTGAACTCACAGAGATCCACCTGCCTCTGCCTCCCAAGTACTAGGATTGAAGGCATGTGCCACCATGCCTGGCTCTGCTTTGTATTTTAAAGCATGGCAGTTTGAAAATGTGACACCTCCTCCCCAAAGCCATTAGTTTTTGTGATTCAGAAATGGATTGCTGTTAGGTAGTATAGGTCTGCCAGTACCAGTTCCTGTCATGTTATTTCTCCCCCTGGGGGGGGGGGTCTTAGGTAGTCCTGGAGGCTTTGTTTTGATTTAGTGAATATACTTCTGCTTATTTAGAAGTCTTTTTTTTTTTTGGTCTTTTCCAGACAGGGTCTCCCTATAGTCCCAGCTGTCCTGGAACTCACCTTGTAGACCAGGCTGGCCTTGAACTCACAAAGATCCGCCTGTCTCTGCCTCCCAAGTGCTAGGATTAAAGGCGTGCGCCACCAGGCCCGGCCCAGAAGTCTTTTAATAACCACCTCATTTCCTATAGTATTCAACCTAGGACACTACTCCTTTGGAAAGGGATTCATTCTCACTTAAACCTGTACCTTTTTAAATTGTCCCCAGGATGCCATGGGGAAGAAGGTGGTGGGATCTAGTGGAGCTGTTCCAAGTCCCTAGACATGGCCTCTAGTTAGGAAGGAGAAAGATTCCTAGAGGCATCCTTGAAGTGAAAAGATCTGGACTTCAGCTCTGCCTGATGTAGTTTCCTGTAACTCAGACATGTCACCTGCACCATCTCTGACACAGTCCTTCAGCCCTCAGACGGGCAGTCCAGCATCAGCACACTGATTCAAGAGAAAGTTCGTGACACTCTAGGACTGCCGTAGACACAATAGCTAGTTCCCATGCCCAGATCACACCCACTGATTTTTAGCTATTTGTTCTATAAACAGCTTCAGAGAATGAATCCAGTTAGACTTCAAGAAATGTCTTTTTAAAATAATTACGAACAGGCATAGCCAGCTTAGGACCACATTCTTTAGGTAGGGACACACCCCCATCCTTTTTTCTTTGACACTCAGACTCTGGACCTTTGACTGTCCCATTTGAATCCTGTACCTGAAGCCCCAGAAGTGCCCCGAGTGGCATGGGGAAGGGGTGCCTCCATTTGTTCTAGATATCAACATTCTATGAATATGACTTGGGAGCTTCGACTTTTCCCAGCATCCTTGACACAAAGCTGACTGATACTGGAGATGTGACATACAGCACGCATATCTTTTTTTTTCAAGAACTGCTAAGTTTAGCCTCCAGCTAAGTAAACATTACTTTTCTTCAGCCATTATATACGTGATTTCATGGCTGTCCCCATGCAGCTCCATCTTACAGCACTTGGCTCTCATTGTTCCTGCTTACTGATTTCTTATCTGTAAAAACATTGTTTAGTTATTTCCCTATGGTTTTGGAAGCCCAAGATTTAATATCAGGTATTTCAGAGAAGCCTGTAAAAGTCTAAAGACAGGGCTCTATGGCATGGCCCTCAGTGTCAATGCAGGTTGGCATGAATGTATTGACCAGTAATCCCTGAAGTTGGTCAAGTGTCACTGAAGTCATATCACCAAGCTGTCATGTCATCTACGTTTATCTGTCCTTTTCAAGGTTATCAAGAAAGACTAAGACCAAAACACACTATGTTGTAGCCTCTCCCATCTATCAACCTAGAAACCCTGCTGAAAAAGTAAAACGAGGTTAACCTGCTATGGCTTTTTTGAAGTCACCTCCTGATAGTACTTAATGTTATTTATCTTTGCTAAGTAGCCTCCTGGCCTCCAACTAATTTCTTCTATGTTTTCAACAAGGGTCACCATCAAGCCTAACAGTCTCAGGTTTCATTTCTCATTTCAAAACAGGGACATTTGCTTATCTCCAGCCTGACTTTGTATCCTCTCTCCGTGATTTCCTGCACATTGTTAGCAGAAGCAATCTACACTCTTTCAGGATATAATTAGTTTGAAACTGGACACTTGAACTCATTTGAAGCACCTTGATATGCTCTTTTTTCTTTCTTTCTTTTTTTCTATCAACTCTCCTATCAGGAGCTGCCATTCTGTTTTTATTATGCCTTGCATTTCAAATCTGAGCATTATTCTCATTCCTGGAGAACTTGGAAACAGTGGAGTATAGGTGATATGCACACATGTTAAACAACACCAGTAAGGCTGAGGCAGAAGAATATTGAGTTTGAGTCTACCCTTGGCAACATAATGAGAACTTGTCTCAGAAGCACAAACAAGGAAAGCCCAAGAGTCTTGAAGCAGAATGTGGGTTGATCTGACCTCACTTGCTCATTCTGTGGATGGTTCAAAGATGCGTGATTTGACGGCACACTCCTTGAGACCAGTGTCGTCTGCACAGGTTGTGGACCTTAGGTCCAGCTCTGAAGATGGAAGTCATAAAGCTGGGTAGGGAAGAGGGAGGCAGGAGATCCTGCCTCACTAGTCTGATCAGTGGCTCCTTGCTGAGCACAGGGGACACAGTGGAGATGGCACCCAAGTATCTCCTCCCTGGACGTGTATTTTCCCCTTCTGATTTTAATAAGCCCCGGCTGGCACCTTTATGAATTGGACGGACTTCAGCTTTGTCTGAATTTAGCATGTTTTCATTGGGGAAGTTGTTTACTCATCCTGGAAATATTTGTTGTGCAGTTTTCACAGTTCTAGCCCTGGACTGCTAAATCTGGCTGTAGGGCCCCTATACAGAGGGAGGATGGCACCCTGCTGCTGATACTTGGGGTGGGAGTGGGGGCGGGGTCATGAGAACCCTGGTGTACAGTTATCCGGTGTTGATGGTCTCCTTTGAGGAAAACAGTTGTGTCGTGATCATCATGACATTTCTCTGAGAAAATGCAGCCAACATTTTATTACTTTATAGCACCTTTTAAAGGATATGGCATGTTCTAAACTTAATCATACTAATTGTCCTTGTTTAATTCCTATAAACACTGAAATGCAGTTTATAGCATCCCTTATTTCAAATAAAGCTGAGACACTATTTTCAAAGATCCACATTTAATCTATCCATTTTCCAAAGATTCTGGTCTCTTAGTCAAAAATACTGCCTTGTTTCAAAGTTTTCCTTCCCAAGGGCTCTACTTAAAGCACTCTGAGGTATTTCCTGGGTCCAGATCTTCCTCTTGATGATCTTTTTTTTTTTTTGGTCTTTTCGAGACAGGGTCTCCCTGTAGCCCCAGCTGTCCTGGAACTCACTTTGTAGACCAGACTGGCCTTGAACTCACAAAGATCCACCTGCCTCTACCTCCCAAGTGCTAGGATTAAAGGCGTGCACCACCACACCCGGCCCTCTTGATGATCTTTTAAGGCTTCTGTCCAATGGACTGCTCACACCTGTGTGCTTATTCAAGACAGATTTATAATGGCATACATTTAGAAAATCTAATCCTTGTCATAATTTAGCATTTTTGTAGTTTATACCTTTTATATTTTTCTAAGCCAATCAGATTCTGGACCTATATCAGAATGGCTAGAAGTTGTTCTGTTAGAAGGGCCTTTGTTCAGAGCCGGATGCCTCAATTAAGTTGCAGCCTCTGTTGTCTTAGGTCAGAGACCAAGCCCGTCTTTCTCGGAATTATTTACAGCACATTCTATAAAATGCCCATGTGGTGTTTGTCCTTTCAAGGCCCCTCTTCTTCTTCTGACACTACACATGCTGAGCTGACCTGGTCTGTACCCTCTTGCCTCAGCCTGAGGCCCCAAATTTGAAAGGACACAAGTCTTCCCAGTCTATGCCTCATTTCTAACACTCAGATACAAAGTCCTCCACACAGAAGGTTCTCCAGGGTATCCCTCATCGTACACACTGTCTCCACAAGGTCCTAGAACCCCTGGCTTGGAGCAGCTGTTGCTTATCTGGGAGTCCTGCCTTCTTTCTGGGGTGTATATCTGATCATGTCATCCTCTTGCTTAAGATCTTCCAGGCTTCTGGCATACGACTGGTTTTTATATTCTGAACTTAACACCCTTCCCAGTTGCGTTACCCAGCATGTCCCTCCCCACTTTCCCTTAGATTTCAGACATTATAGCTAATTCTGTGTATTTGGAGTATCATATGGACTTTGATGCCTCCGTTGCATGGTTTGGGCTGATCCATGTCTGATTGCTTTCCACTCTGGCCTAAGCAGGCAGTGGCTCTGTAGAGGCCCCTGGGGTAGGCCAGCCGGGTTCACCACAGGAGGTTGCTGCTTGATATAGAGTAAAATATGGAGGGGATGGAGGGCTTCCCAGGATGTATCCAAACCAGTGGTCCTTCCTCTGTCACCACACAAAGGGTCACCCATGTTGTCAGTCTTAGGGAACCCTCACCTAAAGATGCCTTCCTAGAGGCCGGTAGAAGGGCCAAGACTTCAGGTGGTGGCTCAAGTTCATTCTGTGTTAAGAGTACTCATTCAGTTATCTGTTGAAAAGCAAGAGATCAGGGAAGGAGAGCTTAGCTTAATTGGTGACCAGAAACCAAACCGACTACTGTGTGGAATCTGTTCATATGCTGGCTGCAGTGTGGAATCTGTTCGTATGCTGGCTGCAGTGTGGAATCTGTTCGTATGCTGGCCGCTGTGTGGAATCTGTTCGTATGCTGGCCGCTGTGTGGAATCTGTTCGTATGCTGGCCGCTGTGTGGAATCTGTTCGTATGCTGGCCGCTGTGTGGAATCTGTTCGTATGCTGGCCGCTGTGTGGAATCTGTTCGTATGCTGGCCGCTGTGTGGAATCTGTTCGTATGCTGGCCGCTGTGTGGAATCTGTTCGTATGCTGGCCGCTGTGTGGAATCTGTTCGTATGCTGGCCGCTGTGTGGAATCTGTTCGTATGCTGGCCGCTGTGTGGAATCTGTTCGTATGCTGGCCGCTGTGTGGAATCTGTTCGTATGCTGGCCGCTGTGTGGAATCTGTTCGTATGCTGGCCGCTGTGTGGAATCTGTTCGTATGCTGGCCGCTGTGTGGAATCTGTTCGTATGCTGGCCGCTGTGTGGAATCTGTTCGTATGCTGGCCGCTGTGTGGAATCTGTTCGTATGCTGGCCGCTGTGTGGAATCTGTTCGTATGCTGGCCGCTGTGTGGAATCTGTTCGTATGCTGGCCGCTGTGTGGAATCTGTTCGTATGCTGGCCGCTGTGTGGAATCTGTTCGTATGCTGGCCGCTGTGTGGAATCTGTTCGTATGCTGGCCGCTGTGTGGAATCTGTTCGTATGCTGGCCGCTGTGTGGAATCTGTTCGTATGCTGGCCGCTGTGTGGAATCTGTTCGTATGCTGGCCGCTGTGTGGAATCTGTTCGTATGCTGGCCGCTGTGTGGAATCTGTTCGTATGCTGGCCGCTGTGTGGAATCTGTTCGTATGCTGGCCGCTGTGTGGAATCTGTTCGTATGCTGGCCGCTGTGTGGAATCTGTTCGTATGCTGGCCGCTGTGTGGAATCTGTTCGTATGCTGGCCGCTGTGTGGAATCTGTTCGTATGCTGGCCGCTGTGTGGAATCTGTTCGTATGCTGGCCGCTGTGTGGAATCTGTTCGTATGCTGGCCGCTGTGTGGAATCTGTTCGTATGCTGGCCGCTGTGTGGAATCTGTTCGTATGCTGGCCGCTGTGTGGAATCTGTTCGTATGCTGGCCGCTGTGTGGAATCTGTTCGTATGCTGGCCGCTGTGTGGAATCTGTTCGTATGCTGGCCGCTGTGTGGAATCTGTTCGTATGCTGGCCGCTGTGTGGAATCTGTTCGTATGCTGGCCGCTGTGTGGAATCTGTTCGTATGCTGGCCGCTGTGTGGAATCTGTTCGTATGCTGGCCGCTGTGTGGAATCTGTTCGTATGCTGGCCGCTGTGTGGAATCTGTTCGTATGCTGGCCGCTGTGTGGAATCTGTTCGTATGCTGCCCGCTGTGTGGAATCTGTTCGTATGCTGGCCGCTGTGTGGAATCTGTTCGTATGCTGGCCGCTGTGTGGAATCTGTTCGTATGCTGGCTTCGGTGTGGAAGCTGTTCATATGCTGGCTGCTGTGTGGAATCTGTTTGTATGCTGGCTGCTGTGGCAAAGGCACCTTGTTTAGTTTAATGGTCAGTAGCTGTGTGAGGTAAGTATTATCCCGAATGTTCAAAGGAGGTGCCAGACTCAGGCTGACACTGCCCTCCTACTGAAGACCACACTCACTCCTCACATTGCTCCCCAGTTTCCACTGTTTCTGGGGCTGTTCATGGATTTGTGTGGAAAGAAGTGGACCGAGAGACCAGGGAGAAGCAAGTAAGGTCTAGAGATGCTAGAAGTCCTTCCCCAGCCCCTATTTGAGAGCAAGGTATATCTTTGCAGAATGAGGTTCCAAATGCCCTATGTGAACTTCTCAACAAGGCTGACTCTTGGAGAGTAAAATGAATTCCTCCAGGTCACCCAGCCTGGGAGGAAGGAGCTTGGCTGGGAGGAGGACCCAGGTCTTCTGACTCTAGTGTTCTTTCTACTCTACCACAGGTGTAACGTGGAGAAGGTGCCCAGTAATTCTCAGTTGGAAATAGAAGGAAACAGGTCAGGATCTGTCTTGCATTCCCATGTCTCTAAATACAGGTATCCTTTGATATATAAAACAAGCCAATGTGTAGACTTGGCCTTTGGAAACAAATTTGTCTACACACACCCCCAAATCACCTGTCCTTGGAATGGAGGTACAGGTATCCATATTCTTAAACCTGCCATGCTTTTGAGGTTGTTTGTGCTGTGTGCTAATCTGCGAGCATCCATGCACACGCATGTCTTCTGAAGGTGGCAGAAGCCAATCTGGAAGCCAGCCCAGACTGCAGCATCTCAGAGATGGGTCTCTGCCTCTTCTGATGCCTTCCAATCCATCTCCTGGTATGCACCCCATGGGCCTCTTTGCTATCCTGATGTTAAAGCTTTGTCACCAAGCACTAGAGGAGACCTGAACTATGCAGAATTCAGCACGTTCATGCTGCTCTGCATCCTGGAGGTTATCATGGTTGGAGAGGGGAGGTGCTGTGCGGCATTTGTCCCTTTGTGTGTGCTGAGCTGGGTTTCAGGGTGTGACCTTTGAGCCTCCCATCATAGAGGGTACTAGCTTCCTCAGCCAGTCTGTCTAACCCTCAGGAACCTCTGCTTTAGGTGGGTGCAAAGCAGGAGTGCTCTGAAATGTGGATGGTGTTGGTTGATGGGAAATGGAGAGGTATGATGGGTCAGGAGTTGTCCTTAGAATGGGATGGTGTTGGTGAATGGAAGATGGATGGACGTGATGCTGGGGCAAGACGTTATCAATGCATTGAATATAGCATTTCCTTCCTTTCAGTCAAGCTGACTCTAAAGTTATTGATATAGTGCTTTGCTTTCCATCTTACAGTTTTGTCAACTGATCCAGTTGTGTCATCTACACCATTTTCCCTCCAAATCAGTGTAGGATCTAATCAAGGGCCAGGAGGAAAAAGAATTGAGGTCATTTCCTATATTTAAGAATGAATATAGGGGGCTGGAGAGATGGCCTAGCAGTTAAGAGTGCCATCTGCTCTTGCAGAGAACCTGAGTTCGATCCCTAGCACCCACATGGCGGCTGAGAACTGTCTTTGACTCCAGTCCCAGAGGAATCTGACACCCTCTTCTGACCTCAGCGGTATTGCAGGACATGGGTGCATAGACCTACAGGCAGACAGTACATTCATACACATAAAAAATAAATAAAATTTTAAAAAAGCTTAAAAAAAAAAAGAATGAATATAGACCCCAAGTTGTGGCCTTTAAGACATGTCCACAGAGGTGAAACTCTTGGGCAATATTATTGGCCCACGATACTTCTTACTGCTGTTCATTAAACAGTTGTTAACCCTAGAAAGCACACACACAAATCACAGTGCCTCCTGAGAACCCCGAATTATGGTCTGTCTCTGCCATCACGAGAAAGAACCCAGTCTAGATTTGAAACAACAAACACTTGACTTCATAAATTTGGTAGTTTACATAATGAAGTGACTTGTGTGGACTCTGAAAGGAGGCCTGGTTGTGTGATGGCACAGTGTGAGCTAAATGCCCATCCCCAAGAGCAGGCATGGGTCTGAGTTTCTTTTTCCTTTGTGTCTCTTCTTTCTCTCTCTCTCTCTCTCTCTCTCTCTCTCTCTCTCTCTCTCTCGCGCGCGCGCGCGCTCTCGCTCTCGCTCTCTCGCTCTTGCTCTCTGTTCCATCAAAATGGTCATGTGACCATGGAAAGTGGATTAATGACTTTAAAGGCCTGATGTCATGCCTGGCTTTCTGAGGGTGGATGATATAACCATATGCAGCTAAGACCCAGATAAATCCAGCTTCACTAAACAGGCATTTAAACTGTCATTCCCAGGAACTTGCTCCTGCTTCCTTGGGGCTCTTTGGAGCCCTTGTCACCCTGAATTGTCCCACATGCTTCCTTTTCCTATAAGCCTGGGATGATAGTGTCATGTTCAGAGGTTGTATTCTTATGAATTAACCCTTTCTTCTGGGTTTCTCAAAAATCCTTTCTTCTTGTTCAAAAGCACAGCATTTTCTGTGTCAGTCTCTGTGTAAGTATTGAAAATGGAAAGAAACAAAAAAGGTAAAATGAATTGCCTTATAGCCCTATAGAAAGGAGCTATGTACACAGATTGTGAAGGGGCTTGGGGATAAATAAGGGGGTGGGCAGGAGCTGAAAAGCTGCAGGTTGGTTGCTGGGTGGCACAGGGACTGCCCAAGTGGGCTGTGCTGAGGGGTCGGAGTGCACAAGACCGAGGTGCTCAGTCGTGTGGGTGTGGGCAGCTGTGGATGTGTGGGAACAAGCTGCCTGCAGAGACCCAGTGCCCCGTGTAACCAGGTTCCCAGGTACAAAAAATGGGGGCAGCTGTGGGAAAAGTGAGAGAGCAGAGCCAGGAGAGAGGCCTTGAACTCCACAGTGAAGAATTTGGGTGTGGTCCTCAAGGACTGGGGTCTCAGAGGCAGTGTCTGTGTCCGTGCAGTGACTCGGGGGTCTTGTGTTGAGGCTACAGATGAGGATACACCTGAGTTCTTGGCAAGAGAGTACAGTGGTGCAGTGACCGGTGTGTGGTATCTGTCTTGAGTATTGGGATGGATGATGCCCACAGAGCCAAGACTGGCTGGAGAATCAGGGACGTGAGGGGACTGTAGGCCAAGGTCAGGTTTGGGTTGGGAACAGCACTCTTAATTGCCCACCATGAGCTACAGAGTGAATGAAGCATGGTTTACAGGGGTGTTGTTAGGTGAAGGAGGAGACATTCAAATATGAAAGTGACACTAGATAGGAAGATGGCAGAACACACTCTCAGAAAGTCTGACAAGCTTGGGCAGACCAGCTTTGAAGGAGGACTCTCAAAGCTCTTGGCCCTGTATCCTGAGTGGTGAGCAAAGGCCTGTGCCATTTACAGAAACACAGGTGGAAGGAAAGAAGGCGTGCATGGGATAGCCTGCAGTCATTTATGATCACAGGTGTATGCAATAATTTACATACTCCCTGACAGACACATAAGTCTTCTCCATGGCTACTAAGAGCCCTTGACACCACGATTATGTCATTAGTATTGACTGCCCTTTCAGGACCAGCCAACAAGGTCTTTTAGACAAACTGTATTTTAAGCACCTTTGGCATCAGGCATTCTATATTTCTTTAATTGGAGGTGAGAAAACCGCCACAATGGCTGTCATGCTAAAGCAGCTTTGCATTTAGTAGCTTTAATCAGATTCCAAAAAAGATGCTGTGAAATAGCACTTGAACAAAATTCAAGTTCTAGGACATATGCAGTTCCTCATTCATTCTCTGTCAGATATTCTGGACCCCACATAGGGCTGCCAGTTTGTCTTTTGCACTAACAGGTTAGAGGTCGTAGCTCAGTGCTTTCTCTGAGATAATGCCTCCTAGAGTAGAGCTTCCCACACTAGTCTACTTCCCTTAGAGGTACGCAGTTCAGCCTGAGAATCTGGGGGACCTTGCTGTAAAGTAAACTGCCTAATGTTCCTTAACCCTGTTTCCCAAAGTCATTTGTCCAGTGAACCCCTTTTCCAGGAAACCTTGTTAATAACCAAACAAGCTGCTGTGCTATGGAGAACACTTTGGGAAATGGTGAATTAGACCTCTGATAATAGCATTTAGTCCAGGAAGAATCTGCACAGGAAAATGTGGGTTCCAGTGCTTTATTTTCCTCAGTATAAATACTGATGATATGTTTACTGGAGCAGGCTGTTGTGACGCCTGGTGACTTGATGCTTATTTGTGGTACTCATCCAATTATACCCACATACAGAAGGTGGTGAGTGGGCCACAAACACACTGGTCCGTCTGCTTCTGAGGCATAGAAGCGCTCCTCCAGCTTCCAGTATTGCTCTGGCCCTTCAGCTCTTCTGTTGATGGTTTTGCCTTTCAGGCTCCAGGCCAGCACCCACATGAATGACCCCTCAGGGAGAGGAAGGAGCCCTTACTGGAAATAGCTGAGTAGATCATTTTATCGGGTTGATAGGATTTCCAGAATGATTCCATAAACATTTTGATCGAAAGTGGATTGATATTAAAGATAGTAGGTATTAAATGGATAAATATACATACATACTTTTATGTGTGTGTGTGTGTGTGTGTGTGTGTGTGTGTGTGTGTGTGTTGTTCATGGGAAGAATCTGTCTTTTTCCAGGAAAAAAAGCATTCAGGGGTCTGTTATGACCCCGCCATTGAACAAAGCAACTTGTTCTTAAACACAGAAGAGATATTTGATTTTGTTTACTACTAAAAGCTTTATGCTTTGGAGTTGAGTCACAGTCAACTAAAAGCTTTGAAGCACGTTTACCATGCAGAAGTATAGAGACAACATGGGATCAAAAGAGAGACTCTTGGGCAGGGAGGATCCATCCTCATATTTTGAAAGGAAGACATCTCTTAGAGTCTCGGGTTGAAGGAGCTGGCAGGCTAGGGAGGTGGCAGGCCATTTAGCTGTCATGCCTAGACACAGAGAGGTGAGAATTCCATACTTTTCTTGCTACTATGAAATGTCAAGTGAAAAAAAGGGTAGGAAACTCGACGGCCTCTGTCAGTGTTTCTAAAAGTCAAGTGGTAGGTGGTAAATCTACTAAAACGGTCTCCAGATGCTTGTCAAGAAAATCAGAGTCAGGCATGGCGGCCCATGCCTGCAGTTCTAGTACTCGGGAGACTGACACTGGGGGACTGAGAATTCAAGTCCAGCTGGGCTATATATAACTACTCAAAAAGACAAAAAAGAAATTAATAAATGGAGACATAAAATACTCTGAATCATATATGTCCTGCAACCGTCTCTGATTGTAGTAGTTGTCATAGGAAAATTCTAGGTGAAAAACCTAGAAACTGCAATAGATTGTTATGGTTTCACTATCTTTGATAGAATATTACATAATTATTCCGCTTATTTATTCATTTTGCATTATTGGTCACATTTAAAGGTGCCAGTTGTAAGGCATACTGTTCGTATGACATAAAAGCTGATCATGTGATACATGTCTTTTCTCTAGAGAAAATAAAATTTTATTTTTGACTTTATACCTAATCAAAGTGTTGAGACCCACTCTGTGGGTAATCAGGTTCGGAGCTACTCTGGATTATAAATCTCACGTTGCGGAGTGCATCGCTGTTAGTGTCCTTCTCCATAGAGCTCTGTTTCTTTTCTATGCTTATTTTAAAACTTTGAAGTTGCTCTACACTTGGAATTTTATAGCCTTTGGGTGTTGTTTTCTTTACTGCCACAATAAACATTTTTTTTTCTGTTCTTTTAAAGCACACAGCTTTAGAATCCTTAACAGTCTATCACTTGACTTTTCTGCAATGGTCAAACAACCTGGCCATTTGAATTAAACTATTTTAAATACTGTGATGATCATCTTGATATATCATAATTTTTTAATATTTATTTTCTGCGTTGCATGCATATACAAGTTAGAGCAACAACCTGAGGGAGCTCTTTCCTTCTATGTGTGGGTTCCAGATAGTGAATTCAGGTTGTCTGTTTGGTGGTATGTGCCTTTACCTGCTGAGCCATCTAAACAAGCCTTTGTTTTTGGGAAAAGGGCGTCCATCTTTCTATGCTGTTCAGGTCAGAGGAGATGAATAGTGAAACAGCATGCATCAGTGTGCCACCATTTGTGCAGTGTACGATTGGGTAGATACGGAGCCTCAGCTTTGTGTTGCTACCATGGCAGCCTTGGCTTGGCATTAGCCCAAAGCAGCTATCTATACTATTTCTTGATGTTTAGGGCAATTTTAGCAGCCTGCCCATCCCACTACCAGAAACAAATCATATCCCCATACTTATTGTATGCCACCACAGCCCAGGAGACAGATCAGATATCAGTTGGCTTTTAGTGAGCATGAACTCCAAATGAGGGATCTCACTAGTTACTGTGGAGTGCTCATGACTCCCATTTCATACTTGGCTCAGGTTTCTGGGGTTCTTGAGAAAACGGGGTTAGAACTGTGGTCTCGAGGAAATTTTCAGTAATATATATGATACTTCCTCCAAACCTCACCCTGGAAAAAAGTAGCATTCTATCACCTATTCTCTTCAGTGTTGACTAGTTTTTCAGGATCTCTTCCCAAATTATTTCCTGTGCAAGATTCCTTTAGGATTGCAGTTATTTTCCTAGAATATCCTTCTAACCCCAAATAGGTATTCTGTGTCATAACTTCATTTGGCTTCAGTCACTGTCTGTTTTTCAGAACTATGAACTTGAATTATTATCAACCCATCAACTTGGTTAGGTGAAAAAAAAATACAGGCTAGAGGTTTAGTTCAATTGGTAGATAAGCCCTGGGTTTGATCACGGTACTGGATAAACAGGCACTCAGGAGGTAGGAAAAAAGAAGTTCAAGGTCATCTTCAGCTATTTAATGAACTGGGCCAGTTTGGGAGCTAGGAGGTTTCTTCTTAAAAAAGAAGGGAAGGGGAGAGGGAGTAGAAAAACCACAAAACAGAAAAAAAGAACATTCAGCCTTGTCTGACATCAGTCTTCTTGCTTTGGATTTGAATTGTGGAAAGACACAGCAGCCGTTATAAAAGAAAGCTATTTCTTAGTAAGTTAGTCTTCACCATATCTCCAATGTGATGAGGTGAAATTGGTATTTCTGCAGTATATGCTGTGTACAGCTTTCATCTAGAGTCAGTAGGCTAGATGGGAAAATGTTTATTGCCTTGTTGATTGTAGAGGTAATGGGGAAAATTGGTTTCCAGATGAAGCATAACAAATTAAATATCAGTGTGTGCATGGGAGCCATGTATGCAGGGTTTGCAAGTTGCCATTTACAAGCAGAGCCTAGGGCTTCTCTTCTTCACACATGTGACATCCCAGTCATGTGTTTTTGCCAAGTTCTATGTCTTAGTGTGTGAGACAGATCAGTGCAAAATGGATCTGAAAGCTAGCTGTCTGTGGACTTGGGGCTGGTGTCAGTTGCTTTTGTCACAGGAAGCCATGCACCTCAATAATTTATATTTAGTCCAGAAATTGTGTAAAATAACATAATGGAAAATACTTAGGGTAGAATAAGCATTTCAACTGCTTCACCTTCTGTAAACCATTGTACAGTTAACCCATTGACTCTACCAAATACAATTAGTCCATTGAGTCTACCAAACAGACTACCTTTGCTCATACTCAGCTCAAATTGGAGGAAGAAATCTCAAGAATTCAAACCTCCATCAAGCTACTTCACTTTTTCTATTTTTGCTTAAACCAATAATGGGGGAATGCTGAGCAAGTGTCCCTGCCAGCCTGGTGCATTCTATAGGTCAGACAAGAGCTGTGAATTCTGTTGGTCGACCTGGACTGCCCCTTCCTGAGCTGCCTTTAGAGCCAGTGACCTGGCAAGGATGGGGACATTAGCCTATAGAAAGCATTTGCATCCTGGGAGTTGGGGAGACAAACCAACATAGGTAGAATGATGTTCTGAGCAGTGAGGTACAGAAAGTGAAGTACAGTTAATTTTAAGGAGACTTTCCTCTTTGTATGGAGAATGAGCCCTTGATGAAGAACCATCCATCTAGGATTACTAAATCATACCTGTAATCCCTGCACTAGAGACTGAAGCAGGGGGATTGTCATGAGTCTGAGGCCAGTTTGAGCCACAGAGTCAGCCACCTTTTACCACCTCCTGCACCAAACGGAAGAAATGTTATGGAAGCTGGAGACCTGGGCTGGGTTGTGGAGGGGTGCACAGGTCATACATATGGAGATGCTTAGAAGAGGAAGAGGCTTTTCTGCTGAGCTTAGAAGGTGTCAGCAAGGGGGTGGGGGGAGGTTAGAAGACGTCCTGGAGGGCTTGGACAGCCAGAGAGATGTGTGCAGGAAAATGGAAACAGGATGGAGGCTAGAGGACAGCTTCCGTAGTGGCTTCCAGGTTAGCCTTTTGCTTCAGTTCCCCCTCAGTGTTTAGGGGGGGAAAGAAAGCAGGAGTGCTCGATCCAATGCGGCTTTATTTTTGAAGCAGAATAAAGTGCATTTGCTTCTCATTTTATAGTATTGACAGCAAGCCTGAGACCATGCAGCTCTGTATGAGCACAGGTGACCTGGACATGTCTCCTTAGTGGATCTAGGCCTGACAGAGAAGGCAAACCACAATCACCTTTGCCGCTTGGCCCTTGGAGTTCTAGTGCATTCTTGGGGCTGGTCCATGGTGCTAATGCTTATTTCACCAGTGCCACAGGTCTGTCCATCACAGGTGTACAAAGCAAAGATGTGCTTGTAATCTGTCAATAGAAAAATGACACCATCTGTTGGCAATGTAGAAAATGACACTGACAGTGTCACTGAGGGTCAGGTATTAAATCCATGATTACAGAAAGGTCTGGCGTGTGGACTGATGTCAGGTTATAAAAAATGTTCATTTTAAAGAAGATGCTCATAGAATTAGAAAAATGAATGTCTATAACTTCCTCTTGTTGCATATCATCTGTTGTTTTTCAAACAGGTAAACCTTTTAGTTTATAAATTCTAAAATGGTAGAAAAATGCACTGGCAGTTTTGGCCCTATGTTGATGGTGATTATAAATGCGTGCCATGTAAATTAATTATGGAAGTACAAATACATTCCAGCTTTCAAGGGGTCGGTGGTGAGGGTAAGAGGACACCTTGCTTCTTGCCACAATAATCCGAGAATCTAGTTTCCTGGCAGTCAGTAGTCCTAAACCTCCTGCGTCCATCCCCAGTTTTAGTATTCATGAGGCCCATCTATGCATTAAAAATAAAACAAAACAGTGACCCACTATCGCAGAAAAAAATGAGCCCATCCTTTGACAGAGGATTTTCGGTTAATTTATGCAGCCCCTTTGCACTTCAGCTTTTTCCCCACTGGTTGCTAGGCAACCACTTGAGTTACTGCGCATGCTTCTCTTATGATAACTGTCATTATGATTATTTTTTAATTATACAACTGGGACTGTGGATTAAAACAGCATATTGTCACTTGTGCCTTGCCACTGCCTCTGAGCATTCCCCCACACTGGTGCAATCACCATCCAGAATTTGCATGCTAGGGTTTTATGATTATCTTTTGACGTTTCTGGCCTCACAAAAGAACTAGAGATGGCATTGTAAGGGGAGTGAGGGTTTTTTTTTTTTTTTAATGAAAAATGACTGTACCATATATCACAAGCTGTTATTGCTTCAAGAGGCCAAATCAGGTATTAGGATCTTGAACCTAAATTATACATCTTTGTTCTTTTAACCATGCCTGCTTCCAATGCTAAGTGAAAGCCGTGGATTGCTTTGCAGCCTGATCTTCAGAATTGTAAAGTGCTAAGCATTTCTATTAAACCTGCTTTTCAATAAACCCACCTTGAATTTGGGGGTGGGGGGAGACGCAGCAGGAATCCTAGAAACATGGGGTATGCACATTAGCCAAATGCATTTGTTCTTTTTTACCCAAATTGCTCCACAAACATGAGTGTATTTAGGTGGCAGGAAGGGGTTCCTCAGGCAAGTGATTCATAGAGGAATGAGGGGCTCATGGTGTGTACAGCCAGCTCTGTAAAGGAGTAAGATGGAAAAGATAGGAGCTCACAAAAGCGTTGCATTTGCATCATACTGTATATTTTAACATGTTTATTTGAGTTATTTTCTAAATATAAAGTGAATTTGAAGACAAAGGCGCCTGGGAATCCATGTCTGTGTGCTTTCTTTTAAGCAACTGTTAGTCATTTAAAATGGGATTTGGGGCTGAATAAGTTATTTTAAATATTTCTATCATGATGAAGAGAGATTTGTTCCGACAGAGGAATCCAGTGCACTTCCCACATTGTTTATATGACAGAAATGGGACCCTCATTATGCTTTCATGGGACTTGAAGTTAGCACAAGGGGCGTCAGCCTCCAGTGCGGTTGCGGGCTTTTCCTCCGTGTATAGAGCCCAATGCCTGCGTGTATGGGACCTCCTTTGCTTTGTTGACATTCTCTGAATGTCTGCTTTGTTTCTGTTTGTTTCCCCCATCCTGCAGTTCAGGGCGACAGCTCAGTGAAGTCTTCATTCAGTTACCTTCCAGGAAAGAGTTACCAGAGTACTATGAATTAATTAGGAAGCCAGTGGATTTCAAAAAGATAAAGGTAGATACCTTGTTCACTAACTTTATTCTTCAAGTAAATAAAGGTGCTGCATGGATGCACTCAAGTGATTATAGGTCGGGCTGAGTAGAGGCCTCCCGTCTGACTACACCGTCCTATATGAGGGTTGCCCCAGGAAGGGTGGGGTGTCACTGAACCTTCCTATGCATGTTACTTGATTGATGAAAGCGCAGATTATATACATGGCATGTTGTTGAGAACCCCCCCCCCCCGGACTGCTGCTCACTTCCCATTTCTTGCACCTCCCCCTCCTCCCCGTAAGAGGGAACCCTGGTGGGAGGGTGTGCTTAGTCAGTGGCACCCTGGGGTTGTGCAGTCCTACCCCCTCACCAATGCTGAACGCTGTGAAGATGGCGAATCTGTGCTTTCTTAAACAAGTACTGATGGTTTTACTTTCCTCTACCTCTTTTATTTTTTTCCAAAATTTCCATCAGGAAAGAATTCGTAACCATAAGTACCGGAGCCTGGGTGACCTGGAGAAAGACGTCATGCTTCTCTGTCACAATGCCCAGACCTTCAACTTGGAGGGATCCCAGGTATGTGTCAAGTTGTCTGAGAAGCCTTTAGCCCTGAACAAGTCTAGCTTCTCTCAAGTGAAGCATTTCACTTTTACAGGTTCAGTCATGTTTCTACCCTAGCAGAAGGAGAATGAAAACGAAAAGCCATATTCTCTGTCTCTGTGTGTCTCCAGGCAGGCTTCTGCTCACACTGCTTGAAGCTTGCCTTCCCTTTAGAGAAAGAAGTCAGATAAGCCACTGAGAGTAATGCTGAAAGGCCAGGTGTCAGTTTTGCTTTGAAAGAGATTAGAAATACATTTAAAAATTTTTTTATTATATTTTTTAATCTACAATGTATGTGAGGCAGATGCATCATTTGCTGTTCAAGATCAATTTTTTTAATTTTATTTTTTTTTAATATATTTTTTATTGTTATTAAACTTTTTCCATACATCATATAACATTTCTCAGTCCAATTTAGAGTCATTTCCCTTTCCATACCCCCCACCCCACCTGAGTTCATACACTCTGCCATACATGTCTTGCATCTTTTTCTGAGTCTTTCCAGAGGTTTTCTGTTTTGTTTTGTTTTTCCTCAAAGCAGAGGCTTACTGTTTTTGGGAGAACGTCACTGTTTCAGTCTTTTTTTTTCCCAGTTCTTTTGTTGTTGTTCTCTCTAACTTGTATTGCATACACACACACACACACACACACACACACACACACACACACACACATATATATATCACCTGAATTGGAGGATTTTATTTTTTTTTGCTAGATGATGTCATGTTTTCCTTAAGGAAGTGTTTGAAGGTTCTTCCTTGGGAAGCCCAAACAACCATCAATCCCGGGTCTTACCTTCCCATGGTCACCCAAAACACCACATCCTGTGTTGATCTTCCTGTACTGGTCTCCATGATACAGCCTTGGTAGTCCAACAATGGCAGTCTATACTGAGGAGGCTGAAATCCCAGTAGCTGCTCAGTCCACAGGCTGGATTTCTCAGCAGTCTTCATCTGGCACTGAAGGTTTGGAGGATTCTTGGAGAGACATAGTCTTCAGTCCATATTGGAGGGTTAAAAAGCTGTGTCTCATGTCTTTGAAAGATGGCAAAAGCAGTGGCAGCCACAGAGTAGATGCACTTGCCAGTAAGAATTGAAACAACATTGCTTTTTTTTTTTTTTTCCTTTTTGTCTTTTTACTAAGATCTCAAGTTTTATACCTGAAGTACAATTTCTCAGACCTTTGTTTCTGGTTATACTTTCCTTTCGGAGGTTTAAGGCCACACAGTTAGCCCAGATTAACCAAGGTTTTTATTTTCTCAAGGTCAGTTGAGGATCTGGTCCTCAGGGGTCACTCGGGTTTTGTTTGGAGGGGGGCATGGGAGCCCCTGGACTTTTTTGGCTTTTCATTTACCAGTTCTATCTACTCAAGGACAAAATCAGATCTTGCTACACTAGGCTTTCCTTTTTGAAGCATGAATAGACTCCTCTTTAGACTGGATACTGGCTGAAGTCCCGTTAGTGGATCTCCAAGACTTCCCTACATAGGAAGACTGGTGACCCACATTTGCAGGACATTTCAAGAGATGCCCCCATGCATAGTCCCCTGAGACTTAGTTGACCTCTGAGGGCAGGGAACAAAGTTATCCCTTAGGTCCCTCAGCCAAATTGGTATGGCCGTTAAGTATGGTCGTTAAGCACCCAGAAAGGCTAAGTTACACCAGCCTGATACATTATACCTATACTAAAATTATGTCATTTGAAAACAAACTGTATGTTATTTCCATATCATATTTCTTGATTGGCTTTTTCCATTTTCATTTTATATTACTCTAAAATGTGTATACATACCCACCTTCATATACCAAAAATACAAAGTCTGAAAATAAATGGTAGGTTGATTCTAGAACCTGTCTAGGGATTCACAATATAAGAGCACAGTTGTTTTCAGATCATAAGGAATTTAACATTAACTTTGCTCAGTTTGCCTTACAACTAGGTACTTGGTGCTAGCATCTGAAGATTATACCATTGTTTTTCTGGGACTGTGTTACTTCACTTAACATAATATCTTCTAGCTCCATCCATTTACCTGCAAATTTCATGATGTCATCTTTCTTTACCACTGCATAGAACTCTTTGTGTAGATGTACCACATTTTTAAATTTTTATTTTATGTGTGTTATACTTACATATATGTAAATGTACATGTGTCATGCAGCACCCACAGAGAACAGAAGAGTGTGTCAGATCCTCTGGAACCGAAATTACAGACGGCTGTTAGCCACCATGTGGGTGCTGGGGTTTGAACCCAGGTCTGCCCATTTGATGATAGTTTGTTTTACTGACTATAAATTCATATCAGGAGTTCAGTATAATTTAAAATAAAACAGAAGGGGATAAAGTGCCTAATTGTTTTTCAAAATCTTTTATTTATCAGCCCCATTGCAATTCTCTGTCCCTTGCTCGTAGTCAGCAAGTCTGTGTAAGTAACAGTGAAATTGTCATTAATGTGAGGAGGAAGAGAGGACACTTGCACTTTGATTTCAGCTCCCATATGCTCACTCTTTGTGGGAACCCACTTTCCCCCACCTATCTTCATGGCCTCGTGCTCCAGTACCCAGGCGAAGGAGGAAGACCAGGGTGGGTCAAGTCATGCAGAGACCCTGTGCATCCCTCTTCTGCTTCTTGAGAGTAGCATGTTGGATAGTCTCACCGCACCTGCAGAGTCAGTGGGGGAATGGGGAGAAGAAGCCACCCGCAGCTTCTCCCTGGAGCTGAAGCCAAAGTGCAAAGCTTCAGCTGGCTGTGGAAAGTTCACAGGCCAGCCTGGCCCCGCTTACTCGTCCTGACTCAGGCTTTTGGTCTTGGGCATCTGCCATTCCCTTCTGTGGCCACCTGTTGGGGATCCACACCCCCAGGTCACACAGACTGGTGGCCAGCTGTGGGCCTCTGTCCAGTCAAAACCAGCTAGCCAAACCAACACACACTTTCCAGGCTGGTGGTCTGCAGAGTGACCCCTTTCCATCCAAAACCCGCTAGCGCCAACCGCAAGCCCTGTGCCAAAAGGGCCTAGTTTACATGCACAAAATTAATGAACTTGGGGACTGTCCAGATGATGGTAAAAGGGAAGTTCCATTGATTTGTCCACAGCATTCTGTTTTTATACCCAGGGTGACACCATATCTCAGGAGTACTATAACTCCTGAGTGCCTTTAATCCCCTGTGGCGTTGGGTTTGCTAATGCCAAGGCAGGTAAGGCCAGGTTTAGGTGTCAACAGACAAGCTGGTAATTTAGCAGGAAGAAGCCACAGGTGGCTTCCTTTCAAGTGCAGCCCACAGCCAGGACCTGACAGTGCTGCCTCTGAGCTTCTCTTTCATCATGGCCGCCTTCTCCTTTGCGCTCCTTTCTCACCTCCTTTTCCTTCATCCTTTATTTTTGAATTATAATAAAAAGATTATACACACTTTATCATCTTCACCATTTTTTTGTGTGTCTTTTTGAGACGGGGTCTCCCTGTAGCCCCAGCTGGCTTGAAACTTATTCTTTAGACCAGGCTGGCCTTGAACTCACAGAGATCCGCCTTCCTCTGCCTCCCAAGTGCTAGGATTAAAGGCGTGCACTACTGTTCTTGTGCTTGGATCTCTAGGACATCTTCATCTCATGGAAATCGTGATGCTCCTGCCTGTAACCATTCTCCTCCTCTGCCACAGCCCCTGATAACCACCCTTCTGCATTCGATTGTGCATTACACACCTCATATAAGCACAATCATTCAGTGTTTGTCTTTTAGTGACTGACTTCTTAGAGTTCTGTGTTGTTCCAGGTGCCAGGAGTTCCTTCCTCTTAAAGGCTGAATAATACTGCATATGCCATGTTTTGTTTAGTCCTTCATCTGTCTACAGATCTTTGGGTTCCTTCTAGCTCTTGGCTGTGGGTAATCTTGGGAATGTGGGCATTCAAATATTTCCTCAAGACTCTGCTTCTAATGATTCTGGATACATATCCAGTTATGGGATTGCTGGATCATAGAGGGAAAGGACCATTTCTGGACCTCATACTTCTCTGTGCTGCATAGGGCTGTGTTCAAATAGGTACACATGCTGGATATAAAGTGTTGATTAGATGAATGTTGGCTGAAGCTCAGCGACAAGGAGAGGTTTTTAAAGGTTTCTTTGTCCTTGTATTTCCATAATATTTAGTAGAACAATTTTAAGTAAGAGTGCCTAATTTTTTTTTGTTGTCAAAGATGTGTCTATTTTATTCATGTCTCCCCCAAGCACATGCTTTTAATATGAGTTCAATTCACGTAGCCATTAGCGATGGGTTTAGGAGATACAGTGTTAGGACTGGAGTTCATATCCCCAAAGCCCAGTTCTGGGAGACGTAGTGGCCTCCCTATAATTCTGGCACATGTTAGGTAGAGACAGGGAATCCTGGAGCAAGCTGGCTGGCCAAACTAGCTATATCAGAGCATTCTGGATTTGATTGAGAGACCCTGCCTCATGGAATAAGGTAGAGAATAATTGAGAGCATGTTCTGGCATCATCTTGGGGCCTCCACACACATGCCTATGCACATGAAAACAAAACAAAAACAAGCTAATGATAATTCTCCTAGTATAAAAATAAAGCTGGGGTCTGTGCAAGGAGCGGCACCCTGCAATGAGTCTGGAGGCCTCTGGTTACCATTTCTAACAGATGCCACTTTGACATTTAGATCTACGAGGACTCCATCGTCCTACAGTCAGTGTTCAAGAGTGCTCGGCAGAAAATTGCCAAAGAAGAAGAGAGTGAGGATGAAAGCAATGAAGAGGAGGAGGAAGAAGATGAAGAGGAGTCAGAGTCGGAGGGTGAGGCCCAGCATCTAGCCCTGTGCTTCCTTGCCCCCCCCCCCCCGGTGTTTCTAAGAATGCCTGGAGGCTGTAACTTAAAATTGAGCTTACCAAGTATGGAGTTTAGGGTTGCAGGATGCTCCCTGGGAATATTCTACCCATGCTGCCTTTGGGTGTTGGAACAAGACTTGTGTGAACACCACCTTGTCTGCTGCTTAGCATATTGGCCTGACATCTACAAGATGTGAAGAAGGTAGACTATTGGACTCCATCCCACTGTTTCTGAATCAATAGCCTGTAGTGGGGGGCCCCAGCACCTATTTTTTTAATGAGTTCCCACAGGATGCTGATGGGTCCAGGCCACACTTAGGCAGTCATTGCTTTTGAAAATAATGTCACACACACAAAAAAAGGAATGTCACACTGAGCTTAATATACCCATAGATTATGATTCTTCAGTACATCTATGCTTTTAAAACATTGTTTGCTTTGTTCATAATTCCCTTCTAGCATAGATGACTTGGAAAGTTTTAAAAAATTATGTAATCCCATTACTTATAGTACAGTGTTTTGAAAAGTGCCTTCTAGTTTTTTGCATGTTATTTTCTAGCACAATTTTCTGACCCTGAGATATTTTACTTTATATGATCTTAAAACATTCATGGTCATATCAAAATGTCTTGAGTTTACTGATTGATTTGAATCAGACTATTTTTTTCCATTTTATATAATGCTATCTGAAATATTGTAAATCCTTGAAAATAGTTTTAAAATACCTGCTTCAGGCATATTGTCTCCTAGAGTTGAGTTTGTGTCCTCTCCACCCTGTACATGGTACCTTTCTATTTTCTATATGTTTTCTATTTTTCTATCTTCTATTTTCTATCTGTATTCTATTTTCTATTTTCCATTTAAGGTTCTCAATTGCATAAGGTTTTTCACTAGTTCTAATATGCTACCATTTTATGAACACATCTACATAGTTTATCTTAGCTATTTGTTTTATTTGGAGGCAGAGTTTTTTTTTTTTTTTTTTTTTTTGGGAGAGGGTTTCATGCCATATATCCCAGGCTAGCCTTAAACTGACTATGTAGCTGAGGATGAACTTGAACTTCTTATCCCAGTGCTGCATTCATAGGCCTACACCACCACCCCCAATTTATACAGTGCTGAGGTTCAAACTCAGTGTGTCTTGAATGCTAGGCAACCACTCTCTCAATGGAGCTGCAGCCCCAGCCCCACACGATGCTCTGGAGGAATGCTTCCTGATCTGTTCTGCACTCTTCAACGCTTACAAACTTTGTCCTTCCAGAGGAGATTCTTCTTTTGTTTGTTTCCAAACTGAGGTATACCCAGCGTGACTAGCTGATAGAATCAATTTGTAGCCCCCCTCCCATCTATATCTTTTATTTAATAAGTAGACTTTTTGTCTCCAGTCTCACCTTCCTGTCTTGTGACTCCACCTAAGGCTTGTCATCATATAGCATATTAAGTGGCAGACATCTTGGTAGAAGAGCTAGAAACCTTTTCTAGGAATTGTGCTTTGTGCATTCTGATTGGCCAGCTGTTGCTCTGTTTGGGATCAGGGAAGGGCACGTGAAATGCCAGTTAAATAGCCTGGCTGTCATCTCCACTGTTACTCTACATTTGCCTAGGATATTGCATTTTTGTCAATAGCCAGTTGCTGTCTAGAAGCCTGAAAAATAAAATCTCATTTCAGATTTTTTTTTGTGCAGTGATCACTCCTTCACTCTAATATCGACAGCCAGTTTGAGATCCACCAAACAGTACACACTAAGAAACTTGGCTTGCATGAGAGGCCCACCCTCTCTGTGACCTTCCCCTCAGATTGGTGTCTGTGGTCTTCCTATTCCAGAATGAGCCTGCAGAGGTGTCCTTGGTGTCCTAGTTTCCTTTCCATTGCTGTGAGAAAGCACCAAATCAAACCACCTTGGGGTAGAAAAGGTTTATTTCCTCTTTAAACTCCCAAGTCGTAACCCATCACTGAGGGAAGTCAGGGTGGAGAAACCATGCAGGAATGCTGCTTAGCTTACTGGCTTGTTACCTACCTACCTTATACTGCCCAGGCCCTCCTGCCTAGGGGCAGTGCTGCCCACAGTGGGTTGGGCCCTCCTACATCAACCAGCCATGAAGAAAATGCCCCACAGACCGGCCCACAGGCCATTCTGATGGAGGAAGTTCTGAGGTTCCATCTTCCCTGGTCAAGTTTACAACCAAGATTAGCCATTATACTTGGGGTACATACCTGTTTCCGTGCTATAATACTTTGAACTCTTTCAGGAGCAAAAATGAATCCCACCTTCCTTAAGGTGAAATTTGACAGAGAGCTGTTAGAAATGTACCATGTGGCTGCTTCCATTGTACCCCATCAAAATCTGTCAATATGCATTGGCTTTAACTGGGAGACTGGTTAATCAAATTATAGAGTAGATTGTATGCGGAAACTTTCCAAGTGTTAAAAAAAGTATTAAACTAGCATGCGTGAGCTTGTCCTTCATTCTTCCAGGGAGCTTTGGTTGGCTTGACTCTTAAACCATTTTATATAATAAATTTATGTCATTGGCAAATTAAAAAAAAAAAAGTCTTGTCCCTATGTAAGTAAAAACAAGGTCTGGAAATATGGGCATGCTTGAATACATATTTAATTCTATTTGAGTTCTTTTGTGATAGAGTATAGAATTATATACACATAAAGAGGAATGTACTAACAAGTATAAATTATCCCTTTTTATATGGAAATAATTACCAGAAAGAAACAGTAGGAGAGAGAAATGAGATGAGCTGAAGGAAGCATGCAGTCAATCTTATTTCCATTTTTTCTCTTTCCATGTTAAAAATATTACTTAGCTACTTGACTTATTAAGTCAGCTACAGTGATCTGTGTAGTAGAATTATTGGCCTGTTGATAGTTAATGTATAATTTTTGTTAAGTTCAGAAACCAGGAGCCAGGAAAAGTACCCTGTCCCCACTCTGAGGTCTCTGCCCTCTTGTCTTCTGTTTCTTATGACTGTCCCTTGCCTGATCTATCTTCCAAATAGAGACATGTGGGGTGAAAAGGCTTCCTTTGGGATGCTCAGGCGGGCACTCGGGGAAGTTGGGTTTGTTACCTACAGATGAGACAATTTTACTATCTGTGAAAAAACTTTCCTACAAACCTTCAGCAGGGTCTGTCTTGTTTCTATTATAGCAAAAGCTGTTAAGGTGAAAATCAAGCTCAATAAAAAAGATGAGAAAGGCCGGGACAAAGGAAAAGGCAAGAAAAGGCCAAATCGAGGCAAAGCCAAACCTGTTGTGAGCGATTTTGACAGCGATGAAGAGCAGGATGAGAATGTGAGTGTGCGGGCCTGGGCTGAGGCAGAGGTGTCTCCATCCTGGACCTCTCATCTGTGGGGTCCTGGTGAGGTTTCAGTGCTGAAAATGGGAACAGAGCTGTGAAGTTTAGAACAGTTTGGGGATGCGTGTGTGTGTGTGTGTGTGTGTGTGTGTGTGTGTGTGTTGCTTTGGAAATGAAAAGCTCCTGAATCAGTTTTCAATCCCCTTTTTAATTTTCCCCAGCACGTACTTTCACATACAGTTTTCTTCATGGATGATTAATATTTTATATCTATCACACCCAGCGTGATGCAAGTATATAGAAGATCAGATGAAATAATGGTTAGAAGGGAAAATGAGAAAAAGCATTGTGATGAGACAGTCTTTTATTCTGGTGCCTTGCGATTAAATACCTAGAGGGGTTCTTTTTAATATCTGGTGTTTAAAGCATTTATGAATCTAGGCACCTTCCTGTATGGTGAACACTGAAAGTTATATTAGCACTGTGACATAGGTGTCACTTAGGTTCTGGGTCCTCTGTTCCAGGTGATGCAGTGAGTCAACAGTAGGGTCTGGATCTAGATGCCAGAGGCATCCCTCAGTCTTGCAGGGTTGTCCCTGCCTGTCTGGGAGAGCAGCATGTGGAAACTTGCCCAGTCCCTTCCTTTTAACTCCCTTTGCAAAGGAGCTCAACTTCCGTGCCATCCAAGCCCTGCACACTTTTTGTCTTAGAAAGAGCTTTCATGTGATTTTCTTTCAACACCTTGCCATTTTGGCCTGATTAGAAAGTTCTTGAATTTGGCCGGGCATGGTGGCTCGCGCCTTTAATCCTAGCACTTGGGAGGCAGAGGCAGGCGGATCTTTGTGAATTTAAGGCCAGCTTGGTCTACAGAGTGAGTTCCAGGACAGCTGGGGCTACAGGGAGACCCTGTCTTGAAAAGACCAAAAAAAAAAAGGTCTTGAATTCGACTTAATCTATTCAAGTTATATTTAAAACCCAGTGTTTTCTTTAGTTGAGTTACCAGTGAGAAGACATCAATTACATGTTATTTTTCTTCCCCCATGAATTTTCTGAAGTGGAGCTGAAAAGAGAAGTCATTACCCATAAACTTTAGAAACCAAAGAGACAGACAGCAAACAACAAGGGATTGGGGCGGGGGGCATTGCTTCGGATTTTCAGGTCAGCCCTCCCTTTTTCCGTACAGAGACTACCCATGCTTCCCAGGGCTCTGTTCGCCAACAGAGATTTGGAGCACTAACTCCAAAATGCCGTTGCCTTTTGTCTGTCTTCTTCCAGGAACAGTCAGAAGCAAGCGGGACTGACGACGAGTGAGCCAGTGGACCTGCTTCACTATGGCAGACCTGAATACCTTCTTCCCCTCTCTCTTTTCTCCCCAGTGAGTTCACTTGTCATTGGGCACTGGGTTATTTCTACATCCTCATTGTCATCTATAAACTAGCTTTAGAATAGTGCCAGACAAACATATGATATCATGGTGTAAAAAAGCGCGCGCGCGCACACACACACACACACACACACACATATTTGTAACATATTGTGACCAAATGGGCCTCAAAGATTCAAAGATTAAAACAAACAAAAGCTTTTGATGGAAAAGATGTGGGTGATAGTATATTTCTATGGGTGGGTCGAATTTGGTAAGGGATTGATTGTGCCTGGTTTTATCACCTGTTCTGACCGGCAGATTTTTGTCTTTTTGTAGCACTGATAACCAGGAGAAGCCATTAAAAGCCACTGGTTATTTTATTTTTCATCAGGCAATTTTCAAGAATTTTTTTTGTTCAGTATTTTTTTTTACACTGTGGTACATATAAGCAACTTTAATAGGTGACAAATGTACAGTAGTTAGATTTCACCTGCATATACATTTTTCCATTTTATGCTCTATGATCTGAAGAACAAAAATGCTTTTTGACTTGTACAAGATTTATGTCCACTGTAAACATTGCTTAATTATTTTCTTTTTTCTTGCTCTTGGTTTTTAAAAAAGTTTTGTTGAAAACGCTATTGAATATTGCAATCTATAGAGTGTACTGGATAGCTTCTTTTGTCCACCCAATCTCCTACTATGTTACCAATGTGTATTGTCTCCTCCCCAAAGTGTACTTAATCTTTGCTTTCTTTGCACAATGTCTTTGGTTGCAAGTCATAAGCCTGAGGCAAATAAAATTCCAGTAATTTCGAAGAATTGTGGTGTTGGTGCTTTCCTAATAAACCAATAATTTACCTTGACATATGTTGCCTCTTCTTTTTTGAGTCCTGGGGCACTGAAATCCTTGGCCTTGACGAGGTAGCTTCCCTTAGAGAACTGGGAAGGATCTTAAGGATCTTGTTGAACAGATCATATGGCCAGGGGTGGAGGGCTGTCTAGGTATGTTACCAGAGAGAGCTGGTCACTTTCCTGACTAAACTTAAATAGTAGAAAAGGGGCTTCTGCACTCGGTTCCTGTTCAGATTTGTTGCATGGCTTAAATTCTCTTTATTAGGTAGAAAAATTTATAAAGCTATTTTTATTTGGAAGAGTGGCTCAGGGAATGCTGTGTAGGCTTCCAACTGAGATTTGACAATAAGTTGCAGTTGTCACACACTTGACCACAGTCACATTATCACAAAAGGAATTAACTAATAGTCAGTCCCTGATAGCTAATGTGCAAGTCATTGTTAGGTTATAAAGACGCAAACCCCCAGTAAAAAGCACACGAGACTTAAGTCACTCCAGGAACATGATTTACTTCCACTGGAACTGCCAGAGCGGGCGACCTGCTGGCATGTGGTGGAATAGCAGAAGCAGGAGCAAGATGGCGACTGGGGCCCACCCATTTATAGCCATGGGGCAGGACTTCAGGTACAGGGGACAAGGTCAGAAGATTGACAGCCTCTGGAGGAAGTGGACATCTGTGTGTCCCTTGGAATTCTGGGAAGCCCAGATCTAACAGTCATATTCATATTTACATGTTTAAGTTGCTTTTTCAGTTCAATCTTATGTTCATCTCAGTATCTTTTATTTTATTTTATTTTATTTATTTATTTATTTATTTATTTATTTATTTATTTATTTATTTTGGTCTTTTTGAGACGGGGTCTCCCTTTTAGTCCCAGCTGGCCTGAAGCTCTCTATGTAGGTCAGGCTGGCTTTGAACTCTCAGAGATCCACCTGCCTCTGCCTCCCAAGTGCACCACCACGCCTGGCCCCTTTTGATTTATTTTTATTGTATGTGTTTGAGTGGCTTTTGTTTTGGTTTATTTGTTTGTTCGTTTGTTTTTGTCCTTTTTGAGACAGGGTCTCCCTGTAGCCCCAGCTGACCTGGAACTAGCTACGTAGACCAGGCTGGCCTCAAACTCACAGAGATCCGTCTACCTCTGCCTCCCAAGTGCTGGAATTAAAGGCATGTGCCACCATGCCTGGCATGCATATGAGTGTTATGCCAGCATGTATGTAGGTGTACTGCATATGCTCAGTGTCTGAGGAGGTTAGAAGAGGGCATCAGATCCCCTGGGACTGGAGTTACAGGTAGTTGTTAGCTGCCATGTGGGTCCTGGGAACTGATCCCAAGTCCTCTGTAAGAATAGCCAGTGCTTGGGGCTAGAGAAATGGCCTAGCAGTTAAGAGCGCTGACTGCTCTTGCAGAGGACCCAGGTTCAAGCCCCAGCACTCACATGGCAGCTGAGAACCATCTTTAACTCCAGTTCCAGTGAAATCCGACACCCTGTTCTGACCTCCTCGGCATTGCATGACACGGGTGCACAAACCTACATGCAGACAGTACATTCATACACATACAAAAATAAATAAGTTTCAAAAAAAAAAAGAATAGCCAGTGCTCTTAATCCCTGAGCCATCTTCCTATCCCCTCAATGTCTTTTTTAAATTTTTAAAAAATATTTTATTACTTTTATTTTCTGTGTACAACTGTATTGCCTGCTTGTGTGTAAATACACTGGTGTCGTACAATGCCTGCAGGGGTCAGAAGAAAGCATTGGATCCTCCTGGAACTGGAGCTACAGATGGTTGTAGGCTGCCATGTTGGTGCTAGGAATCTAACCCTGGTACTCTGCAAGAGCAACCAAGTTTTCCTGTATCATTAATGGCTAGTTAAAAACTTCCTTTTTGGAATCCTCTAAGGAGCACTGGGGTAGCCTTGGGTTTATAGCAGGTGAAATTTCCAGTGTTGTATTAGAGCTTAGTCTGCCTAAGAAATGTCTCCATTTTCCTAAATGTCAGTCAGGTCTCCAGTTCCAGAGTATTGTATTTCACTTCTTGATTTGTTTGTAGACATCACTTATTGCATTGCCATAGGATCTGCAACTTGCTTTAAAGAAGAAGTCATGTTAAGTTTTCTTACAGAAGTGATTTAGTATCAGTTCAAAGAAAACAGTCTCCTTTTTCTTCCATTTCTGAATTTCCCATGCTCCTCTTGGCTTCTGAGGCATTGCTGAAGTAAAACCCTCAATGCCATGTGTCATGGGTTAGGATCTCCATGCGTGAAGAGTTTTCCACCCCTGCTGCTGTATATGCTGAGTTGTTCTCTCTGAGACTTCATACTCATCCTGACCAGCACACGAAGCACCCCTCGGTCCACTGTCTCCATGCTGTATATACTGCCCACCTGTTAGTCACTCTGTAGTTGTTTTTGAGTTATCAGTATAACTAACTCACAGTATTGCTGTGCTTATGTTCAAGAAACAAGTTCAGCAGTAGCCTAATTCCACATCATTCATCACTTTATCTTATTGCATAGGCACTATGTCATTTCACATCATCACAAGAAGGGTGAAGTGCAGTAGGATACTTTTTGAAAAGAAATCCCACATTAACTTTTGTGTCTCACAGTTTTAGGGCTTCTAGTTTGTGATCAGTTGGCCCTGTTGCTCTAAGGTAGCAAATCACAGTAGAAACAAATGCCCAAGAATGTCACAGTTCCCTTCAGAGGCATGCCCCACATAACCCAAAGACTCCTGTCGCAGAGAATCTTCTTCCTGGGGGGTACCCGTACACATAGTTACCTGCTTCGCCTCTGCCACTGTGGTTCCCCAGTTACTAGGCAAAGCAATGAGAGGGCTCTCCAATCTTAGACTAGAGAGTTTATTAGGTTTGCCTACAAAGTGAATGGAGACAACTTCTCTTACATGACAAGCAGCGATTCTCCTTTCCAGCTATGGCAGCCCAGAGACCTGGCATGAATTCTGGGACCTCTGCCCATGATGACAAAATGGTGAGAGCTCCCCAGCCCCACATGGAGGGCTTTTTATATATGCCGGCCACATGGTGCCAGTGTCATCTCAGAGTTCATGTGCATCCTCAGGAGCTTGGATTTGCCCTTAGCCCCTCCCTCTAAGTAAACCAGACTCCATCTTTGTAGTTCACAGCTTGTACAATGATAAATCCATTTCAAAGAAAACATATTTTTATTCCACACCTCCATAGGCCCTACCTGCTCAAGCTCCAGTCACCTCCCAGTAATGCCTCCTGGGGAAATAAAAGCCTTTGAGACATAAGTCTTTGAGAGATCTTCAAGATCTAAACTATATCAACATATTATTATAACTCTTCTTTCCTTACTGGTTATTAAGTCTTTACATAGTTTATAAATTAGACTTTGTCTTCATTATGGTTGAAAAGTATATATCAAGATCAGCACTACTGATAGTTTCAGTGGTTCTTCAGGATGTATCCCTGTGGAAGAAGAGGGCTACACATAGCTTTAATCAGGTCCCCAGTGCACATCTTTGCAGATGGCTTCCCAAGCATGTTTCCTATGGAAACTCAAGATCCCCCCTTCCCAGGACAGACCTTGGGAGCCTTGCCCCAGCCTGGCCTCGTAGCTAAGTGTCTCAGTGCTGGTTTGAGTTTCCTCTCATCCTGGCTTGGCACACACATTGGCTGTCTCTGCCCAAGTTAAGACCTGTGCTCTTGGGGCTGGAGATCAGTGGTTAAGAACACTGGCTGCTCTTACAGAAGATCTGAGTTCGGTTCCCAGCATCCAGATGGCAACTAACAACTGCCCATAACTCCAGCTCCAGGGTGTCCAACACCCTCTTCTGACCTCCATGAACATTGCATGACATGAGTGCACTTGCATACATGCAGGCAATATACTCATACACATATAATAAAAAGAATAAATAGGGGCTGGAGAGATGGCTCAGTTGTTAAGAACATTGCTGTTCTTGCAGAAGACTCAGGTTTGAATCCCAGTACCCACATGGCAGCTAACAACTGTCTGTAATTCCAGTTCCAGGGGATTGGATGCCCTTTTCTGACCTCCATGGGCATTGTGCAACATGACTGCACTTACATAAATGCAGGCGATACAATTGTACTGCACTTACATAAATGCATGCAATACAATTGTACTGCACTTACATAAATGCAGGCAATATACACATAAACTAAAAAGTAAAATATTCTAAAAATAAATTTTTAAAATTTAAATTTTAAAAGATCAAGTCTCAGAGTGTGGGCCTAAATCAGATGATTTTTCACAGGTCTGGCCTTTACAATAGGATGTTCTGCATAGAAACCTCTTTAACGTACACAAGAGTGTACACACAGCCAAGTATCCTTCAGCTGCATGATGCTTTTTGAGAACTATGTTGCCAGGTGATGTCCTCACTGTGTGAATTTAATACAATATGCTTATGTAAACATGGCTGCATCATCACCAGATAATTCTATGTACCACTGCTGCGTATGCAGTCTGGAATATCATTAAGCAGTGTATGGACTGCATTGTAGCATAAATAGAAAGGTTTGTAAGACTCCCCTTTTCAAAAATTGCTTATTTTTCCTTAAAATATAATTTTTGTTTGAGAAACTGAGATCATGGTCCTGACCTAGAAAGCAATTATGTGGGTTATTCCTGGCTTTGTCCACAGATTTAGCTGAGTTTTGGTTTCCTCTGAAAAATATGGAGTGAATTGTCCTATAATCCTAATCTTGTAGTTCCTCTATACCTTTATGTTGTTAGATGTTTCCACTGTTTAGAAAAAAAATGAAAAAAAAATGTCTTTAAGGAATCCCAGAAAGATTCACAGAATTAAAAGGGCGTAGTGGTATGTGCAGATCTCTGTGAAGTCCAGGCCAGCCTGGTCTACATAAAGTGTTCCAGCTCATCTGGGACTATAGGAAAACCCTATTTCAAATGATAAATAAATAAATAAATAATAAAATAAATAAATAAAAATAGTGGCTTCTGGGGACTTCAAATCAGTGTTTCTGCAAGCATGGTCTCTGGACTGGCACGATCCACATGCATCACTCGGGAACTGGGAAGTGCAAGTTCTCATGCTCCTCTGAGACCCACTCAGCCAGAAACTCCTGGTAAACCCAGTCATCCTACACATCTTCCATTCTTTGAGAACTACAGATTCAAATCTGTAAGATTCATAGCAAATCTAATATTTCATTTCTGGGGAGCAATAGGAAGCCAACAGCTTTTGATTTTTGTGCTGGTCCCAGCATGAACTGTCATTCCATTGAAAAGAAAGTCAACAAGAATGGAGTAAATGAAAAGACCTATGATTCTTCCTCTCCCTGCGACAGCCTTCCTGCCATGTATGGAACAAGGTAGTAATCTTCATTTTGGCTTGATTTAAGCCTCATTCAGACTGATCAAGTGCAATACTTAAGGGAAATATCTTTGGTTTGCTTAGCAGAAAGGTAGAGATGCAGACTCCACCTACAGGTACCGTCCTGTTTCCACAAAAATGCCATATGAACCACCATCAATCTTACTATATACATTTTTTTTTTTTTTGGTCTTTTCGAGACAGGGTCTCCCTGTAGCCCCATCTGTCCTAGAACTCACTCTGTAGACCAGGCTGGCCTTGAACTCACAAAGATCCACCTGCCTCTGCCTCCCAAGTGCTAGGATTAAAGCTTGCGCCACCGTGCCCAGCTACTACACATGTCTTGAAGGAATGAGCAAGTCTGTTTTCTTGAAATGTACTAAAGAGCTACATCAAGACAGATGAAGTTCAGGGTTTTGCTTGTTTATACATACCATGTGTGAATCTGAGAATTTGATTATCTGTTTGGTTTGAGGAGGCCACAATGAAACATGAGGCACAGGCTGAGGAACAGCAACAGGGGAGCTGGGGAGCTCACCCCTGGAGTGTGTGATGCAAGCTCAGTGGAGGGCATAAGTGACAGTTTCGAATGACAGCCCATTTTGTGCAAGGAGTCTCTGTTCTGCATCACGGTCAGTGAGGTTTCCACCAGAAGTTTTCAGTTTGAATAAAGCAAGGCTCCTGGGTCCGGAGGTGACAGGGAAGCCAGTTTCTTCTTCACAAACACTGCTTTGGTTATGTACAAGAAACAGGCCTCATTCTCTGAACCCAAGAGGAGCCTAAGAGGCTCGCTGTGGTTATAAACCTGAGAATGCACTCGTTCCCTCAAGCAAAGTCATGTATTTTTAAATTCAATTCCTTCTCTAGGATTATACAGTAGACACATGTCTCTAGCAACAGTGAAATAATATAGAGAGCATTTAGAATTCACCTCCCACCAGGTAGTCAGCTTTAAAGCCTGATGTGGTCACTGCTGCATTTCCTTGTGACATGAACACATGTCAGCTGATATACTATAAGATGCCAGCTCCCCTGTCACCAGTAGAGCCTGGTAATAGGAAGAGGCCAAACTTGTTGCTTCCTGCAGTAAGGAAGAATGTCACCTTGACAGTGTCTTTGACATGGTGTGTCTTTCAGTGTTAACTTTGATTAGGATCTGTACATAACACAATAGAGTTTAGGATTGGTGGAAAATGCCAGGTGAAATTTTCAAGGGAGGCAATGCTGCTAGACAGTGCTTTCTCCGGCCCCATTGGTGTGTCTTTCCAGAAGTTTGTATGGACAAGAGTCATGAAGACCATGAGAACTAAAGTCATTTTAATGGACTCAGATGGGGGTGGCGATAGAAGGTTTTAGTTCTCAGATCTACGCTAAGGATGTTTCAGATTTTCTTTTTTAAATTTTTTTTAATTCTTCTTCTTATTATTATTACTATTTTTGCCTTTTCGAGACAGGGTCTCCCTGTTGCCCCAGCTGTCCTGGAACTCATTCTGTAGACCAGGCTGGCCTTGAGCTCACAAAGATCCGCCTGCCTCTGACTCCCAAGTGCTAGGATTAAAGGTGTGCGCCACCATGCCCGGCTATTATTTTTTATGTGTATGAGTGTACTGTCTGCATGTAGGTTGGTGCGCCCATGTTGTGCAATGCCGAGGAGGTCAGAAGAGGGTGTAGGATTCCCCTGGAACTGGAGTTAAAGACGGTTCTTAGCTGCCATGTGGGTGCTGGAATTTGAACCTGGGTCTTCTGCAAGAGCAGTTGGTGGTGCTCTTAACTGCTGAGCCATCTCTCCAGCCCCCAGATTTTCTTTTAGTCATACTTTTGTATGCAATTTGCCTCTCTCACTTAATATCTGAGATATATTCCTCTAAGATAAGGGGCAGAGACTAACCTTTATCTTATTTTCTTCTACTATGAAGAATGTTTTTTCATTTTAAAATGAATACGCACACATAGTGGGAAAAGTAGAATTATGATGTGTTATGTGTGAGTTGAGTTTTTCCACAGTTCTGTATGTAAAAGGATGGTGCTTTGGGGAAGTGGGATAACTTCAGGAGGTGGAGTGGTAGGGAAGTGGAGCTGGTGGGAGATCTCTGTGCTACTGGGGGCTGTGAGATGCCAGTCAGTTCTCTTCTAACATGAAGACTGACCATATTGGTCCTAAGGAGCTGGCACAACTTTTGGCCACTGCCATGTGCTGTCCTCCTTAGAAGATAAGCCAGTGGGGCCCAGTGACCTTGGGCTTGAACCTCCAGAACTGTGAGTTGAAGAAGTCTCCCTCTGCTTCCTAAGGATCCCATCTCAAGTATTTCATTGTAGTGACACAAGTGAGAAAAATCCAAAGATAGTTAAAAAGAAAAAAAAAATCTTACAATGTTATTCAGAGACACAGGGCATTTCCAACCTGACACTTAGTAAATATCTTTCCCATTCATGGAAGAAAAAAGTGGGTCAGACTAAACAATCAGCAGCTCTTCTTGCAGCAGAGAAGTGTGGTTGCAGGGAAAACAGAAGAGAGAGGCAGGCAGATTGAGTTGGGATTTGAGAGAGCAATGGCCCAAGGACAGGACACTCAGTTGCCAGCACTGGGGAGCAAACCTAATCTGGCATCAAGGAAGGCTCTGGGTGGAAGGCTTGGGAACTGAAAACTCCATAGAGACGCATGTGGGAGAAAGAGGCACACTTTCAGGAGTTTCACCTTCAGAAGAAAGACCTGAAATGTATCATTTTGTGCTTCTGGAAGTAGGAAAAGGAAAGCAGCCATCTTCAAATATACTCTAAGCACTCTGTTCTTACAAGGCTGCCTTCCAGTCGGGAAATACTACTTAAAGTTTCCAGAGAAAGTGGGGGACAAAGTGAGAAGCAGCTATACATTAGTCAGGGTTGCAGCATGGGGTACAGGGGTGACTAGAAGACTGAGTCCCAGGAAGGACTTTAGCATGTTTCCCCTCCTAACCACATCACCCCCACATTAATAGCACTCTTATATAACATCCCAACTATGCAGTTAAAAAATTGCATCTAAAATGATATTTCAAAAGTCTCTGGAAACCCAGTGACAGCAGGGGAGTTGAAAACAAGGTTAGCAAAGGAAAGTTTAGTGTCTGACACCAACAGCAAACAGCTTCACCCTGGCCAGATAAGCATAGCAAGACACTGAGACCAGCTATATCTACCGTGTAGAAAAAAAAGATAAATGAGCCGGGCATGGTGGTACATACACGCCTTTAATCCTAGCACTTGGGAGGCAGAGGCAGGCAGATCTCTGTGAGTTCAAGGCCAGCTGGTTTACAGAGCGAGTTCCAGGTCAGCTGGGGCTACAGGGAGACCCTGTCTCGAAAAGACCAAAAAAAAAAAAAAAAAA
>VZQC01003743.1:173890-264744 GCA_009823505.1 Rhizomys pruinosus | reverse complement strand
GTATTTCTTGTGTAGGGCCCCCTGAGCTTTTGTCCAAAGCAGTTGGGTGTAATGCATATTGGAAACAACAACAACAACAACAACAACAACAACAACAACAGAAAGGACTGCATCAAAGAACTGACTGAAACAGTGAACTTCTGCTCAAAACAGTCAACTTCCTCATGGAGAATATTGAGAAAGACTGAGAAAGAGATGAAAAGCATGTTTGGCAGAATGTATGAGCTCTGGCAGGGTGGGGGAATGGGCGGGAACACGGGTCTAGATTTGTTAAAATAAAAATAAATTTATGTGAAAAAAAAATAATGGCCAAAGAAATCTTAAAAAGAAAATAACTAGAAGCAATACTACCTTACTTCAAAATATACTGCAAAGCTATAGTAACATATATAGCATACATAGTACTGGCATAAACGCAACACATGGAACAATCAAAATGAATGGAAAGCCCAGAAATAAATCTGTGCATCTATTATCAGCAGATGTTTGACAGAGGTGCCACGAATGCACAGTGGAAGAAAGATAGTTTCTTTAATAAACAGTCTAGCATTCCTGGGCATATAACCAAAAGATGCCACATCTTGCCACAGAAATGTTTGTACCTCCATATTTATTGGCTATATTTTCACAGTAGCAAGGAAATGGAGTCAGTCTAGATGTCCAAGAATAGAAGAGTAGATAATGAGAACGTGTCAAATACACAACGGGATTTTATTCAACTGTAAAGTAAAATTACAAAATTTTCAGGAAAATGGATCAAAATGGAAAACATTATTTTGAGTGAGGTATCCCAGGCAAATACCACCACCACACGTTCTTGTACATATCTTAGCCTCCAACTGTTAAGTATGTGCATCCAGGTGGGAGAAAGTACAGCTGTGCTGGAGAACCTAGTGTCACCTTGACACACCTAGGTTGAGGGAGCCTCAAATGTGGAATTTCCTCCATTGGACTGGCCTGTGGCCATATCTGTGGAGTATTTTCTTGATTGTTCAGTGATGCGGCCCCATTGTGGGTCTTTTCATGCCAGGCAGGTGTTTCTGTACTCTATAAGAAAGCAGACTAACCATCATGGGCCAGAGGAGCAAGCCAGTAAGCAGCATTCCTCTGTGGCCTGTGCTTCAGATTCTTCCTCCAGGTTCCTGTCCTGAATTCCTGCCTTGGACTCCCTAAGTGATGAACTGTGACATAGGAAATGTAAGAGAGATAAACTCTTTCCTCCCCAAGTTGGTATTGGTCAGAGTGTTTTGTCACAATAATTGAAGAGAAACTAGAACAGAAATTGGTATTGAGAGTGGGCTATTGCTGTGACAGACCTGACCTTGGTGTTTGGGGGAGGATTGTGGTAGTATTTGGAACTTTGGGCTAGAAACATCGAGTGCCTAGAGTTTATTGCTGTGGAGCTTGGAAGAGTTATATTTAAAGAGTTGTAGACAATGGAGGTCTGGCTCATGAAGCTTCAAAGGGAAGCTGAGACTGTCAGGGCTGTTTATATGATATTTTTGAATGGAGAATATGTGGGTTCTGGTCAGCTAGAATTGAAGAATCAGCTGTGATTAAGAAGAAACCAGAACCCGAAGTGAAACCTTTGTTTTACTGGGAAAATTGATGCTGGTTAGCTGGGGCTGAAAAATCAGCTGTAAGTAACAAGAGACCAGCATCACTGTGGTGAAATCTTCTGAGCAGAATTTCCACAGGGTCAGCATATGGAAGCTGTGGTCCAGAGGAGGTCCGACCCTCTACCTCAAGTCGGAAGCAGGACTTGGTAATGTGTAAGAGTCTCCTATATGGTTCTGGTGTTGAAATGTGAAGGGGTCACAGAGAGGAGCTGAGGCTTGGCACTGTGAGAGGCCAGGAAAGGCCATTGGTGGAAGTGTCCCTCGATTGGAGTGAAGACCTCAGGATTGCAGGGGTCATGAAGAGAAGCTGAAGCTTTGCACCAGGAGAGGTCAGAAGCACCCATTGGTGAAGGTGCAGCCTCAGTTTCAGTGGAGACCACAGGTTGTTGGAGATACCAGCATCATGGGATGACCACCAAGAGCAGCAGCAGGTGGAGCTGGCCTGGGCCTGTGAAACAACTGTGTGTGGTGTGGATGTCAGAGTCAGAGAATTGGAACCGTCGATAACCCTTTAGAGCCCAGAAGATCGTGAGTGAATCCCAGATGTCCAGGTTTGAGCTACTTGTTGGACTTAGGTTTTGCTTAGGTGTGCCCGATTCTTCACTTTGAAATAGGACAGTACTTGTTTTGGATTTTACAGGAGCCCACAGTTAAGAGACTTTAAAGAGATTGAAATTTTAAGTGTTTGGATTTTTAAGGTCTGTGGGGCTTTTAATGTACTGTTCTATGTTGTGATATTAGCTTTAATATCATATCTTGGGGACAAGAAATGCAAAGGTAGTAGTTGAATAGTGATATTTTTGAATGTCAAGTTGATGAGGGTTCAGTTGTACTGGATAGCTGTATGTCAACTTGAAACACCTGAGTTGAGGGAGCCTCAAATGGGAAATTTCCCCCATTGGACTGACCTGTGGCCCTGTCTGTCGAGTATTTTCTTTATTGTTGAGTGATGTGAGAAAGCCCAGTCCACTGTAGGACATGCCACCCCTGAGCAACTTGCTGTGTATTATATAAGAAAGCAGGCTAAGCATGGGCCAGAGGAGCAAGCCAGTAAGCAACATTCCTCCATGGCTTGTGCATCAGCTTCTGCTTCCAGATTACTGCCCTGAGTTCCTAACTTGGGCTCCCTCACTGACAAACTGTGATGCGGGAGATATAAGATGAATAAGCCTTTTCCTCCATGTGGTGGTTTGAATGAGTGTCCCCCATAGGCTTTAAGTATTCAGACATTTTGTCTCCAGTTGGTGGCACTGTTCTTGGAAGTCTTAGAAGGTGTGGCTCTGCTGGAGGAAATATGTTATTGGGGGCAGGCTTAGTGAGTTTAACAAGCCTCCTGGTCTCCAGCCTCTCCCTCTCTATGCTTCCTGTGCGACCCTCGGCTTGCTGCTCCAGCCCCTGCCACCATGCTTCATGCCACAATGGACTCTGATTCCCTGGAACCATAGATCATAAGCTCAAATAAACTCTTCCTTTTATAAGTTCCCTTGCTCATGGTGGTTTTATCACAGCAACAGAAAAGTGACTAATACAGTTATTTGGTACCAAAGAGTGGGCTGTTGGCTGTGAAGAACCTGACCATGTGGATGTTTGGAGAAATGTGGAAGACTTTGGAACTTTGGGCTAGAAAAGCTGTTGACTACTGTAAGCAGAGCTTAATGGGCCATTCTAGTAGAAGCCTGGAAGAAAGCATTGCTGCAAAAAATGTAGTTCCAGAGGAAAATAAAGACTTAGGCAGCAACTGGGATATTTTGATAAAGAGTCTGGCAGCAGTTTGCCCACAGCCCAAATGCTTGCCTGATGCTAAGTTGAAAAGCAATGGACTAATGTCTTTGGCAGAGGATATTTCAAGACAGCCTAATGTAGAAATGGTGGTGTGGCTTTTAATGGTGAATATTGTACAGATCTACAGTGAAGAAGAGCAGATGGGGCAGAAAGAAATGCAGAATGTACAGTTTGGATCTGATAACTGCACTAGGAAGATTAAAGGTGGGGCCAAGGCATGTGAAGGAGAGGCTCCCTTTCATAAGGAGACTAAAGTGATTAAGGAGAGGCCTCGAGATTTACAAGTAAACAAAAGAATCAGTACCTTCAGGGCAAGACCACACCCAGCTAATCCTCCAGCAAGTCCAGGGCAGAGAAAAGTTGCAAATGTGGTTGAAATGGGCCAGGGTCCATCCCGAACTTGCAGCCAGATTCGGCAATTTCATTCACGTGGTGCTGGCTTTAGAGGCATGAAGTTCGCAAGAGTGAAGGGGTCATCAGTTCTTCCTCCAAGGTTTCAGAGAGCCAAAGAGGCCAGGCAGAGTACAGCAGGGGTGTCCCTGAATAAAGAAGGCCCTGATAGGCCATTGCATGAAGCTGTGAATGTGAAGCCTGGTTGGCAGCGGAGACCCCAAGAAGACATTCGAGATGCCAGACCTGTGAGATATTTGCCAAGGAGAGCTGCATACAGGGAGTGGTACCAGCCTAAGAAAGAGATGTATGTTGCAAGCAAAGCTGGAAGAGCTGAGCCATCTAAGCCCTTTGGAAGTCAAGTCCCAGAAGTCGCACATGGAGCTACTGGACTTGGTGTTTGCCCTGCTGGTTTTCGGTCTTGTTTTGGTCCAGTATTTCCTCACTATGCCTCTATTCCTCCCTTTTGGAATGGGAATGTGTATTCAGTTCCACTGTATGTTGGGAGTATGTAATTTGTCTTTTGATTTTACAGGAGCTTACAGTTAAGAGATTGGCCTGTGTCTCAGAAGAGATTTTGGACTGTAAACTTTTGAATAGAATTGAGACTGGTAAAGACTATGGGAACTTTTAAGGTTGGACTAAATGCATTTTGCATTTGATATGGTCAGGAGCCTATGGCGGCCAGGGAGTGGAATGTGGTGGTTTGAATGAGAATGTCCCCCATAGGCTTTAAGTATTCAGACATTTTTTTTTTTTTGGTCTTTTTTGAGACAGGGTCTCCCTGTGGCCCCAGCTGTCCTGGAACTCGCTCTGTAGACCAGGCAGGCCTTGAACTCACAAAGATCTTCCTGCCTCTGTCTCCCAAGTGCTAGGATTAAAGGCATGGGCTACCACGCCCAACGTATTCAGACATTTTGTCTCCAGTTGGTGGCACTGTTCTTGGAGGTCTTAGAAGGTGTGGCTGTGCTGGAGGAAGTACATTATTGGGGGCAGGCTTAGTGAGTTTAACAAGCCTTGCAGTCTCCAGCCTCTCCCTCTCTCTGCTTCCTGTGCTCATTGCAAGATGTGACCCTCGGCTTGCTGCTCCAGCCCCGGCCACCATGCTTCCCGCCACAATGGACTCTGATTCCCTGGAACTGTCAATCATAAGCTCAAATAAACTCTTCCTTTTATAAGTTCCCTCATGGTGGTTTTATCACAGCAACAGAAAAGTGACTAATAAACTCCCCAAGTTGGTATTAGTCAGAGTGTTTTGTCACAGCCAGGGAGAAGCAAATCAGAACAACAGGTAAAGGTCAGAAAGTGAGAAAGGGGCCCATATGATTAGAAGAAAAGGAGACTGGGGGGGCAAGGATAGAACAAAGTGGAGTGGGGAATACAGGGAATGAAAGGGCACCTTGAGGAAGGAGGAGGCAGAGAGGTGATGGGGAGTGGCTAAATGTGAATCAACCAAAATGCAATACGTATGAAAACCCTACATAATAGAAGCCTATTATTTGTAAGCTGATTTTAAAACTTAAAAACTAAAGCAAAGGTGTTAGGAAAACTGTCCCCATGCAAAAGAATGAATTAAGCTCCTTTCACATGTACAAAATCAATTCAAAGTGGATGAAAGCTTAAATGTAAGACTGAAACTCTGAACTACTAAAAGACAACACAGAGAAAAAATTTTATGACCATGAACTGGACAAAATAAATGGATCAGACCTCAGAAGTACAGGTAACAAATGCAAAAACAGACATAAAGGATTGTGTGTGTGTCAAACTGAAAAGCTGCTGCAGAACAATAGAAAAGAGTGCTGAGACAGCCTACAGGGGTAACATGCCCTCATAGCCCAATTTTAAACTGGGTAAGAGACCTGCACAGACATTACTTAAGAAAGATTTACAAACTGCCCATCAGCATATGAAAAAAATGTTCAGCATCTCTTACATAATTAGAGAAGTACCATGAGATACTACCTAACCCCAGTTAAGATATGTAGGGCTACAGGGAGACCCTGTCTCGAAAAGACCAAAAAAAAAAAAAAAGATATGTATTATAAAAACTGAAGCCAATGTGGGCAAGAGCCTGAATGCTTACACAATGTTGACATGAACATAAATTAGTATAGCAATTATGAAAAATATCTAAGTTTCCTCCAAATATCCAAAACAATCTAGCCACCCACTACCAGATATAGAACCAAAAGAAATGAAATCAGTATGGTCAAGAGATATCTGCACTCCCATATTAAGTGATACACTATTTATGAGAGGAAATGAAATCAACCTATATATTCAACAAATGAATGAAGAACATATGGTATATGTACACCCATACATTGGAATACTGTTAAACAATAGAATTTGGCAATATTGAATTTGGAGAACATTGCATTAAGTAAGCCAGGGGGAAAGACAAATACAGTAAGACTCTGTGCTACATCGCTTTAGTGTCAACTTGACATACCTGGGTTGAGGGAGCTTCAATTGGGGAATTTCCTCCATTGAACTGGCCTGCAGCCACATCTATGGAGGATTTTCTTGATTGTTGAGTGATGTAGGAGGGCCCAGCCCACTATGGGTGATGCCACCTCTGGGCATTTGCCCTATATTGTATAAGAAAGCATGGGACAGAGTGGCAAGCCAGTGAGCAGCGTTCCTCCACTGCCTGTGCTCCAGCTTCTCCCTCCAGGTTCCTGCCCTGAGTTCCTGCCTTGGGCTCCCTAAAGTGATGAATGACCTGAGAGATGCAAGATGAATAAACACTTTCCTCCCCAAGTTGGTATTTGTCAGACTTTTGTCACAGCAACTGAGAGTGAACTAGAGCAGACCCTGTATGTGAAATCTTAAAAATCTGGTAACATATAAGTTGAGAGTAAAACGATGATTCCCAGAAGCTTAGGGGAAATAAGAGGGGGAAAGGAAGAGATGTGCCAATGGTTTGAATTTTAAAACTACCTGGGACCAAGTTCTTTTTTTCTGTTACACAATTAGAATAGCTGTAGTTAACCAAAAAGACCATGTGGCTTGAACAGAAGATTTTGAATGTTCTTGTCACAAAGCAATGATAGATGCTTAAGGTGGTGGCTGTACTAATTATCCTGGTTTAATCATTACATAATGTGTAAGTATATCAAACCATCACAGTTTTACTCTTTAAATATCTGATTATATTACATGCCACTAAAAGGTAACTTAAAGAAAACTTAGAAAAGCAGCTTTAAAGGAGGATAACTAAAGATAAAATGTTTTATTTCTCTTATTTCTTTTATTTATTTATTTTTTTGTCTTTTCTAGACAGGGTCTCCCTGTGGCTCCAGCTGTCCTGGAACTCACTCTGTAGACCAGGCTGGCCTTGAACTCACAAAGATCCGCCTACCTCTGCCTCCCAAGTGCTAGGATTAAAGGTGTGTACCACCACACCAGGCAATTTCTCTTATTTTTAATTACTCTATCAAAACAACTTGTTCAAAAAAACAAAAACAGTGCATCTGATGAGAACAGCTGGGAAAGTGAAGAGTGACAAGAATATTACAAGGGATGGAAGAGGGAACTGGGAATACCTTGCTGTAAGGGCTGGCTTTTCCCTCAGAGAGACACAATATGGTCACAAAATGTAGCTGGATTACTTGTAAATGTAGATTGTAATCTCCAGGGCAATTACTAAAAAGTAATCCATAATTTTAGAAGTATAAGGGATGGGAAAAGTAGCCAAGTGCTTGTTTGATATGCATATTGCCTTGGATTTGATACTTGGGATGCTGAAAACAAAGCACAATCAGTATGCTAAGGAGTAGAAAATAGAATCGTACACAATAGTTAATATGTAGGTGGCAGACAAAACAGACAAGGCTGAAAACTATATCAATAACCACTTTCAATGCCAAGCATCTAAATACACTATTTAAAGGCAGGGACAGTCAGAGTAGACCAAGAAGCAAGGCCATCATCCTCTGTGGTTTATAAGAAACTCATTCTAAATATAGAGGATCTTAGATTCAGAGTTAGAAGATGGAGAATGACTTCCCATGGTAGCATTGATTAACATCAGCCAGAGAAGGACATAGAAAACCCTCAGGATAAAGCAGGCCCTACCTACCAAGGAAAAGGAAAATCGTGTTTAAACTTTGTGATGGTTTGAATGAGTGTCCCCCATAGGCTTTAAGTATTCAGACATTTTGTCTCCAGTTGGTGGCACTGTTCTTGGAGGTCTTAGAAGGTGTGGCCATGCTGGAGGAAGTACGTCATTGGGGGCAGGCTTAGTGAGTTTAACAAGCCTTGCGGTTTCCAGTCTCTCTCTCTCTCTCTCTGCTTCCTGCTCATTGAGAGATGTGACCCTTAGATTGCTGCTCCAGCCCCGGCCACCATGCTTCCCCCCACAATGGACTCTGATTCCCTGGAACCGTCAGTCGTAAACTCAAATAAACTCTTCCTTTTATAAGTTCCCTTGCTCATGGTGGTTTTATCACAGCAACCGAAAAGTGACTAATATAAACTTGAATTTCCTTCCTTTCCATTTCCTCTTATTCTTGTACTTTTCTCTCAGATTAGTTTACACATGTACAACAAGTTTTTCTATTTTAACAGTAAGGTTTTAGAGTTGCATCTCATAATGTGAACATTTCTATAATCAAGATATTTAACTGGGGAATGTATCATGTGACTGTAATTCCAAGAGAGGCAGGAAGACTGGTAGTTCAAGGCTTGCCTCTGCCACATAGCTTGATGCCAGCCTGGGCTATTTGAGGACCTGTCTCAAAAAAAAAAAAACAAAAAACCCAGAAACAACAAAAACTAGAACATTTTCATTGCTCTCAAAGGCTTTGTCATCAACCTCTCCTGACCTTTAGCCTCCGGAGCTAGTAAGCTGCTCTCTATCACTCCAGTTTCGCTTCCTTTGGCCTTTCATAGAAATAGAATTACACCTTATGTCGTATGTTATGTGTTTTTTTGCTAATGTTTTTGAGATCCATTCATGTTGCATTATTTTGTGCTTTATTATTGCCAGGTAGTACTGCATAATTTGAATGTTCTGTAACCTGTGCTATAGGCTAGCATGGTCAGTGTGGCTATTGGGTTAAACAGATAAAGTTGTTCTGGTTAGCACCATGTAGGCTTCTGCATGGCCATGTTTTTGATCCTCCTAGGTACTAAAGAATCATACTGCTATATGATATGGCAAATATTCACCTTGTGAGTTAAGAACAACTGTGTATTCACACAAGAAAAATCCACCCCAACCATTACCTCATCTCATGAACAAAGTACAGTTCACATGAATTAAAGTAGTTCTTAAGTTAGGTGTGGTGGTACATGCCCTTAAGCCCAGCACTCAGGAGGCAGAGGCAGGCAGACCTCTTTGAGATCAAGACCAGCCTAGTCTACAAAGCAACATCCAGGTCAGCCAGAACCATACAGTGAGAGCTTGTCTAAGAAAAGGGGAGGGGGATGGGCTGGAGAGATGGCTCAGTGGTTAAGAGAACTTGCTGCTCTTGACCAAGACTGCCAGAGGTTGGTTCAGAGGATCAGAGTTCAGTTCCTGCCACCCACATTGGGTGGTCCACAACTTCTTGTAACTTCAGTTTCAGGGAATCCTACACCCTCTGTGGTAGTTAGAATGAGACTGTCTCCCATAGGCTCTAAGTATTCAAATATTTTGTTCCCAGTTGGTGGTGCTGTTTTGGGAGGTCTGAGAAGGTGTCACCATGCTGGAGGAAATATGTCACTGGGGGTGGACTTAGAGAGTTCACAAAGCTTTGCCAGTCTCCAGTTGCTGTCTCTGCATCGTGTGCCCACTTGAAGATGTGAACCTTGGCTTTCCGCTCCAGCTCCTGCCACCATGCCTCCCCACCACGATGGACTCTAATTCCCTGGAACTGTCAATAAACTTCCTTTTATAAGTTCCCTTGGCCAGCCCGGCGTGTTGGCACACCTTTAATCCTAGCACTCAGGAGGCAGAGGCAGGCTGACCTTTGTGAGTTCAAGGCCAGCCTGGTCTACAGAGTGAGTTCCAGGTCAGCTGGATCTATTTTCCCTGCCTGGAAAAGACAATAGATATAGATATAGATATAGATGATATAGATATAGATATAGATATAGATGATATAGATATAGATATATTCCCTTGGCCATGGTGGTTTTATCACAGCAACAGAAAAGTGACTAATCCACCCTCTTTTGAACTCTGTCAGCACCTGTATTCACATGCACAAACCCACACAGATACACACACACACACACACACACACACACACAATTTAAAATAATAAAAATAAATTTAAAATAATGCTCAACATTCCTCATCGTTAAGGAAAAGAGAAATAAAATTATAGTGAAATACATCTGCACTGCTGTCAGGAAGCTAGAGAAAGCAAGAGAGACAACAGGAAGTGAGGACAGACGTGGAGCAACTTTTGAGACCTCCTTTTAATAGCTATATGTTACTGCAGTATATAGATGTATCAATAAATTGGGCAATACTTTTTTCTAACACATGTTGGAGTTAATAGCAGTGGGGACTTTTTAAATAATATTTTTATTGGCATTTTGTGTATTTCAGACTTAATTTTTCAGTTCAATTTGGACATATTCTCCTTTCCCTTCTTCCCACCCCACCCCAGTTCATGCACTCTGCCATACATGTCCTGCATCTTTCTCCCAGTCCCTCCAAAGTTTTTCACTGCAAAAGTTGATTGTCCTAGGCATAAGGACAATCAGTCCATTTCTTGACCCAGTCCTCATGCTGCTGTGGTTCCCTCCCAGCTGTACCACTCTAAAGTATGCCTTTTTACATGTAGGTACCAGAATTGTGTCCTCCAGGACTAAACTGTGTTAATTCCGATATATGTCCAGGAGTTCATTTTTTCCTTTTAACTTTATATTGCTCTAAAATATGAATATATACCTTCTGCCCATGTACATTAATTATCATGTCTGAAAGTAAGTGGTAAGCTAATTCTGGGGCTCATTATGAGATTCACATTGTAACATCACAGTTACTTTCAGATAGAAAGAAATATAACAATAACATTGTTCAGCTTGCCTTTCAATTGGGGGATTTGGTGCTAGCACCCACAAATGAGCAAATGAGTGAAGGATTCCCTGTTTTTTGGGGACAGTGTTACTTCACTTAGCATAATGGCTTCAAGGTCCATCCATTTACCTGCAAACTTCATGATGTTATTTTATTTATTTATTTATTTTGGTCTTTTCCAGACAGGGTCTCCCTGTAGCCCCAGCTGTCTTGGAACTCACTCTGTAGACCAGGCTGGCCTTGAACTCACAAAGATCCACCTGCCTCTGCCTTTCGAGTGCTGAGTGCTAGGATTAAAGGCGTATGCCACCACGCCCAGTAGATGATGTTATCTTTCTTTCTTTTTTTTTTTTTTTTTTCCCAAAACAGGGTCTCCTTGTAGCCCCAGCTGTCCTGGAACTCACTCTGTAGACCAGGCTGGCCTTGAACTCACAAAGATCCGCCTGCCTCTGCCTTCCAAGTGCTAGGATTAAAGGCGTGCGCCACCATGCCCGGTGATGTTATCTTTCTTTACTGCTTCATAGAACTCCATTGTGTTGATGTACCACATTATTGTTATCCACTCATCAGTTGAGGGGCATTTGGGTTGTTACAAGCTCTTTGCTATTGTGAAGAGAGCTGCAATAAAAATAGCTGTGCATGAGAAAAAAAACAAAAAAACACAGCCGGGCGTGGTGGCGCACGCCTTTAATCCCAGCACTTGCGAGGCAAAGGTAGGTGGATCTCTGTGGGTTCAAGGCCAGCCTGCTACAGAGTGAGCTCCAGGACACCTGGTACTAAAAGGGAGCCCTTGTCTCAAAAATACCAAAAAAAGGTAAAACTAAAAAGAAAAAAAAATTAGCTGTGCATGTATCTTTGCAGTAGGATGTGTCTTGTGGGTATATACCCAGGAATGGTATGGCTGAGTCAGGTGGTAGGCTCATTTTGAGTCTTTTATGTGTTCTCCACACTGTTTTCTATAATGGTTATACAAGTTTACATTCCTACCAGCAGTGGATGAGTGTTCCCCTTTCCCCACAACCTCTCCAGCATTTGGTGTCTTTTGTTTTCTTGATCTTAGCCAGTCTTATCAGAGTGAGATGATATCTTAGAGTGATTTTAATTTGTATTTCCTTAATTATTAATGATGGTGAACTTTTTAAAAGATGTTTCTCAGCCATCTTTACTTCCTCACTGCTGAAGTCTCTGTTCAGCTCTTTACTCCATCTTTTGAGTGAGTCATTTGTTTTTCTGCTTCTTTGTTTTTTGAGTAGTTTATATATTCTGGATGTTAATGTTCTGTCAGATATATCACTGGTGAAGGTTTCCTCTCACTCTGAGGGTTTTCTCTTTACTTCCTTGATTGTTTCATTTGCTGTACAGAGGCTTTTGAGTTTAATGAGTTGCCATATGTCAGCTATTGACCTTATTTCCTGTGTGGCTGCTGTTTTGATTTAGAAAGTCTTTTCCTACTCCCACTGGGGACTTTTTTGTACACTATTAGTAATTCTAACAAACAGCTAAAACTCATTTGGACTACAATTTTTGTACCTATTTTTTAAAACAGAATAAGTATCCAGGCGTGGTGACGCATGCCTTTAATCCTAGCACTTGGGAGGCAGAGGCAGGCGGATCTCTGTGAGTTCAAGGCCAGCCTGGTCTATAGAGTGAGTTCCAGGATAGCTGGGGCTACAGGGAGACCCCGTCTCAAAAAGACAAAACAAAACAAAATAAAACAAAACCAGAATAAGTTGAATTACCTTTCAGGCATTGCTAAAAAATTTCCTTCCAATTAGATAAGATAAAAACAACCATAGTTAAATCATGTTTGGTCTTGGTCAGTTAAACCTTCCAGACAGTTCTTATTTTATAACATTTCCATCCTTTATCAAAATCCTGCAAAATTACTTAATGTCTTTTACCCTTAAGGCCTCAATTTATTATTTTTATTTTATGTGTGTGAGTGCATTGACTTCATGTGTGTAATTGTACCCATGTCATTGCAATGCCTGTGGGGGCCAGAAGAGGGCATCAGATCCCCTGGAACTGGAGTTTCAGACTGTTTAGTCACCATGTTGGTGCTGAGAACTGAACCCAGGTCCTCTACAAGAGCGGTCAGTGCTCTTAACCACTGAGCCATCTCTCTAACCCCAAGCCCCAATTTTTTGAAATTCTAAGTATCCCTTCTGCTCATGCTCTACAACATAACTGTGCTTAGAGTTTCTTTAGAAGTCAGGCTCTACATTTGTGCTGCCATGAATTTTGCTGCTATGGGAAACCCAGGAATTCAAAGTTTGGGAACAACAAGGGTTTAAGGCATGTTCCTTTAAGCTGGGAACTGGCAGGACTCAGCACAAGCTTATTCTCTTCTGTTGTCACAACAAATTTTCTCATACTGGTACCTCTTGAGGGAGCTGGGTGATACCACCTTAAATGGCCTCTCTGTGGTAAGCTTGGGAATTTGGTGCTTGCTGAAATTTAATAGAAATACCACTATCTCTATTTATTTGTATGAGTATATTACCTGCATGTATGTAGGTGCATCTGTGTTGTAGAATGTCCATAGAAATCAGAAGAGGGTGTTGGATTCCCTGAACCTGGAGTTATATAAGGTTGTTATTCACCATGTGGGTGCTGGGAACTGAACCTGGGTCCTCTGCAAGAGTATCCAGTGTTCTTAGCCATTGGGCCATCTCTCCAGCCCCTATTTTTCTTTTTAGTAGGTTTAAAATGTCCAGTATTTGCAGAGTGTAACCCCAGAAGGAAAGTCTACCTAGAGAAGGAAGTCCATGTTAGTAATTCACATTTAAAGACTTCTCGAAGTTTCTTTACATATTATAGCATTTTTAAACTTTTTTTTTAATGTGTATGAGTGTACTGTCTGCATGTAGGTTGGTGCACCCATGTCCCGCAATGCTGTGGAGGTCAGAAGAGGGTGTCAGATTCCTCTGGAACTGGAGTTAAAGACGGCTCTTAGCTTCCATGTGGGTGCTGGGTCCTCTACAAGAGCAGTCGGTGCTCTTAACTGCTGAGCCATCTCTCCAGCCCCATTATAGCCCTTTTTTTGTTTTTGGTCTTTTGGAGACAGGGTCTCCTTGTAGCCCCAGCTGTCTGGAACTTGCTCTGTAGACCAGGCTGGCCTTGAACTCACAAAGATCTGCCTGCCTCTGCCTCCCAAGTGCTGGGATTAAAGGCAGGTGCCACCATTATAGCAGTTTTTTTAAAAGGGAAGTTGATTTGGAGAAATAGAACTCTAAGACTTTTCAGTATTATACAGATTCATACTTAGGTGCCCTAAGAAAATAAATAGTACTTCCAGAAAATTATATCTGAATAGAAGGCTACAATGCATGATGCACCATAGTTTTTGGAAACAGTATCATAAAAGGACCATACATCCTTGAAGTACTCAGGGTTTCTGGTTCTCAGCATTCTTTCAATCAGTGGTATTTGAATCAACCCAAATGACTTTACAGAATTTTTGGGAATACATCTTGCAGAGTCTGTCTTTAATGGACATCCTATAGGCTGGACATGGTGGTGCACTCTTTTATTCCTAGTACTTGGGAGGCAGAGGAAGGGGTATCTCTGTGAGTCTGAGGCCAGTCTGGTCTACAAAGTGAGCTTCAGGCCAGCCCAGGATACATGGTAAGACTTTTTCTCAAAAAAGCAAAACAAAACAACAACAACAACAAAAACAAACAAACAAACAGGAGCTTCAGAGATGGCTCAGGGGTTAAGGACACTGTCTGCTCCTGCAGAGGACCCAGATTTGGTTCCCAGTACCCACATGGCAGTTAACAGCCATCCATAACTCCAGTTTCAGGAGATCTGATGTCCTTTTCTGACCTCTGTGAGCACTGTGTAACATGGGTGCACTTACATATATGCAGGCAATACACTCATATGCATAAAAAATAAAAACCTAACTAAACACAAAACAACCTAGATGAGGGGAGTTTCCTTAGAGCTAAACCCCAGCCTCCACTGCATCCCAAGTCTTTCTCCACTTCTCCAAAGTGCGTTGTAGCCTATGTTTCTCCTTTAATGGTCTTTCTTAAAAACATACATTGAGGGTTTTCCATGCCAAGTCCTGTGTTCAATGTTGGGAAAAAGCCAACGCTTAGCGCTCATGCGCTGCATGGCCTATGATGTTACATGGACCTCCTTATTGAATATTCCCCTACACCCTCCCACCTCCCACCTCCCAGCTCCAGGATCCTTCTCAGCAGGTGATCTGACATGGTAGCAACCCAGCTGAAGATTCTTTTGATGGTCTCTGTCATCCAGTTAGATATTTCTACACTGTTTTATCTGCCTACAAGGCTAAGCACAGCATCTGATTTGGGTTCAGCAAAAGATGAAATGATAATCACAACTCAGATTCAGTTCAAAGTTGTTTCACTTCTGTTGACTTCCAAACCAGCAAACAAGAGGTATGCACCTGAGAAGGACACTGTTACATCACCAGGCCAGATGAAAGCACTGCAGTTGTATCTGAGCATACCACTCTGTAGGCTCAGTAAAGAATGCCTAAAAGACTCCTGTGTGTACTCAAAGTTATGTGGCCAACACAGTCTTTCCACTGGGTCAGAGCAGCTCAGTCTGCAAAGGTCCTGAGATGTGCACATAACAAGATATCTCAAACACATATAATTATGCAAGTGCATTTAATATATATTAAGTCCATAGGGTACTACACATCTTTAAAAGGCATTAATGTCTTTTAATCTACTTAAAAGGCAATATTTTCTTTTTAAAAATTTTTTTATTAATTTTATTTCTTTCTGTATGTGTATGAATGTAATGCATGCAAGTTTGTGCACCCATGTCGTGCAATGCCGCGGAGGTCAGAAGAGGGTGTCGGATTCCCCTGGAACTGGAGTTCTCCTGTAATTGGAGTTTCAGACGGTTCTTGGCCGCCATGTGGGTGCTGGGGATCGAACCCGGGTCCTCTGTAAGAACGGTCGGTGCTCTTAACCACTCAGCCATCTCTCCAGCCTGCAATATTTTCTTAATAATAGAATGGTAACAGTTACTACTGATGGTTCCCTAGAGTTGATAAAATATTTTTTCCTTAGCACTCATTATATGTAGCATACCACATACATTCTCATGCACCTTACAGTTTTTACTTTATGTGTCTTGGAGAGAATTCCCATCACTGAATAAAGAGCTCCCTACTGACTGAAACAGTGAACTTCTGCTCAAAACAGTCAACTTCCTCATGGAGAATCTTGAGAAAGACTGAGAAAGAGATGAAGGGCATGTTTGGCAGAATGCATGAGCTCTGGAGGGGTGGGGGAATGGGCGGGAACACGGGTCTAGATTTGTTAAAAAAAATAAATTTATGTGAAAAAAAAAGAGCTCCCTAATTCCCTAGTCACTGATGATTCTATGGCATTGTTATGTTATCCAAACAGTCCCATATGGTTGGGATATTCTGGTTGTTTCTAGCTTGTGTTTGTCATTGCTGATAACAATGAATATTCTGGGTAGGGTGATAGCCAAGTACTTAGGGTAGAAGGACATGAGAGGGTTTTTCTGGGGTTGGAGAGGAGGACCTTCCGGTGTTGAATGGAGGATGGGGTTTAAGGCTGAAACCTCAGCAAAGTGAGGTTTAAGTCTGAAAAGAGAGGAAGATATGAGGCAGATCCAGCTATTGCAATTTTCTTCTGGTTGGACCATGAGAAAGCCCTCCCCAAATGTCATTAGCTGAATGGCATGCAAATACTTAGGTTTCAAATAATTGACGAGAAATGTCTGCCAGGAAGCAAGCATCAATGCATTGGACTCACCTGGAAGGCTTGTGAAATCAGATCACTGGGTTCCGCCCCAGTTTTTGATGCATTAGGTGTGAGGGAAAGCCTGAGAATGCCTATCTCGGAGATGTCAGCAGTGACCTGATGCTGGGTTCAAGGGCGCACCTTGAAAATGATGTATTTACCACCAGAGATTGTATACTCATAGCCTTTGGCGACATCCAGCTGGAAGAATATTTTAAGATAGCAAACCATCTTAAGAATGTTTTCAGCCGGCTGTGGTGGCGCACAACTTTAATCCCAGCACTCGGGAGGCAGAGGTAGGCGGATCTCTGTGGGTTCAAGGCCAGCCTGGTCTACAGAGCGAGCTCCAGGACAGCTGGTACTAAAAGGGAGACCCTGTCTCAAAAATACCAAAAAAAGGGTAAAACTAAAAAGAATGGTTTTATGGAGCTGGAGAGATGGTTCAGTGGTTAAGAGCTCTGACTGCTCTTGTGGAGGACCCAGGTTCAATTCCCAACACGCACATGGAGGCTAAGAACCATCTTTAACTCCAGTTCCAGGGGAATCTGACGCCCTTTTCTCACCTCTGCAGCATTGCATGACAGGGGTGCACCAACCTACATGCAGGCAGTACACTTATACACATAAATAAAAAAATAAAGAATGGTTTTACAGTAATTACCAACATTTAGAAACAGGCAGATTTCCCCTAAAAATCCAGTCTCAAAGCTTCTGTTGGAATATTAGTCATTTTTAGGGCTGTATTTCTGCCTAGTGATGAATAGCAGAAGCCAGATCACATGTTTCTGGAAAGGCAGGAAGTCCACTTTATTTATTTGTAATATGGAGATTCTGGTTGAAATCCAGCTGTCATTAGAAGTCCTAAACCTTCTACACTTCTCTTAGTACCTACATCAACTTCTCTCTTGCTCTGGAACTCTATATATGTGGTTCTCTTATCTAGAAAATTCCTTTTTTTTTTTTTTTTTTTTTTGAGGCAGGGTCTCCCTTTAGTCCCAGCTGGCCTGGAGCTTACTATATAGACTAGGCGGGCCTTGAACTCACAGAGATCCACCTGCCTCTGCCCCCCAAATGCTGGGATTAAAGGCATGCACCACCGTGCCTGGCTCTAGAACATTCTTACCACTATTGCAACTTGGCTGTCACTTGTCCCTCTGCCTTCAGATGAAATGTCACTGTCTCTAGAGAGCCTGTTCTGCACTGCCTGAGGGTACATACTTCTGTGTGCTCCCTCAGTTACTCTGAGTGCATCAGCAAAGCCATCACACCCTACTCTGTGATTTCCTGCCTTGCCTGCCCTATGTCCATTTGGACCCTGCCCATCATGCAAGCTCCCTGCAGGCAAACAGCCACATCTTTCTATTCATTTCTGTGTCAGACTGACACATGGCAGGTTTTTAAGAAGTATTTATGGAGCAAATGAGTTGATGAAGACATATGACAGCTAGTATAATAATAAATAGTAATTCTCAATCTTTGATTCCCCACCCCCAGGTGACTGCAATTCAGTCTTCATTTTATTGTTAATTCTAGGAATGACTACAATAAAAATTGTAAATTTTAATTAAATTTCCCTTAAAACTGCCATGTAGAAAGAAAAATAAATGTAAGCTTCTTAATTATTTAAAATATCCCACTAGCTTGTGCTTTAGCTCAAGCTTTATTACACTGGCTTTAATTTACTGTAACCCAGAATCACATAATGTACAATACTCCAGCACTATCCAGTTTCATACTACTGGGTATCATGTGCACTGCATCATCATTTTATTGATTTAAATCAAACATAATTGTTTCTTCAGGATGCAATAATCCATATTATCCTTGAGCCTCTTAGAATTTGATGCTAAAAGTTTTTAAATGTTTGTGGGAAGAATGAGAGGGGAGACTGAAATCCCATGCTCACACACACAGGCCATGTAGTAGGCATTTAGGAGCGAATTGACAGAAGAGAGGATATGGATACAAGTAAGTATAATGTAAGACAGGAACATATATGTGTCTCATGGTAGGTAAAAATGTCACATTCAGAGACAAAACAATAACAACAACAAAATCCTTCTAGCTATACCATGATAGCCTTTGATCTGTCATGCAATAACATTTAAAATACATAAATATGGGCTGGAGAGATGGCTCAGCTGTTAAGAGCACCAACTGCTCTTGCAGAGGACCTGGGTTTGATTCCCAGCACCCACAAACCACATGGCAGCTAAGAACCATCTTTAACTCCAGTTCCAGGGGAATCTGACACCCTCTTCTGACTCCGCAGGCATGCACGACACAGGTGCACACACCTATGGTTTTTTTTTTGTTTTTTTGGTCTTTTTGAGACAGGATTTCCCTTTAGTCCCAGCTGGCCTGGAACTCACTATGTAGACCATGCTGGCCTTGACGTCACAGAGATCTGCCTGCCTCTGCCTCCCAAGTACCACCACACCCAGCTAAAATACATGTTATGTTCTTTAAGAAGTTAAAATTCTTTTCAAGTACATTTTTAGAATATCTTGTCAAACTTTGTTTAAGATATGAAACATTTGAGGATTTATTTTAAGAAAAATGAGCACAGACTGAAGACTCCGAGGAGCAGGATTTGGGAACCAGCTTTGCCCAGAGCTAGTTTGTGACCTTCAGAAGTTTCTTAGTCTTTCTAGACCTGAATTTTCTCATCTATAAGCTGAGCAGATAACAAATGATCTTGGAAGTCCTTTTTGCTATTATCATTCAAATGAGTGTCTATGTTCTAATTTTTACACTGATTAGACTTTTGTGGTTATCCACAATTAGTTTTGCTATGTGCTTCACAATAAATTCAGGCTTCGAAATCCTTCATTATGCACAGAGGTAGTCGTGTCTTATTGCTTAGGAGACAAATGAAGTGTCAACCTTTTTCTGAGGAAATGAGTAGAGATTATGTGCCTAGAGGTGAAGAGTAAATCTTATTCAAAAGTGAAATAATAACTTCAGAAGGTCTTAGAAAGGCTTTGAAATGTTCTTTGGAGTCAGATAATTAAAGAAAGATGATTGCATGACTAGGTTCCTGAATGCAGTGGAAATAGTGTCGGTGTGTGTGTCGTTAAATAAATGGTATTTCATTAGTCCTTAATAGGTAAAGTTTGGGGGAGGAAGAACATGCTGATAAATTTTGCCTAATGTATGGGATCCTGAGAAAGGGCATTTAATACATTGCAGTAAAAGCCTTTGGTAATGACTGTAATTTGCATACTTACTTGTTTATTTCATACCTGCTCATCACAGAAACTATGAACAAACAAATCAAATGAAATGGGCCAGAAGAAGGTAGGCAATGTAAACTTATAGGAACCCTCTATACAACTCTACTTATCAGTGGTATTTTGGCTTATACAGTAGATAGTCCTCAGTGATGCTCATCGGCAAAGATGGAGTCTCTATGGACTTAAAGCAACTCTCCAAGCAGCAAACCTAGAGAAGAAAGAAACTCAAAATCAATGTTATTTTTCAAAACTCAGCTGTTTCACTGAAATTTGAGAACAGAGAAAAGATTCCCAAACAGTGGGGTGCTTTAGTAAAAATACAGTCTTTCTGATTCCTGGAATGTAAACAAGTCAAAGACAAGGGGAATCACGGGGTCCAGGGGGAACCCAGGGGCTGAGCTCCTGCTCATCCAGACTCAGACACCAGGTTCATTCCTTCACCATGGGTTTAGCATTTTGAGCAGTTTTGGCCAAGAGTGTAGGGTTTCAACAGGAAGAAAAATCCAGAGATATGTGGGGAGGAAGGGGGACAAGGACGGGTGTTCTCATGCTGAACTTAGGTGAGTTTGCCCACATGGAAAGGAAAGAAGTTGGGCCTGGTAGAACAGGCCTGTAATCCCAGCTCTGCTCAGGAAGCCGAGACAAGAGGATTTCCCAAGTGCAGTGCCTACCTGTACAATTTAGTGAGACATTGTCTAAAAATAATCTGATGATACAGCTCAATAATGCAGTACTTGCCTAGTTGATTTATGGTGGCACACACCTGTAATCCTAGATCTTGGGAGGCAGAGGCAGGCAGACCTCTGAGTTTAAGGTTAGCTCTTGGTCTACATAGCAAGATCCTATCTCACAAACAAAAATCCAAAAAAGGTTAAAATAGCAGGGGCAGAGAGTCAGACAGCTACCCCACATCATAAATCACAATGACTGACGGTGGACTGGAGTCCTGCCTTTTGTATAGTTCACTGGAAGCAAGAAGTTAATTTATTTAGGGGAAGCAGCCTGGTGGAATTTGGAACCATGTAGCTCTGGATCAGATTCTCATGAACTGAGTAAATGAGGTCATGGATCCAAGTCTCTGGCTCAGATAACACTCAGTGAGTATTAGTTTTCTCCTTGTACACCCTCATGTCAATCTGGCAGTGGTAAACCTTACAGCTTTTTCTTTCTTTTTTCTCTTTCTTTTCTGGAGATGGTGTCTCACTATGTAGCCCTGGCTGGCGTGGAACTCCCTGTGTAGACCAGGCCATCCTTGAATGCACAGAAATTCACCTGCCTCTGCTTCCTAAGTATAAGCATGTGCCCAGAACACCTAGCCTATTTTACATTTTCATGAAAAGGTTTTAGAATGATCTTTCTTGACAGTGTACAAAAATGGAAAATACAATTTATGCTTACCAGATAGTAAGATATTATGTATATACATATTATATACCTATTATGTAATATATGTATATTATAACCGTATATTATATATATGGCTTGCTAACTTTCTTGTTACTTACTAGGTCCCAAGATTCAGTCTAAGTGCTATTCCAGAAATAATCTTCAAGATGAATTCAAGTCATGGTATTATATATTGATTTGCATGTAAGGATAGCAGGCATGGAAGTTTAAATAACTTGCCCAAGGTCACTCAGAAAGTGGTGTGCCAGAATCTAAGCAGACATCGTGGAGCCAGAGCCTCTCCTCATTTCCATCCTTCAGGAAGGCTGCCACCCAGCAAGTACATGTTATTCTTTCTTAGTACATAGAACCCATATCTAGGACAATCGGGCTAGCATCAACAAAACCACACAATTACATAAGCTAATTTATTATCAACCTTAGAAATAAAACTTGTCTTTGGGAAAGAATATTCTAGAGGGATTGTAAATTCTTAGCAATACAATAAATTAACTTGGCCTGTAGCTAACAGCAGCTGTCTTTCCATCCATATGCTTAACTATCTACAACTGAACTTCAAGACAAGCTGCAATACATATTATCATTTCATCCCACAAATGTTATTTAATTCCAATAAGAGCAGCATTGTGGAAGGCTTGCTAAAGCATGGTTAAATAGGAAGAAGGAGGCCAGCCTGGGGCCATCTTTACTTGAGCATCTATGTAACAAACTGCAACCTAATTTAATAAATAAACAAATCCAAACTTAACACTGTGTTTTCTATGAGAAATAGCCCAAGTTCAGCCAACCGAAAATAAAGGAGTTTCCACGAATTTCAGGCAACCAGCTCCACACGTCATCCCCAAGCAGACTCAAAGAGCACCTGCAGGCAGCCAATCAGGTGATTCTGCCTTTGCTTCTGTTCATGGCCTCTAAATGCTCAGGGCTCACACTGCCCAGCAGAGCTCTCTGATTTTGTTTTTCTCTACAAGCTTAAAAATGAGCTTTGAAGATGTTTAAGGGGTTAAGAGCACCCACTGCCCTTGCAGAGGACCCAGGTTTGGTTCTTAACATCCACACTGTGCCTAAAAGCCATCCGTAACTCATGTTCCAGAGGATCTAACACGTACTTTTGGGCTCCTCAGTCATTGCATGATACAGATGCACTTACATACATGCAGGCAGAACACTCAAATATGTAAAAAAAAATAGATTTTACAATAAAAATTAGCTTTCTTGAAATAGACAAGCATATAATAAAAGATAGTGTGTGCTTTCTGAATAGTGATGTACTACATTTTAGGCTTTTCTCTGGTTTTCACTAAATGATAATAGTGCTCACTTCAGTGTGGCTTGTGAATGCCCAGCTAATGTGTCATCTGTATTTGGATGAAGACTTTGGCATGGACTATGTCAAATGTTTTTCTTTTAACATATAGGGTATAAAAACAAAGAGGAAGCATAGCAGTCCAAAAACCAGAGAAACACTTGAAAACCATATAATCAATATGAAAAAGAAGGAAAATTAAATATTACTAACTCACCATTATTTTTGATCAGTTCACATCAAATTTACTAATGAAGAAATTGGAGGAGGGTTCTATTTAAGGAAACACTTCAAATAACCTCAAGCACCTTAGAACTGTCATTTACTCATAAGAACATAAGGTTTTGTTATTTCTACATTTAAAATGTTTTTGTTGCCTACCCTCTCTATTTCGTGCTCTCCTTTACCCCCACCTGGAAGGGTGAGGATGGTTCAACATTCCCCTTGCCACAGGCAGTTTGATTAACAAACAGGTTCAGTTAAAACAACCAAATTCTCCTTTCCTTTGGGGTTTAAAGAAAGGGCACAAAAACCATGCTTAGATATTATCGGATTTGGGCCAATGGCAGAACAAAAAGGAAAAAAATTAAAAATAAATTCTGAAGTAGGAAAAATGGGCAGATAAATGCCCACAAAGATCTAAGACAATAAAGGGGACAGATTATGAAGAAACTCAATAATTCCTGATTTTAGAATCCAAGTTCCTGTGCAACTTGTTTGAGGAAATAAAGAACTTAGACTCACAGTCTAAAACTAGCACTGTCATGAGTGTGACTTACACTGCCCCAAGAAAGCAGGGAGTTAATCTTAGCTCTCCAGGTGACCAGCAGGGATGGTAGGCCTGGAAAGGCTCAGAAAGAACCCAAGCTCCTCTGCTCAGGTGGGGAAGACAGACCTTAAAGTCACAGGTTGGAGTCAGGCGTGGTGGGACACACCTTTTATCCCAGCACTCAGGAGGTAAAGGCAGGTGGATCTCTTTGAGATTTAGGTCAGCCTAGTCTACATAGTGAGTTCTAGGCCAGCTGAGGCTGCAGGGAAATCTTGTCTCAAAAAAGACCAAAAATAGCATCAGGAGAGATGGTTCAGCAGTTAACCAATGGTTGTAATTGCAGAGGACCCAGGTTTGATTCACAGTACCCATATAACAGCTAGCAACTGTCCTTAACTCCAGTTCCAGGGGATCTGGTGCCCTGTTCTTACCTCTTCAGGTACTTAATGACACAGGTGCACCTACCTACATGCAGGCTCACTCATACACATACAATAAAAATAAATAAAATATTAAAAAGTAAAATATTTTTAAAAGACCAAATCGATAAAGAAATAAATAAAATTAAAGTCATTAGTTGGCAATTTTGAAAGCTCATCTAGAAAAGGTAGCAGTATTTGTAAATAAAACATTGCAGATCTTCAGCATTTTTGTGTCACTAATGACAAACATAGAATGCAATCTTACTATGGATGATCTGACCTGTTCATCCACCTGCCCATACCTGACACCAGTCCTCATGAAGATAAATGACAAGAAGATAGAAACTGGCCAGGCAGTTTAGGGACAGGGTCTTGGGTTCTTATTCTTGGCTAGAATGCCCTTGGTTCTATACTGGCTCGAGACTTGGGGTTCCAGAAGGGGGCTCTGATTTCTGCTCTGGTTTCTGCCTCTTTCTTCTCTTTTTTTTTCTTGGTATTTTTAAGACAGGGTCTCCCTTTAGTCCCAGCTGGCCTGGATCTCGCTCTGTAGACCAGGCTGGCCTTGCACTCACAGAGATCCACATGCCTCTGCCTCCAGAGTGCTGAGATTAAAGATGCGTGCCACCACCACGCCTGGCCTTTCTTTTCCTTTTATACAACCTAAATGAGCCACACTGGAAACTATGCTGGGGGATGTGACTTAAACAAGAGACACCTGGTGTATGGGCTGACAGGACCTACCTGCCCATGCCGCTTTCTCACCTGGAGCCCTAAATACTATTAAAATCCCCTGGATTAACAGTTTGGTAGTAATTCATTTCTTAGGACTTGCTCCTGTTATGCAGGAGCCTGCTTTTTTCCCCCTAAGCTCTCATCTGTAATCCTGTGATAAAACTCCTTCCCAAAGGAAAGACAAAAATCCAGGAAGACACGGGCTTCAGGTGGCTCTAATGGCTCTTGATTTGTCAAGTACCTTAGCTCTCTGGGCTATGCACAACTGAGGTTAGAAAGCCTCTGTTGCCCTCAAGGACCCTGTTTCACTCAGATATTTAATAAGATGGTTTCCTGTAGTCTCATCACTTCCCATATAGTCTTAGGAGGTTCTCCTAAAAATAGACCTGAAACAATAATTTCAGTGCAGTTTATTTAGAAGGTAGTCCCTAGAAGCTCCAGAAGAGCATTAGAAATGGATGCAAGTTAGGAAAGAAAACCAATGCAATGTATGCTGGTGAGTTGGTTACTCCTGCAGGCCACTGGAGAATAATTTCCCTGGGAACTGCTAGAGCCTATGTAGAAGATGACCAGAGTTGTCCCACCAGAGTGGTGATGAAGCCTGGTACTTATCTACCAACTCTTACCTTCCACGGTCTGAGGCTCCTCTGCAGAGGTGGTTAGCTTCTAACACTTCTGTCTAGTGTGGACCTCACATAATAGAAATAACACTCAGGTGGGGCCTCCACTAAGAAGCTCTCACCATTCTCAGTGAAGAGCAAGAAGAAGTGAGTCTGCCCTAAGAACCTCTGTCCTATGTCCTTCCACTTAGGCTGTGGTGAGTACCTCTTTGTAACCAAGCAACCTCTTACCAGAGCCATTCCCCTAGGAAGGCTTTTGGCAACAGAGTTTAATTCATAGTGGTGCTTTACAAAGAATAAACCTTCACTTCAAAAACCATTATTTTTCATTTATTCTAACTGGCCTCCCTGCTCCCAAGCTCCCACTATCTGAATTAGTGTCATTTTATTGCCTTACCAAAAGTTGATTCTACATTGTAAAAATTTCAATAAAAAGTTACAATAAGGGATCTAAAATAGGACTTAAATCTAATGGGCATGACAGTTCCCTTCTCTGGAAAAGTCCCCTTCCATTAATTATTTATAGGTTAGCGACAGTATGTATCATGAATTAGGAGAATGACACAGTCTATCCATCTCCCTAAGGTACCATTACTGACAAAGCAACACTGGGCAGAAATGGCCAGACATTTGACACTCAAAGCCTCTTCATGTTTACAATAAAAAATAGCAAGGGGGGACCAAAGTCAATAAGAAACAAAAAGTTCATTTTCCTGTACTGAAAAAATGGAATTGACTACAAAAGCCAGGGTCAGAGAACTGATAATTTATATTTCTAGGGCCATATAACTCTTACAACTGGGATGCAGTCATCATTTAACACTGCAGCGTATTACTAAAGAAGCATATTAACCCAACAATTAAGGCAAGAGATAAGCTTTACAAGTTACAGAATAATGATAGAATTCAAGATGGTGCAACAAGAAGGGACGAACTATCAGAGGAGAAAGACCTGATGGTCGATCTCCTCTGGCCTGGGGTTATTCTTCTATCCTAGTTGGTAACAGGATCTGAGACAATCTACCATCAAGTGATCCTAGAAGAAAAACCTCCCACCTGCCCTTGTCAATAATCTTCAGAATAGAAATGCCCCCTCTCCTTCAAAGTCCAATTGTACAGGGCTACCTTCTCTGGGCTTTGAACTTGGTAGACCTTGTTTATCTTGTCTGTTATTCTAACCTAGCATCTGGCCTAGACTTTAGAACCAAGGCCAAAAGGATGCATTTCTTGACTGAATGAGTGATGTAGGGGAAATTGGAAGGAATGCTAAGACAGGAATCTTCTGAAACATCTTTTAGAGGCCACATTACACTTTTTGCTCCCTTAGGTAGAATCCTCAGGCAGCTGAGAACTGAAAAGTACTTTGGGATGCAATCCTGTGCTGTATGAAGTATGCAACAGACATCCCCAGCTAGGTAGCTTGGGAAAAAACTTGGCCTCTGCTCACTACATCTTTTTAAAAGAAAGTATTTTATTTATTATTATTAAATACTTTTATTGATGAATTGTGTATTTCATTCATTATCTTTCAGTCCAATTTAGACACATTCCCCTCTCCCTGCCCCCACCCCACCCTACCCCAGTTCATGCCTTCTGCCATACATTTCTTGTATCTTTCTCTCAGGCTTTCCAAAGTTTTTCATTGCAGAGGCTTGTTGTTTGGGCAGAGTTTCACTGTATCATTCAGTTCTTTAACCCAGTCTTTATGTTGTTTTTCCCTCCCCTTTGTATTGCTCCAACATATGCCTATATAACCATCACGTATGAATCAAAATTATGACCTCTCAGAATAAACTGTATATTAATTCCAAAATATGTTTTGGAATTCACATCCCCCCTTTTAATTTTATATTACTCTAAAATATGAATACATACCTTCCACCCATATACAGTAAATACAGAGACTGAAAATAAGTGGTAGGTCGATTCTAGAGCTCATTAAGAGATTTATGTTATAACAACACAGTTGCTTTCAGATAAAAAGAAATATAACAGAGTGCACAGAGCTTAGATCAGAGATTTCCCAGGACCACCTGAAGCACAGGTAGGAGCCAGGCACTTCAGCCAGGTGGATTGTTGGATAATCCTATCTGGCCTGTTGGATAATTCTCTCATTGGTTTGATTAAATCCTTGTCTTGTGTGCCTGTGGGGGCAGAGTCATCCTGCTAGCTGGTATAAAAGGTAGGCCTGTTGTCACTGTGAGACTTGAGTGCACAGAGCTTAGATTGGGGATTTCTCAGGACTGCCTGAAGCACAGAGGGCTAAACAGGCATACCCACCCCCTCAACTGGAATTGCCGAGGGAGTGTCCAAGTGGATTCTTTGGAGAACCTTCAGAACAGAAAGGGAAGAGTGAGTTAGACTTCCAACAGAAAGCCTAAAACTTAGACAAGTCAACACTCCATAAGCAAGGAGAAAAGCAAATCAATCAAACAAACAAACAACGAAGGCATCTGAAGGAGGCAAGCAAAGCAATCCTTCAACACAGTAAAGAGGCATTTGGGATTCACATTGGAATACAGGCAAAGAGAAACCCATATGCCAGGGACACGACCATGACGAAGGGACAACATGGGAAAGGTGCAGGATAATTCCACACCAAGCTCTACCAACCCTGTGGGAGATTCCTACAGTGGGATGCCCCTGGGGATGGCCCAGGACACCAATCTTAGAGGAACAGTTGCGGACATACTCAAAGAAGTCAAAGAATATAAAGAACAAGTCAGAGAACTAAGGAAAGAGAATGAAAAACTCCAGAAGGACGTAGAGAGAGAGAATGACAAATGCCAGAAATAACTAGAGGAAGAAAATGACAAATTACAGAAGGAAGTGGAAACACTGAAAAGATCCTATGTTGAAAAAGAAAACCAACCCTTCAGAGAATACTTGAAGCAATTCAAAGGACAGAAGAAAGGAGCAACTATCCCAGGCACCTAGAAAGAGTAATTAATAAAAGCATAACTGCAGAAGTAGAAACCTAGACCAAAAATGCAAATGGATAATAAAGTGAAAGGAAGCAACACACATCTTTCAGTTATAACCTTAAATATTAATGGACTAAACTCCAAGCAAAAGACATAGACTGGGAGATTGGATTAGGAAACAGAATCCATCTATATGCTGTCTACAAGAAATGCATCTTATCTTCAAGGATAGGCAACATCTAAAGTGAAAGGATGGAAAAAAGTATCCCAAGCAAATGGTACCAAAAAGAAAGAAGGTGTTGCTATTTTACTATCAGACAAAATAGACTTCAAAGTAAAGAAATCAGAAGAGACAAAGAAGGCCATTACATTTTAATCAAAGGAACAATTGATCATGAAGATTTCACAAACATGAATACATATGCACCAAACTCTGGTGCAACAAACTTTATAAAGACAATTCTCTAGGACCCCAAGGCACAGATTAACCCCAGTACACTCATAGTAGGGGACTTCAATACCCCACTGAGCCCTTTGGACAGGTCAACAGGACAAAGAATAAACAGAGAGACATATGAACTGAATGATACGATACACCAAATGGACCTCACGGACATCTATCAAATATTCCACCCTAATACCAGAGAATATACTTTCTACTCAGCATCCCCACAAAACATTCTCCAAAATCAACCACATACTGGAACACAGAAGAAACCTCCACAAATACGAAAAGATTGAAATAATTTCATGCATTTTATCAGACCACAGTGCAATAAAGCTCAATATCAACACCAGGATAAGCCCTACTATCTACAAGAACACATGGAGACTAAACAACACACTCCTGAATAATGAATGGGTCAAGGAAGAGATAAAGACATAAAAGCATTCCTGGAACTGAATGACAATGATAATACAACACAACAAAACCTATGGGATACTTTAAAAAGCAGTCCTAAGAGGTAAGCTTATAGCCCTGAGTGCCTACATTAAAAAAACAGAAAGAGCACAAGTGAATGATTTAACACTGCAGATAAAAACACGTGGGAGACAGCAATAAATGAACCCTAAAAGCAACAGACAGGAAGAAATAACAAAAATCAAAGCAGAAATCAATGAAATAGAAACAAAGAAAACAATACAAAAAAGTCAATGAATCCAAAAGTTGGTTCTTTGAGAGAATAAACAAGACAGACCTCTAGCCCAGTTAACCAAAAGAAAGAAGGAACAACTCCAAATCAATAGAATCTGTGATAAAAGGGGAAATATCACAACAGACAATGAAAGATCCAGACAATCATACGGGAATAGTTCAAGAACCTATACTCTACCAAGTTTGAAAACCTAGAAGAAATTGATGAATATCTGAAATCCTGGGAATCACCAAAGCTCAAACAAGAAGAGACCAACAGCCTAAATAGACCAATAATACATGAAGAAATTGAAGATGTAATAAGTAGCCTCCCAACCAAAATATGCCCAGGCCCAGATGGTTTCATGGCAGAATTCTATAAAATATTTCAAAAAGATTTACAACCATTACTACTCAAGTTGTTTAGAAGGATACAAACAGAGGGAGTTCTCCCAGATTCCTTCTATGAAGCCAGCATCAGGCTATTACCAAAACCAGGTAAAGATACAACCAAAAAGGAGAACTATAGACCCATCTCCCTAATGAATACAGATGCCAAAATTCTAAACAGGATACTGGAAAATCGCATACAGACCCACATCAAAAAGATCATCCATTATGACCGAGTTGGATTCATACCAGAGATGCAGGGATGGTTCAACATACGAAAATCAATAAATATCATCAAACTTATAAATGGACTGAAGGACAAAAACCACACCATCATCTCAATTGATGTGGAGAAAGCCTTTGATGAAATCCAGCATCCCTTCATGTTTAAAGTCCTAGAGGGAATTGGACTGGAGGGATCATTCCTCAGTGTAATCAAAGCCATATACAGGAAGCCCACAGCCAGTATCATCCTAAATGGGGAAATGACAGAAGCATTCCCCTTAAAGGTAGGAACTCCGCAAGGCTGCCCCTGTCACCATTCCTTTTCAATATAGTGCTTAAAACCCTTGCTAGGGCAATAAGGCAAGAAAAGGAAATTAAAGGAGTTCTCATTGGAAAAGAGGAAGTCAAGCTATCCCTTTTTGCTGATATGATTGTCTACCTAAGAGATGCTAAAAACTCCACCAGAAAACTTCTAGAAATGATTAAGAGCNGTCATGAGTGTGACTTACACTGCCCCAAGAAAGCAGGGAGTTAATCTTAGCTCTCCAGGTGACCAGCAGGGATGGTAGGCCTGGAAAGGCTCAGAAAGAACCCAAGCTCCTCTGCTCAGGTGGGGAAGACCGACCTTAAAAGTCACAGGTTGCGGTCTGGCGTGGTGGGACACACCTTTTATCCCAGCACACAGGAGGGTAAAAAGGCAGGTGGCTCTCTTTGAGATTTTTAGGGTCAGCCTAGTCTACATAGTGAGTCTAGGCCAACTGAGGCTACAGGGAAATCTTGTCTCCAAAAAAGACCAAAAATAGCATTCAGGAGAGATGGTAACGCAGTTAACCGATGGTTGTAATTGCAGAGGACCCATGTTTGATTCACAGTACCCAATTATAACAAGCTAGCAACTGTCCTTAACTTCAGTTCCATGGGGATCTGGTGCCCTGTTCTTACCTCTTCAGGTACTTAAATGACATGGGTGCCCTACCTACATGCAGGTCTCCACTCATACAAATACAATCAAAATAAATAAAAATATTCAAAAGTAAAATATTTTTCAAAGACCAATCGATTAAAGAACTACATAAACTTTAAGTCCTTAGTTTGCAATTTTGAAAGCTTCATATAGAAAAGGTAGCAGTATCTTGTAAATAAAAACATTGCGATCTTCAGCCATTTCTTTTTGTGTCACTAATGACAAACATAGAATGCAATCTTACTATGGATGATCTGACCTGTTCATCCACCTGCCCATACCTGACACCAGTCCTCATGAAGATAAATGACAAGAAGATAGAAACTGGCCAGGCAGTTTAGGGACAGGGTCTTGGGTTCTTATTCTTGGCTAGAATGCCCTTGGTTCTATACTGGCTCGAGACTTGGGGTTCCAGAAGGGGGCTCTGATTTCTGCTCTGGTTTCTGCCTCTTTCTTCTCTTTTTTTTTTCTTCGTTATTTAAGACATGGTCTCCTTTCGGCCCGCTGGCATGGATTCTCGCTGTGTAGGACCAGGCTGGCCTTGCACTAAAAAAGATCCACATGCCTCTGCCTCAGAGTGCTGAGATTAAAAGATGTGCACCACACCTGGCTTTCTTTCATTTTATACAACCTAAATGAAGCCACCACTGGAAAAAAAAAAACTATGCTGGGGGGATTGTGACTTACACAAGAGCACACTGGTTTGTATGGGCTGACACGGAACCTTACCTTGCCATGCCGCTTCCTCACCTGGAGCCCTCAATACTATTAAACTCCCCGGATTATTAACAGTTTGGTTAGTAATTCAGTTCTTAGGACTTGCTCTGTTATGCAGGAGCCTGCTTTTTTCCCCCTAAGCTCTCATCTGTAATCCTGTGATAAAACTCCTTCCCAAAGGAAAGACAAAAATCCAGGAAGACACGGGCTTCAGGTGGCTCTAATGGCTCTTGATTTGTCAAGTACCTTAGCTCTCTGGGCTATGCACAACTGAGGTTAGAAAGCCTCTGTTGCCCTCAAGGACCCTGTTTCACTCAGATATTTAATAAGATGGTTTCCTGTAGTCTCATCACTTCCCATATAGTCTTAGGAGGTTCTCCTAAAAATAGACCTGAAACAATAATTTCAGTGCAGTTTATTTAGAAGGTAGTCCCTAGAAGCTCCAGAAGAGCATTAGAAATGGATGCAAGTTAGGAAAGAAAACCAATGCAATGTATGCTGGTGAGTTGGTTACTCCTGCAGGCCACTGGAGAATAATTTCCCTGGGAACTGCTAGAGCCTATGTAGAAGATGACCAGAGTTGTCCCACCAGAGTGGTGATGAAGCCTGGTACTTATCTACCAACTCTTACCTTCCACGGTCTGAGGCTCCTCTGCAGAGGTGGTTAGCTTCTAACACTTCTGTCTAGTGTGGACCTCACATAATAGAAATAACACTCAGGTGGGGCCTCCACTAAGAAGCTCTCACCATTCTCAGTGAAGAGCAAGAAGAAGTGAGTCTGCCCTAAGAACCTCTGTCCTATGTCCTTCCACTTAGGCTGTGGTGAGTACCTCTTTGTAACCAAGCAACCTCTTACCAGAGCCATTCCCCTAGGAAGGCTTTTGGCAACAGAGTTTAATTCATAGTGGTGCTTTACAAAGAATAAACCTTCACTTCAAAAACCATTATTTTTCATTTATTCTAACTGGCCTCCCTGCTCCCAAGCTCCCACTATCTGAATTAGTGTCATTTTATTGCCTTACCAAAAGTTGATTCTACATTGTAAAAATTTCAATAAAAAGTTACAATAAGGGATCTAAAATAGGACTTAAATCTAATGGGCATGACAGTTCCCTTCTCTGGAAAAGTCCCCTTCCATTAATTATTTATAGGTTAGCGACAGTAGTGTATCATGAATTAGGAGAATGACACAGTCTATCCATCTCCCTAAGGTACCATTACTGACAAAGCAACACTGGGCAGAAATGGCCAGACATTTGACACTCAAAGCCTCTTCATGTTTACAATAAAAAATAGCAAGGGGGGACCAAAGTCAATAAGAAACAAAAAGTTCATTTTCCTGTACTGAAAAAATGGAATTGACTACAAAAGCCAGGGTCAGAGAACTGATAATTTATATTTCTAGGGCCATATAACTCTTACAACTGGGATGCAGTCATCATTTAACACTGCAGCGTATTACTAAAGAAGCATATTAACCCAACAATTAAGGCAAGAGATAAGCTTTACAAGTTACAGAATAATGATAGAATTCAAGATGGTGCAACAAGAAGGGACGAACTATCAGAGGAGAAAGACCTGATGGTCGATCTCCTCTGGCCTGGGGTTATTCTTCTATCCTAGTTGGTAACAGGATCTGAGGACAATCTACCCAATCAGTGCTCCTAGAAGAAAAACTCCCACCTGCATTGTCAATAATCTTCAGAATAGAAATGCCCCCTCTCCTTCAAAGTCCAATTGTACAGGGCTACCTTCTCTGGGCTTTGAACTTGGTAGACCTTGTTTATCTTGTCTGTTATTCTAACCTAGCATCTGGCCTAGACTTTAGAACCAAGGCCAAAAGGATGCATTTCTTGACTGAATGAGTGATGTAGGGGAAATTGGAAGGAATGCTAAGACAGGAATCTTCTGAAACATCTTTTAGAGGCCACATTACACTTTTTGCTCCCTTAGGTAGAATCCTCAGGCAGCTGAGAACTGAAAAGTACTTTGGGATGCAATCCTGTGCTGTATGAAGTATGCAACAGACATCCCCAGCTAGGTAGCTTGGGAAAAAACTTGGCCTCTGCTCACTACATCTTGTTAACAGAAAAGTTATTTTATTTCTTATTATAATACTTTTTATGATGCATTGTGTATTTTATTCATTATCTTTCAGTCCAATTTTAGCCACCTTCCCCTCTCACTGCCCCTTCCCCCACCCCACCCCTTACCCAGTTCATGCCTTCATTTTGCCATACATTTCTTGTATCTTTCTCTCAGGCTTTCCCAAGTTTTTCATTTCAAGAGGCTGTTGTTTGGGCAGAGTTTAACTGTATCATCAGTTCTTTAACCCAGTCTTATTTTTTTTTCCCTCCCCTTTGTATTGCTCCCAACAAATGCCTATATAACCAGCACTGTATGAATTCAAAATTATGACCTCTCAGAATAAACTGTATATTAATTCCAAAATATGTTTGGAATTCACATACCCCCTTTTAATTTTTATATTACTCTAAAACTCTGAATACATCCCTTCCACCCATATACAGTAAATACGAGACTGAAAATAAGTGGTAGGTCGATTCTAGAGCTCATTAAGAGATTTATGTTATAACAACACAGTTGCTTTCAGATAAACGAAAATAACAGAGTGCACAGAGCTTAGATCAGAAGATTCACCAGGCCCACCTGAAGCACAGGTGGAGCCAGGCACTTCATCCAGGTGGATTGTTGGATAATCATATCTGGCCCTTTGGATAATTCTCTCATTGGTTTGATTAAATCCTTGTCTTGTGTGCCTGTGGGGGCAGAGTCATCCTGCTCGCTGGTATAAAAGGTAGGCCTGTTGTCACTGTGAGATACTGTGAGACTTGAGTGCACAAAGCTTAGATTGGGGGATTTCTCAGGAACACCTGAAGGGCACAGTAGGGCTAAACAGGCATTTACCCCACCCCCTTCAACGGAATTGCCGCGTGAGTGTCCAAGGGATTCTTTGTAGGGAACTCTTCAACACAGAAAGGGAGAGTGAGTAGACTTCCAAACAGAAAGTAACAAACTTAGACAAGTCAACATCCATAAGCAAGGAGAAACGCAAAATCACATCAAACCAATCAAACAACGAAGGCCATCTGAAGGAGGCACGCAAAGCAAACCTTCAACACAAAGAAGAGGCATTCGGGATTGGCATTGGAATACAAGCAAAGGGAAACCCACATGCAGGGACACGAACCCATGATGAAGGGGCAACATGGGAAAGTTGCAGGGTAATTCCACACCAAAGCTCTACCAACCCTGTGGGAGATTCCTACAGTGGATGCCCCTGGGGATGGCCCAGGGGGACACCAATCTTAGAGGAACAGTTGCGGACATACTCAAAGAAATCAAAGATATAAAGAACAAGTCAGAGAACTAAGGAAAGGAGAATGAAAAACTCCAGAAGGACGTAGAGGGAGAGAGGAATGACAAATGCCAGAAATAACTAGAGGGAGAAAGTGACAAACTCTGGTAGGAAGTGGAACACTGAAAAGATCCTATGTTGAAAAAGAAAAACAACCCTTCAGAAAATACTTTGAAGCAATCCAAAGGACAGCCGAAAGGAGGAACTATCCCAGTGCAGCTAGAGAGAGTTATGAATAAAAGTATAACTGCCGAAGTAGAAACCTAGACCACAAACGTAAATAGATAATAAGGTGAAAGGACGCAACAAACATCTTTCAGTTAAAATCGTATACATTAATGGACTAAACTCCAAGCCCACGAACATAGACTGGAGATTGGATATTAGGAAAACCGAATCCATTAGATGCTGCTACAAGAAAATGGCATCTTATCTTCAGATACCACATTAGAGTCAAAGGATGGAAAAAAAGTAATTCCCAAGCAAAATGGTCAAAAAGCAGAAGGTGTTGCTTATTTTACTATCAGACACAATTAGTACTTCAAAAGTAAAATAATAGAAAGCGGACAAAAGAAGGCCATTACATTTTATAAAGGAACAATTGATCATGCAGATTTTCACACAATGAATACATATTGCACCAAAACTCTGGTGCAACAGTGCAACCAAACTTTATATAAAGACAATTATCTAGGACCACAAGTCACGATCAACCACAGTACACTTATAGTAGGGGACTTTCATACCCCACTGAGCCCTTGGACAGGTCAACAGGGACAAAGATCTAGAATAACGCGAGACCTCTTGAAAAATCTGAATTGAATGATACGATACACCAAAATGGACCTCAGGACATCTATCAAATATTCACCCTAATACCAGAAGAATATACTTTCTACTCAGCTCCCCACAAAAAAATTCTCCAAAATCACCCATATACTAGGACACAAAAGAAGAAGAAAACCTCCACAAATACGAAAAGATTGACATAATTTCATCAATTTTATCAGACCACAGTGCCAATAAAGCTCAATATCAACACCAGGAAAGCCCTATTATCTACAAGAAAACACATGCGATAAAAACAACACACTCCTGAATTATGAAATGGGTCAAGGAAGAGATTAAAGCCATAAAAGCATTCCTGGAATTGAAATGACAATGATAATACCAAACACAACAAAACTATGGGATACTTTAAACGCAGTCCTAAGAGTTAAGTCTATAGCCCTGAGTGCCTACATTAAAAAACAGGAAAACGAGCACAAGTGAATGATTTACCACTGAAGCTAAAAATACACGTGGTAGACAAGCCATAAATGAACTCTAAACCGAACAGACCGGAAGAAATAACAACAATCAAAGCAGAAATCATGAAATAGCAACAAAGGAAAACAATACAAAAACGTCAATGAATCCAAAAGTTTGGGTCTTTGAGAGAAAAAACAAGACAGACCTCTAGCCAAGTAAACCAAAAGAAAGAAGCACAACTCCAAATCCATAGAATCTGTGATAAAAGGGGAAATATCCCACCGACAATGAAAAGATCCAGATAATCATATGGGAATAACTTCAAAAACCTATACTCTACTAAGTTTGAAACCTAGGAGAAATGGATGACTATCTGAAATCCTGGGAATCCACCCAAGCTCAACCAAGAAGACATAAACAGCTTAAAACGACCCATATTATTTGAGGAAAATGAGGATTAATAGAAAACCTCCCAAGTAAAAAAATCCCAGCCCAGATGGTTTCACAGCAGAATTCTAAAAACATTTCAAACAGACTTACAACCATTATTTTACGCAAATTGTTTAGAAGGATACCAACAGAGGGAAATTCTCCCCAATTCCTTCTCTGAAGCCAGCCTCACTCTAATGACCAAAACAAGCAAAGATACAACCAAACAAAAGTTGAAACCTACAAGGACCCATCTCATTAATGAACATGGAGGCAAAAAAGTCTTCAACAAATTACTTGCAAACTGCATAGAGACCAACATCAAAAAGAACATCCACCATTCATGGCAAGTTGGATTCGCCAGAGATATGCAGGGTTGGTTCAACATCTGAAAATCAATAAACATCAAAAAAAAAAAAAAAAAAAAAAAAAAAAAAAAAAAAAAAAAAAAAAAAAAAAAAAAAAAAAAAAGCCTTTGACAAAAAATCCAGCATCCCTTCCTACTTAAAGTCCTAGAAGGGAATTGGTTTGGAGGCATCATTCCTCCATGTAATCAAAGGCCAGATACAGGGAAACCCAACAGCCAACATCATCCTACAGGGAGAAAAGTTAGAAGCATTCCCTTACAGGTAGGAACCTTGGCAAGGCTGGGCCCCATTACTCTCTTTTCAATATAGTGCTTGAAAACCACTTGCTAGGGCAATAAGGTAGAAAAGGAACTTAACGGAGTTCTAATTGAAAGGAGGAAGTCAAGCTATCCCTTTTTTGCTGATTATATGATTTTTTACCTACGGGCGATTGCCTAAAACACTGCACCAGAAAACTCCTCGCAATGGACTAAGCATTTCAGTAAAGTGGCTGGATTACAAAATTAACCTAGAAAAATCAGTAGCCTTTCTTTACGCCAACAATAAGCAACTGAGCGATGGAAACAAGGAGACCTTCCCACTCACAGTAGCCTCCAAAACAATAAAATACTAGGAAAAAACCTAACCAAAGACACCAAAAAAATCTTAAAAAAAATTTTTAAACACCTGAAGAAGGAAATTGAAGAAAGACATCAAAAGATGGAAAACCTCCCATTGCTATGACTGAAAATTAATATCATAAAAATGTCCATTTCTACCAACTCTTATACAGATTAAATGCCATCTCAATTAAAATTCCAGAGTTTCTTCATAGGCTTGGGAAAAAAGTCCTTAATTTCCTTTGGAAAAAACAAAAAAGACCCTGAATAGCCAAAGCAATGTTCTAGTTTGTCTTTCCATTGCTGTGACAAAACACTCTGGACCGACACCAATGGGGAGGAAAGGGGTTATTCCGCTTACATCTCCTGGGTCACAGTTTATCGCTTAGGGAGCCCAAGGGCAGGAACAAATCAGGGCAGGAACCTGGAGGCAGGCAGTCTCAAAAGCAAGGCCATGGAGGAACGCTGTTTACTGGCTTGCTCCCTGGCCATGCCCAACCTGCTTTCTACTGTACATAACAACACCTATGACACAGGCATGGCACCACCATAGTGGCTGGGCCCTCCCACATTTTTGTCGACAATCAAGACGGTACTCCACAGATGTGGCCCACAGGCCAATCCAATAAAGCCAATTCACTTCCGCCATGGCTCCCTCAACCCCAGGTGTGTCAAGTCGACACTAAATCTATCCCGCACAGCAACCTGAGCATTTCACCAATTACTGGGGGGATCTCTATACCCGACTTCAAACTATACTACTGTGCTATAGTCAAAAAAACAGCTTGATACTGGCAGAAAAACAGACCTTGTTGACCAATGGAACAAAACTGAAGATCCACAATTGAGCACATACAATTTCAGGACCTCATATTTCACAGTGGCCAAGGAAGACACAATGGAGGAAAACACAGGCATCATTTCAGCAAGTTGTTTGCGGCAAAAACTGGGTCATCCCTTTGCTCCAAGAATGAAATTAAGCCCTACCTCTTGCCCTGTTACAAAAGGCAAACTCCAGATGGATCACCCTTTGTAGAAGAATGTGAATTCAACCCCTAACCTCCTCCCCTTGTACAAAAGTTAACTCCAGATAGATCAAAGAACCTCAATGTGAAAACCCAAAACTCTGAAGGTGTAGAAGAAAAAGTTGCAGCAGATTAAAAGCCATAGGCGTAGGAACAAACTTCCGAAATCAGACAGCAGCTGCTCCAAAAATTACGGTCAAACAATTGACAAATGGGGACATTAATTTAAACTCAAAAGCTTCTGTTACATCAAACGAACACTCACGGAAGTGAAGAGAAATCCACAGAGTGGGAGGAAACCTTCACCACAGATCCATCTGACAACGAATTGATTTACAAAATATATAAACTACTCAAAACAAGAAAACAAAAACACATTTGACCTATTCAAAAGAGGAGCAAAGAGCTGAACAAGAGACTTCACAAGTGAGGAATTAGGGATGGCTGAGCAACATCTTAAGAAATGTATTTCAATCACTAATCATTTTAAGGAAATGCAAATCAAAACCACTTCTTTAGATAATCACCTCACTCCAATGAGACTGGCTCGGATCAAGAAAACAATGATACCAGTGCTTGGAGAGGTGGTGGGAAAGGGGAACATTTATTTGCTGCTGGTGGGATTGCAAAACTCATCCAGCCACTATGGAAAACAGTGTGGCGCACCTGGAAGACTTTGAATGAACTCACCACCTGACCCAGCCGTACCACCCTGGCATATGTACCCACAAGACTCATTTTACCACAGAGACACATGTGCATCCATGTTTATTGCAGCTCTCTCACAATAGCAAGAGCTGGAACCATCCAAGTGCCCCTCAAACTGACGAGTGGATAGAGAAACTGCCGTACATCTACACCATGGAGTTATATGCAGCGGTAAAGACAGATGACATCATGAACTTTGCAGGTAAATGGATGGAGTCAGAAGATATCATGCTGAGTGAGGTAACAAAGTCCCAAAAAAAAACAAATGATGATGGTATCCTTCATATGTGGGATGCCAGCACCAATTACCTAATTGTATCGCAAACTGATGGTGGAACGATAATGTGATCTGAACAACAACTGTGCTCTTTCTATTTCTGCATCTCTTAAAAAAAAAAAAAAAAAAAAAAAAAAAAAAAAAAAAAAAAAAAAAAACCCTCAAAAAAAAAAAAAAAAAAAAAAGAAAGAAATACAACAATAAAATTGTTCAGCTTTCCTTTCATTTGGGGGATTTGGTGTTAGCATCCACAGATGAGGGAAACCATTCCCCGTTTGTTTTTCTGGGACTATGTTACTTCACTTAGCATAATGGCTTCGAGTTCCATCCATTTACCTGCAAAATTCATGATGTCATCTTTCTTTACCACTGAATAGAACTCCATTGTGTAGATGTACCACATTTTTGTTATCCACTCCTCTGGTGAGGGACATTTGAGATGGTTCCAGCTCTTCACTATTGTGAAGAGTGCTGCAATAAGCATAGATGTGCATGTATCTTTGCAGTTGGATGAGTCTTGTGGGTATATACCCAGGAGTGGGTATATACTGGGTCTGGTGTTGGGCTCATTTTGAGTATATTAAGGGTTCTCCACACTGCTTTCCACAGTGGTTGTACAACTTTATATTCCCACCAGCAGTGGATGAGTGTTCCCCTTTCCCCACAACCTCTCCAGCATTTGGTTTCTTTTGTTTTCTTGATCTTAGCCAGTCTTATTGGAGTGAGATGATATCTGAGAGTGGTTTTAATTTGCATTTCCTTAATTATTAATGATGTTGAACACTTTTTAAGATGTTTCTCAGCCATCTTTACTTCCTCACTGGTAAAGTCTCTGTTCAGCTCTTTAATCCATCTTTTGAGTAGTCATTTGTTTTCTTCTTTGTTTTTTGAGTAGTCTATATATTCTTGACATTAGTGCTCTGTCAGATGAATCACTGGTGAAGATTTCCTCCAACTCTGTGGTTTTCTTGTCACTTCCTTGATTGTTTCTTTTGCTGTACAGAAGCTTTTGAGTTTGATGATGTCCCATTTGTCAACTGTTGACCTTACTTCCTGTGCAGCTGCTGTCTGATTTAGAAAGTCTGTTCCTATTCCTATGTCTTGTAGGTTGCTTCCAACTTTCTCTTCTATCACCTTCAGGGTTTCGGGTTTCATGTTGAGATCTTTGATCCACTTTGAGTTGATTTTTGTACAGGGTGAGAGGTAGGGGTTTAATTTTGTTCTTCTACAAATGGTGATTCAGTTTTGGCAGCAGAATTTGATGAAGATGCTATCCTTCCTGCATTGAGGGTTTTTTTTTTTGCCCCTTTGTTAGATATGAGATGGCTCAAATTGTATGAGCTCGAGTGTGGATCTTCAATTTTGTTCCATTCCATTGGTCAACAGGTCTGTTTCTGTGCTAGTACCAGGCTGCCTTTATGACTATGGCCCTGTAATATAGCTTGAAGTCTGGTAAAGCAATGCCCCCTGAATTGCACTTTTCACTTAGGGTTGCTTTACATATTAGGGATCTTTTGTTTTTCCATATGAATTTAAGGAGTTTTTTTCCAAGTCTGTGAAGAATCTCATGGGGATTTTGATTGGGATTGCATTGAATCTGTATATCAATTTGGGTAAAATGGACATTTTTCTATATTAATTTTTCCAATCCATGAGCATGGGAGGTCTTTCCATCTTTTGATGTCATTTTCAATCTCCTTCTTCAGGGGTTTGAATTTTTTGGTGTCTTTAGTTAGGTTTGTTCCCGGGTATTCTATTTTTTTTTGAGGCTATTGTGAGTGGGAAGTTCTTCTTATATTCTTTCTCCACTTGTTTATTGTTGGTGTAAAGAAAGGCTACTTATTTTTCTAGGTTAATTTTGTATCCTTCCACTTTACTGAAACTCTTAATCTTTTCTAGGAGTTTTCTGGTGGAGTTTTTAGCATCCCTCAGGTAAACTATCATATCATCTGCAGAAAAAGATAGTTTAAGTTCCTCTTTTCTGATTAGTACTCCTTTAATTTCCTTCTCTTTTCTTATTGCCCTAGCAAGCATTTCAAGAACTGTGTTGAAAAGGAGTGACGATAGGGGGCAGCCTTGCTGGGTTCCCACCTTTACAGGGAATGATTCCAATTTTTCTCCATTTAGGATGATGTTGGCAGTGGTTTTGCTATATATGGCTTTGATTATGTTGAGGAATGTTCCCTTCAGTCTAATTCCCTCTAGAACTTTAAACATGAAGGGATGCTGGATCTTGTCAAAGGCTTTTTCTGCATCAATTGAGATGATTGTGTGGTTTTTGTCTTTCAGTCCATTTATATGCTTGATGATATTTATTGATTTTCATATGTTGAACCACCCCTGCATCTCTGGTATGAATCCAACTTGATCATGAATGATGATCTTCTTGATGTGTGTCCGTATGCAGTTTGCAAGTATTTTGTTGAGAATTTTTGCATCTGTGTTCATTAATGAGATGGGTCTGTAGGTTTCTTGTTTGGTTGTATCTTTGCCTGTGTATTAGTCACTTTTCTGTTGCTGTGATAAAACACCATGACCAAAGGAACTTATAAAATGAAGAGTTTATTTGAGCTTACGATTGATGGGTTCCAGGGAATTAGAGTCCATTGTGGCGGGAGGCATGGAGGCTGGAGCCGGAGCAGCATGCAGAGGGTCACATCTCACAATGAGCACAGGAAGCAGAGAGAGAGCAACTGGAGACCACGAGGCTTGTTAAACTCACTAAGCCTGCCCCCAGTGACGTACTTCCTCTAGCATGGCCACACCTTCTAAGACCTCCAAAAACAGTGCCACCAACTGGAGACAAATGTCTGAATACCTACAGCCTATGGGGGACACTCATTCAAACCACCATAGCCTGGTTTTGGTATTAGAGTGATGCTGGCTTCATAGAAGGAGTTTGGGAGAACTCCCTCTGTTCGTTTCCTTCTAAATAGTTTGAGGAGTAATGGTTATAAGACCTCTTTAAATGTTTTATAGAATTCTGCTGTGAAACCATCTGGGCCTGGGCTCTTTTTAGTTGGGAGGTTTTTTACTACATCTTTAATTTCCTCAAATATTATGAGTCTATTTAAACTGTCAATCTCTTCTTGGTTAAGCTTTGTTGGTTCCCAGGATTTCAGGTATTCATCCATTTCTCTTAGGTTTTTGAAATTCAGTTGAGTATAGGTTTTTGAAGTATTCTCATACTACTGTCTTTTGTATCTTTTCTTTGTCAGTTGTAATGTTTCCCCTTTCATCACAAATACTATTGATTTGGAGTTGCTTGCTCTTTCTTTTGGTTAACCAGCTTTTGGATTCATTGATTCTTTGTATTGTTTTCTTTGTTTCTATTTCATTGATTTCTGCTCTGATTTTTGTTATTTCTTCCTATCTGTTGGGTTTAGGGTTCATTTGTTGTTCATTTGTCTCTCAAGTGTTTTTAGCTGCAGTGTTAGATCATTTATTTGTTCCCTGATGACCTGTTGGCTACATGTCAATGCCACACTGGAACTCGAAGGCAGGAGGTTTCCGGGTGGTACTAAGCCTCCAAGGGCAGAGGGTGGGGGACAGGAAGGCTGGTGCACCTCACCTAGGCATGCTCTGGTGTTGTGCTGGACGCATTGGGTTTTTTTTTTTTTTTTTTTTCTGTATGTGTATGAATGTAGTGTCTGCATGCAGGTCTGTGCACCCGTGTTGTGCAATGCCGCAGAGGTCAGAAGAGGGCTTCGGATTCCTCTGGAACTGGAGTTCTCCTGGAATTGGAGTTTCAGATGGTTCTCGGCCACCATGTGGGTGCTAGGGATCGAACCCGGTTCCTCTGCAAGAGCAGTCGACGCTCTTAACTGCTAGGCCATCTCTCCGGCCCCCGCCTTGTTTTTGTTTTATGTGTATGAGTGTATTACGTACATGTGCCAAGTCGGAGGAGTCAGAAAAGGCATTGGGTTCCCCTGGAACTGGAGTTTATGGACAATTGTTTAGCTGCCATATGGTTGTTGATATTCAAACCTGAGTCCTCTGCAAGAGCAACCAGTGCTCTTAACCACTGAGGCATCTCTTTACCTCCTTCCCCCCTTTTTGGTCTTTTGCTATAGCCCCAGCTGACCTGGAGCTCACTATGTAGACCAGACTGGCCTTGAACTCATGGTGATCCACCTACCTCTGCTTCCTGAGTGATAGGATTAAAGGCATGAAGCACCATCCCAGTTTACATGAGTTATCTTAGATGGTTCGTTTCTTCTTTGTGTGCTAGCTGAGCTCTTTGGATCCTTCTAGTTTTATTATGCCAAACTGTAGGTCAACTAATTCACACCTTCTTGGTACTCTAGAAGAGTCAGGCAGGAATTACAGCATCGATCAATTCTGAAAAGCCCAGTGCCTAGCAGTCTACCTGACCAGGAAACTACTGTGCTGAGTTTCCTCTGGTTCACACTGTTCTGTGAAGTCATCTCTAGAGAGTGTCCCAAGAGAGTTAAGATCCAAGCAGCCCAATCTATGATTTTTCTTAACCCATGAGGATTCTGGAGAAAGAGACTTCTGGTGGCTTAGTGTAGCCTTGCAGCATCAACCCCAAACCCTCTAATTCTGTTCACAAGCTAGGGGAGGAGATGTTCTAGCTAAGTCAGTACAACAATGGTGTTCCTCTAGCCTAGAGGTAGACATGAATGAAAAATAACCTTTCAAACTTCAGGATGCTATTTTTCTTTCCTGGAAGTTGTGTTGGGCTTACCTCCGGGGGCCTGTGGTAACTTTGGAGGGAAACTGAAAGGGGCCAGACACATTGTTTGGGGCCTTTACAAAGCAAGAACTCTTTTGGCACAGTGTGAGCCTGGCAAGAATAACTATTCTCTAAGTATCACAATAGAAAATTTTGTCTGTGGGCAGAGATACAACTCAAATATGCATCTTTTACTGTATTAAAAAAAAAGGCTATTCTTTTAGAACAGTTTTAGTTTCACTACTAAATTGAAAGAAAGGCTCAGAGATACCCTATGTACCTGCTTCCTCCACATGAATTTCTTCTCCTTTGTCAATAACCCCCACACAGAGGGTACATTTATTTTAAATGATAAGCCTACATTCCATTTCATTATCATGCAAAACCCACAGTTTACATTAGGGCTTATTCTTGGTGGTACATAGTTTATGGGTTCTAACAAATACATAATGACTTAAGTCTACCATTACAGTAACATGCAGGATAATTGTATTGCCTTGAAAGCGTTCCACTACTGGCTTCTATTCACACCATACTTAAGCCTTTTCCCAAATGTTATGTTTGGGATCTTATGGGATATGGCCTTTTCAGACTAGTTTCATCCCCTTATTAATATGCATTTGGTTTCTATGTCTTTCCATGGCTTAATGCTCCTTTTTTTTAAAAAAAAATATTTTTATGTGTATGAGTGTTTTGCTTGCATGCATGTAAGTGCAGCTGTGTTCAGTGTCTGGAGAGACCAGAAAAGGATGTATTGGTTTGAATGAAAATGTCCCCCATATCTGGAGAGATGGCCTAGCGGTTGAGAGTGCCAACTGCTCTTGCAGAGGACCCGGGTTCAATCCCCAGCACCCACATGGCGGCTGAGAGCCGTCTGTGACTCCAATTCCAGGAGAACTCCAGTTCCAGGGGAATCCAAGACCCTCTTCTGACCTCCACGGCATTGCACAACATGGGTGCACAGACTTACATGCAGACAGCACGTTCATACACATAAAAAAAATAAATAAAATAAATAAAGAAAATGTCCCCCATATGTTCCAAGTATTTGGACATTTTGTCTCTAGTTGGTGGCACTGTTTTGGATGCTTTTAGAAGGTGTGGTATGGCATGGCTGGAGGAAGCACATTACTCAGGGGGAGGTATTGAGTTCTTCTGTTGTTTGTTTGGTGGTTTGTTGTTGTTGTTATTTTGTTTTGTTTTGTTTTTGAGATAGCATATCCCTATCATTCTAGCTGGCCTGGAAATTGTTATGAAGACTAGGCTGGTCTCAAGCTCACAGAGTTCTGCCTGCATAGGCCTCCCAAATGTTGGGATTAAAGGCATGTGCCACAATGCCCACCTTACCAGATTTCCAGTTGCCCCCGCATACTTACTGTGCCTGCTTGAAGATGCGATTCCTCAGCTTTCTGCTCCTGCCACCTCAGCTGTTCTCCTGCCCCCCCCCACTTCATTATGGACTATAACCCTCTGAACCTGTAAGCCAAATAAACTCTTCCTTCTATGAGTTGCCTTAGTCACAGGGTTTTATTACAGCAACAGAAAAGTAACTAATATGGAAATTGGTACCAGACGTGGGGTGTTGCTGTGAAGAGCCTGACCATGTGGGTTTTTTTTTTCTCTTAATTTTTTTTATTGAGCTTTTGTGCATTTCGTACAATATTTCTTTTTTGTTTTTTAAATTTTATTTATTTTCTATGTGTATGAATGTACTGTCTGCATGTAGGTTTGTGCACCCGTGTCATGCAATGCCGCAGAGGTCAGAAGAGGGTGTAGGATTCCCCTGGGACTGGAGTTAAAGACGGTTCTCAACCACCATGTGGGTGCTGGGAATTGAACCCAGGTCCTTTGCAGGAGCAGTCAGTGCTCTTAACTGCTAGGCCATCTCTCCAGCCCTCATACAATATTTCTTAATCAAGTTTATGTCCTTCCCCCATCCATGCCCCACCCCCCTACTCATGCATTGTACCTTACATGTTAAGTCCTGTCATATCTTTTTCTCAAGTCCTTTTTTTTTTTTTTTAACTTTTTTGATGCAGAAGTTTACTGTTTGGGTAAGTTCTTTGAGTAAGTCTTTTTGTTGCTGTTGTTCCCTTTAATTTTTTTTCTCCAAAAATTTCTGGGATCACCAGCTCCATCTTGGCGTCTTGAGTGCTGGGATCACCAGCTCCATCTCTGCATCTTGAGTCCTAGGATCCCGGGTTCCATCTCAGCATCTTGAGTCCTGGGATCATGGGTTCCATCTCAGCATCTTGAGTCCTGGGATCATGGGTTCCATCTCGGCATCTTGAGTGCTGGGGTCATGGACTCCATCTCAGCATCTTGAGTGCTGGGATCATAGGCTCCTTCTCGGGGTCTTGAGTCCTGGGATCACGGTTTCATCTCAGTGTCTGGAGTGCTAGGCTCACAGGCTCCATCTCAGCATCTTGAGTGCTGGGATCACAGGTTCCATCTCTGTGTCTTGAGTCCTGGGATCAAGGGCTCCATCTAGGCATCTTGAGTGCTGTGATCACAGGCTTCATCTAAGCATCTTGAGTGCTGGGATCACGGGCTTCATCTCGGCATCTTGAGTGCTGGAATCATGGGCTCCTTCTTGGAGTCTTGAGTGCTCAGATCACCAGCTCCATCTCTGCATCTTGAGTCCTAGGATCATGGGCTCCATCTCAGCATCTTGAGTCCTGGGATCACAGGCTCCATCTAGGCATCTTGAGTGCTGGGGTCACCAGCTCCATCTCAGCATCTTGAGTCCTAGGATCACGGGCTCCATCTCAGTGTCTTGAGTCCTGGAATCATGGGATCCATCTAGGCATCTTGAGTGCTGGGATCACAGGCTTCATCTCAGCATCTTGAGTCCTGGAATCATGGGCTCCATCTCAGCATCTTGAGTGCTGGGATCACAGGCTTCATCTCAGTGTCTTGAGTGCTGGGATCAGAGGCTCCAAAAAAATTCTGGGATCACCAGCTCCATCTCAGTGTCTTGAGTTCTGGGATCATGGGCTTCATCTTGGTGTCTTGAGTGCTGGGATCACAGGTTTCATCTTAGCATCTTGAGTACTGGGATCTCAGGCTCTATCTCCCCTCTTGTGGGTTTTTGGAGGATGTGAAAGAGGTTGGAAGTTTGGGCTAGAAAAGCAGTTGAATGGTGTAAGCAGAGCTTAAAAGGCCATTCTAGTATGAGCCTGGAAGAAAGTAGTGCTGAGAGAAAAGTTGTTCCAGAAGGAAATAAGGACTCAAACAGCAACTGGGAGATTTTGGCAAAGCATCTGGCTGCAGGTCGCCCATAACCTAAGAGCTTGCCTGAGGATAAACTAAAAAATAATGGACTAATTTCTTTGGAGGAGGAAATTTCAAGCCCAAGGTAGAAATGGTGGTGTGACTATTAATGGTGAATATCATGCAGATCTATGGTGAAAAAGAGCAAGTGGAGCAGAAAGAAATAATGTACAGTTTGGATTAAAAAAGAGCACTAGGAAGATGAATGTTGGAGCCAAGGCTGAGGGAGAGGCTCTCTTTTCATAGGGAGAATAGAGCCATGAAGGAGAGGCCAACAGGTGTGCACTTGCACAATGGAAAGAGTACCTTGAGAGCAAGATCACACCCACCTAAGACTCCAACTTGTGAAAGGAAAATGGTGCAGCAGTTTTCTGCCCCTGGTAAACCACAGCATAGAAAATCTGCTAATGTGGATAAAGCAGGCTAAAGTCCATCCCAGCTCTACAGCAGAGCTTGGCAGCATCATTCACATGGTGCTGCCTTTAGAGTGCTGCCCCCAGGGGTGGGAGTGGGGTGAGGGAGAGCCCTGAGGATTCTGGTTATCAGCTGTGCATGTCAGGGCCTCTGTTGGTGCTCTGGGCTAGGTGTCTCATAATCTGAGCAGCCACTGGTGTTTCTGACTAAGCTAAAATTACCCCAGATTCATACATAATTTCTATTTTAATTATGCTCCTTACAAGAAGCACGAAAGATGTAATAGGGAAGGAGTGATCACTTCTTCCTCTGTGGTTTCAGAGAGCCACTGAAGCTAGGCAGTATGCAGCAGGGGAGTCCATGCATAAAGATGGCCCTGACAGGCCACTGTGGAAAGCAATGGAGGAAAAGCCTGGCTGGCAATGGAGAAACCAAGATGCTAAAGATGGGAGACATCTGCCAAGGAGAGCTGCATACAGGGGAGGGGTACCAGCCCAAGAGAGAGATGGATGTTACATCAGCAGAGCGGGAGGGGCTGAGCCATCTAAGCCCTTTGGAAGTAAAGACTCAAAATCAGATATAGAGCTGCTGGATTTGGTATTTGCTCTACTGCTTTTTCGGCCTTGTTTTGATCTAGTATTTCCTCATTATGCCTCCATTCCTCCCTTTTGGTATGGGAATGTGTATTAGGCTCCATTATATATTGGAAGTATGTATTTTACCTTTTGACTTTTCAAAGGCTTATAGTTAAGAGTCTCCGAAGGGACTTTGGACTTTTGAAGAGCATCGAGAATGGTTAAAGGCTATGGGGACTTATTGAAGGTAGACTAAGTACATTTTGCATTTTAGATGGCCGTGAGCCTATGAGGGCCAGGGAGTGAAATGTGTTGTTTTGAATGAGAATGTCCCCCTATAGGTTCTAAGTATTTGGACATTTTGTCCCCAGATGATGGCACTGTTTGGGAGAGGTTTTAGGACGTGTGGTTTTGCAGGTCAATGTGTATGGGCTTTGACAGTTCTTTTTAAATATAATACTTTTATTAATGTTTTGTGTATTTCAAACCAAAATTTTCAGCTCAATTTAGACATATTTCCCTTTCTCTTCCCCCCACTTTACCCCAGTTCATGCATTCTGCCATACATATCCTGCTTCTTTTTCTCAGTCTTTTTAAAGTTTTTCTCTGCAAAGGTTTATTGTTTAGGGCAGAATTTAACTATATCAGTCCATTCTTTGACTCAGTCCTTATATTGCTGTGGTTCCCTCCCAATCGTATTGCTCCAAAATATGCCTATATAAACATCCTATATGTACCAGAATTATGTCCTTCAGGAATAAACTGTATGTTAACTCCAATATATGTTTAGGAGTTCACATTTTTTACTTTAATTTTATATTACTCTAAAATATGAATATATACCTTCCACACATATACACTAATTACCATGTGTGAGAGTAACTGGTAAGTTAATTCTACAGCTCATTAAGTGATTCACATTATAACATCACAGTTGCTTTAGATAGAAAGAAATATAACAATAACACTTCTCAGCTTAACTTTCAATTGGGGTATTTGATACTAGCATCCACAAATGAGGGAAACCATTCCTTGTTTGCTTTGGGGGGGGGGACTGTGTTACTTGACTTAGCATACCTGCAAAGTTCATGATGTTATCTTTCTTTACCACTGCATAGAACTCCATTGTGTAGATGTACCACATTTTTGTTATCCACTTGTCAGTTGAGGGGCATTTGGGTTGGTTCTGGTTCTTTGCTATTGTGAAGAGAGCTGCAATAAAACTGGCTGTGCATGTATCTCTGCAGTACGATGAGTCTTGTGGGTATATACCTAGGAGTGGTATGACTGGGTCAGGTGGTAGGCTCATTTTGAGTCTTTTAAGGATTCTCCACACTGCTTTCCACAGTGGTTGTATGAGTTTACATTCCCACCAGCATGAATGAGTGCTCCCTTTTCCCCCACAACCTCTCTAGCATTTGGTGTCTTTTATTTTCTTGATCTTAGCCAGTCTTATCAGAGTGAGATGATATCTTAGAGTGGCTTTAATTTGGATTTCCTTAATTATTAACGATGTTGAACAGTTTTTAAGATGTTTCTCAGCCATCTTTACTTGTATTGTCTTTTTCGTTCAGTTCCATTAATACTTTTATTTCACTCTTTATTTCTTCCCTGACCCATTTATTATTCAGGTGTGTGTTGTTTAGTCTCCATGTGTTCTTGTAGCTAGTTTGGCTTATTCTGGTGTTCATATTGAGCTTTATTGCACTGTGGTCTAATAGAATGCATGGAATAATTTCAATTCTTTTGTATTTGTTGAGATTTCTTTTGTGTCCCAGTATGTGGTCGATTTTGGAGAATGTTCCATGAGGTGCTGAGTAGAAAGTATCTTCTCTGGTGTTTGAGTGGAATGTTCTGTAGATGTCTATGAGGTCCATATGGTGTATTGTATTGTTCAGTTCTGATGTCTCTCTGCTTATTTTTCATCCAGTTGATTTATCCAAGGGGCTCAGTGGGATGTTGAAGTCTCCCACTTTTAGTGTGTTAGGATTAATCTGTGTTTCAATGTCCTGCAGAGTAGTGTTTATAAAGTTAGGTGCACCAGAGTTTAGTGCATAGACATTTAGGATTGTGAAGTCTTTATAGTTAATTGTTCCTTTTACAAGGATGTAATGGCCCTCTTTGTCTCTTCTGATTAGTTTTACTTTGAGATCTATTTTGTCTGATATTAGAATAGCCACTCTGGCTTGTTTCTTGGTACCATTCGCTTGGAATATTTTTTCCATTCTTTCACTCTAAGGTGGTGTTTGTCTTTGAGGGTGTGATGGGTTTCTTTTAGATAGCATATAGAAGGATTCTTTTTCCTAATCCATTCTCCTAGTCTATGTCTTTTGATTGGGGAGTTTAGACAATTAGTATTTAAGATTATTATTGAGAGATATATGTTGCTTCCTTTACTTTATTTTTTGTTTGCATTCTTGGTCTAGGTTTGTATTTATTCTGCTATGCGTTTGTTGATTTCTCTCTTTAATTGCTTAGGGATAGTTGCTCCTTTCCTCTGTTCTTTGGATTGCTTCAAGGATTTCCTGGTGTTGATTTCTTAGGCATGTATTCTTTCATCTTGTTCATGTTGTGAAAGATTTTTCTTTCTCCTTCAACTATAACTGTCATTTTTGCTGAGTATAGTAGTCTGGGTTGGCATCTAAAATTGTTTAGCACAGGGAATACTTTGGTCCATGTTCTTCTAGCTTTCATAGTTTGGACTGAGAAGTCAGCTGTAATTCTGATAGGTTTCCCTTTATAAGTAACTTGTTGTTTTTCTCTTTCAGTATTTTGTCTTTGTTTTGAGCATCTATTGTTTTAACTATTATATGGTGTGGGGAGTTTCTTTTCTTGTTCTGTCTATTTGGTGTTCTATGTGCTTCTCGTATTTGTATGGGATTGTCTTTTTTCAGTTTGGGGAAATTTTCTACTATTATCCTGTTGAAGATTTGGTCAAAAGTGTTGTCATGGGATTCTTCTCCTTCCTCTATCCCTATGATGCAGCGGTTTGGTCTTTTCATAGTGTTCCACTTTTCTTGGTTGTTCCACTCTTGTGTTTTTTAAAAATTTTCATAATCTTCCCTGGAGCTTTCTAGTTGTTCTGTATTATCCTTCAGGTCTGATATTCTTTTGTTTGCTTCTTCCATTCTGCTTCTGAGGCTTCTCCCCATCCTTTCATGTTGATTGGATGAATGTTCAATTTCCTTTTTCATTTCATCCTGTGATTTCTTTAGATTTTCCACTTCCCTCTGGAGCCTGTCATTCTCATCTCATTGGTTCGTTGGTCATTTTCTTTTTTCATTTCAGCCTGTGATCTTTTCAGCATTTCTGATTCCTTCTGAAGTTTGTCATTTTCTCCCTTTAGTTATTTCCAATGTTTGTCATTATCTCCCTATAGATCCTTCTTGAGTTTTTCAATCTCTCCCCTTAGTTCTTTCCACCATTTGTCATTATCTCCCTCTAGGTCCTTCTTGAGTTTTTCATTCTCTCCCCTTAGTTCTCTAATTTCTTTGAATATGTCTACAGTTGTTTTTCTAAGGTCGGTGTCTCCTTCCTTGGAGATCTAATTTTAGGGATCTTCTGTAGGGTTGGTAGAGTTCAGTGTGGATTTATTATGAGCTTTTCCCATATTGTTTTTTCTTTGTGTCTTTGGCATGTGGATTTGTTTGTTTATTTGTTTCTTTGGATTCTGGCACCTCAACATTGGCTGCACAGACTATAATCACTAATGCTGTGCCCAAGCTGGGACTTCCAGGGGCGGGTGTGGAGCTCCCCTCAAGGGCCAAAGCAGAAGCCTTGACTTACCAGCATGTCACTTGCTTCTTGTATCTGTATAAGTTTGTCTTTTTTCAGTTTGGGAAAATTTTCTTCTATTACCCTATTGAAGATCTATTGTCTTGGGATTCTTCTCCTTCCTCTATCCCTATGATGTAGAGATTTGGTTTTTCTTCTATTACCCTGTTGAAGATCTGACCAATACCATTGTCTTGGGATTCTTCTACTTCCTCTATCCCTATGATGTAGAGGTTTGGTTTTTCTTCTATTACCTTGTTGAATATCTGACCAATACCATTGTCTTGGGGTTCTTCTCCTTCCTCTATCCTTATGATGTAGAGATTTGGTCTTTTCAATGTATCCCACATTTCCTGGTTGTTCCACTCTTGTGTTTTTAAAAAAATTTTCATAATCTTCACTTGAGCATTTTAGTTGTTATGCTGCATGTCTGATATTCTGTTTTCTGCCTCATCCATTCTGCTTCTGAGCTTTTCTCCCATCCTTTCCTGTTGATTGGATGAATGTTCCATTTCCTTTTTTCATTTCTTCCTGTGATTTCTTTAGTATTTCCATTTTCTTTTGGAGCTTGTCATTCGCTACTTGTAGCTCCTTGCTTCACTGGTCTGTTTCTTTTTTTCATTTCAGCTTGGGATCTTTTCAGTGTTTCTACTTCCTTCTGGAGTTTGTCATTCTCTCCCTCTAGTTCTTTTCGGAGTTTGTTTCTCTTCCTCTAATTCTTTTTGGAGTTTGTCATTCTCTCCCTCTAGTTCTTTCCAGAGTTTGTCATTCTTTCTTTCTACATCCTTCCTGTGCTTTTCATTTTCTCCCCTTAATTCTCTGATTTGTTCTTTTTTTTATTTTATTTATTTTTGTATGTGTATGAATGTACTGTCTGCATGTAGGTTTGTGCATCCATGTTGTGCAATGCCGTGGAGGTCAGAAGAGGGTGTCAGATTCCCCTGGAACTGGAGTTCTCCTAGAATTGGAGTTACAGATGGTTCTTAGCCACCATGTGGGTGCTGGTAATCAAACCTGGGTCCTTGTTCTTTATATTCTTTGACTTTGAATATGTCTACAATTGTTCTTCTAAGGTCTGTGTCTTGGTTTCCTTCCAGGGAGATCTCATTGTAGGAAACTTTTGTAGGACTGGTAGAGTTTGGTGTGGATTTATTATGAGTTTTTTCCCATGTTGTTGTTGTTCTTGTTGTGTGTGTGTGTGTGTGTGTGTGTGTGTGTATGTGTGTGTCTTTGCTTGGCATGTGGATTTGTTGTTTTTTTTCTTTGTATTTTTGGACTCTGGTGCCTCACCTGGCTGTGCAGACTAGAATCACTAACACTGCACCTGTTAGATCATCCACACCACACTACCACCAGCTTGAATGGGAGGAAAGGGGGGTTGTTCCTTGGGTACCCTGTTGACCTGCTGTGCTGCACTGCTTTCTGGAATCTGAGATGGGAAGTTCTGGGTGATCACAGACCTTCAGAGGCAGGGGGGAGAGTCACAAAGCCCCAGCGCAGTTCCACCTCACCTGGGCTCCAAGCTGCGCCCTGTATAGGTCCACCCACACTGCACTGCTTGCTTGGCAGTGCAAGCAGTGCACTGCCTTGACTGATTTCTAGTCGTCACCCTTTCTTTCTGCTTCCTGTGCCTGCTTGAACATGTGATCCCTCAGCTTTCTGTTCTAGACACCTCTGCCTCTATGCCTCCCCTCCATTATGGCCTCTATCCCTCTGAAACTGTAAGCCAAATAAACTATTCCTTCTATATTCTGCCTTGGTCACAGTGTTTTATCACAATAGAAACTTAATGAATACAGAGGGCATTAGATCCTCTGGAAGTGGAGTTACAGATGGGTTGTTAGCCACCATGTGTGCTGGGAACTGAACCCAGGTCCTCTGCAAGGGTAGTAGACCCTGCTCTTAACCTCTGAGCCATCTCTCTAGCCCCACTGATGCTCCTTTTTTGACACTATTTGCACCGTGGTTTATCCATTTACTTATGGAAGGATTTCTCTGTTGTTTCCTTCCAGGTTTTGTCCATTATAAATAAAGATGCTGTGAATATCCAAGGGTAGGTTTCTGTATGGACATCTGTTCTTTCTTCCTCCCTTATTCCCTTTTCCCCTTCCTTCCTTCCTTCCTTCCTTCCTTCCTTCCTTCCTTCCTTCCTTCCTTCCTTCCTTCCTTCCTCCCTCCCTCCCTCCCTCCCTCCCTCCATTCCTTCCCATTCTTTTTCTCAAAGCTTTAGTAAATGCTAGCTTCTCGGACTGCAGGCAAGTATCAGCACTCCCAGCTTACATGTTTTCAATTCCTCTGGGTGAGTATCCAGACACACACTTGCTGATTGCATGGTAGGAGCATGCTTAGTTTTGTAGGACACTATGCACTGTCTTTGAAGGTAGCCATGCCATTTTCACCTCCACCAGCAAAGAAGGAGAGTTGTGCAGTCTCACACCTACCCTACCATGTTGGGGTCAGTGTCTGGATGGGGCCAATGGCAGTGAGTGTCACTATTTTAATTTACATTTATTTGATCACATAAGCTTGAGACCATCTTTCTTATTTGCAATTTGTGCATATTCTTTGATGAGAAGTCTTTGTAAAGTCTTTGGTTCATTTTTAAACTCGACTGTTCTATCACATTTGACTTTTGAAAATTGTTGGGAGATTTTTTTTTTTTTTTACTTTTTAGATAGCAATCCTTTGTCAGATGGATTTTTTTTTTTTTGTCTTTTCGAGACAGGGTCTCCCTGTAGCCCAGCTGTCCTGGAACTCACTCTGTAGACCAGGCTGGCCTTGAACTCACAAAGATCCTCCTGCCTCTGCCTCCCAAGTGCTAGGATTAAAGGCGTGCACCACCACGCCCAGCTCAGATGGATCTTTTGCAAAGACTTTGTCAGTGACTTGTCTTCCTATTCTTTTGACAATGTCTTTCACAGAGCAGATATTTTCATCTGAACAAAAAGTACTTTATCAGTTGTTTCTCTCATGAAGTTTTCCTTGGTGCTGTATCTAGAAAGTCATCTGTAGATCCAAGTTTGTTTAGGTTTTGCCTATCTTATCTTTGGGGATAGTTTAGGGTTTTACATTCTAGTATATAAGCTGTTTCAGTTGAGCTTTTGTGAAGGGCATATGTTCTGTTTCTAAGTTCTTCCATGTGTGTGGTATGTTACATGTTGTGCGTAGTGTGTCTATATGTATGGTATGTAGTATGTGTATGCTTGTGTGTATGAATGTGTGGGCTGTTTGTGTGGGTGATGTATAGTATGTATTTGTGGCACGTGTGTGTGTCTGTGTGGAATAAGGTATTTGTGGGGTGTGTGTATGTAGTGTTGGTATGTATTTGTGTGCTGTGTATGTGATTGTATGATGCTATATGATATGTGTATATTTGTGTGGTTGTATATGTGGTGTATATGTGTGTATTTGTAGTGTTTATGTGGTTAGCAAGTGGTATCTGCCATGTGTGGTTGTATGTGTGGTTTGTATGTATTCATGGTGTAAATGTGTTTGTATGAGTGGTATATGGTATGTATATATTTGTGTCATATGTGTGGTGTATATGTGTGTATTTGTGGTGTGTTTGTGGAAAGACTCCACTTCAGTGTCTTTGCTCCTTTGTCACATTTTGTAGACTGTATTTATGTGGTGTGTGTCTGAACTTCTTGCTCTGTTCCATTCAGCTGTCTTTCTTCTCCCTAACACCATGCTGCCTTTGTCACTTCAGCTGGGTACTAAGTCTAACTTTGTTCTTCTGCATTCTGGGTTGGATAGTTTTGCTTCTCCATAAAAAAATGTTAGAGTTCATTTGTTTACATCTTGTTTACAACTTGTTTGATTTTGAGAACATAGTGACTGTTTAGACCAATATAAAGAACTGACACCCTAACCATGTCTGATGTAATTTTATGCATGTAAATTGGATACATATTTTGTTAGATTTACTCTTAGATATTACAATTTTAGAAGTGCTAATTAATGTGAATGATATTTTTCTCTCACTCTCTGATCCTACTGTTTCTTTTCATTGTTAGAATGGCTGCTTTTGATATTGCATTTTGGCATCTTTAGTAGCTAGGACATTTTTGTCATTTCAGGTTTCTAGGTAGATGACCATGTTATGTTTTCACCTGTTTTATGTCTTGCTCCAGTCTGGATCCTTCTCTTGCTTTTACTGTTATCTAGGACTTCCAGACCACTTGAAGATCGGTGCTGAGGGGGACATCTCTTTTTTGTTCTTGGTCTCACTGAGGAAGCTTTGACGGTCTTAACTATTAATGTGATGTTAAAAGTGGGTCTAGCCAGGTGTGGTAGTGCATGCCTTTAATCCTAGCACTTGGGAGGCAGAGGAGGTGGATCTTTGTGAGTTCAAGGCCAGCCTGGTCTACAGAGTGAGTTCCAGGCTAGCTGGAGCTACAGGGACACCCTGTCTCGAAAAGACCAAAAAAAAAAAAAAAAAAAAAAAAGGTGGGTCTGTTTTTTGGATTTCCCTTTTGTTTTTATTTAAGTTGAAGAAGTTCTTCTATTATACTGAGTTTTTATGAAATCATAAATAGGTGTTAGAATGTTTTCAGTTTTCTCTGTAATGACTGATCTGATCATGTGATTCTTCTTAGGCTATGATCCAGTGGATTATACTGTTTTTAATGTTAAGCCCTTGCATAAATCCCATTGGTCATGGGGTATAATTTATGGAGCCATTTACATCTGTGTTCCTAAGAGACCTTCATTGCTTTCTTTTGCACTACAGGTTAGTATTCTTTATCTGAAGTGCTGGAGAAATGGTTTTTAGATTTTAGAGAGTTTCAGATTCTATAATATTTGTTTTCACTTTATCGATTAAGTATTTCTTAAATTTTTTTTAGTTTTACTTAATTTATTTATGTGTATGAATGTACTGTCTGCATGCAGGTCTGTGCACCTGTGTCATGCAATGCTGCAGAGGTCAGAAGAGGGTGTCAGATTCCCCTGGAACTGGAGTTCTCCTGGAATTGGAGGTATAGATGGTTCTCAGCTGACATGTGGGTGCTGGGGATCGATCCCGGGTCCTCTGCAAGAGCAGTTGGCACTCCCAATCTCTAGGCCATCTCTCCAGCCCCTCAATTAAGTATTTCTAATAAAAAACCCAACATAAAAAATGCTCCATAATCATGTGCTTTTTGAGTGGCATGTCAGTACTCAAAAGTGTTTCTGGCCAGGTGTGGTGGCACATGCCTTTAATCCCAGTACTGGAGGCACCACGTGACCCATCCCGCGGGTCAGTCAACAGAGTCCTGGAGGAGAAGGAGTGAGGGGAAGGGGCAAGAGATGCAAGGAATGGAGACAAGACAGGTTCTGATTAAGTCTTGTCTATTGTAAGAACACAAGTAGAATATAAAGAGTTGGGAATGCGGAAGCATTCCTAAAACCACAGACCACCTCAGTGCTTACATATTGGAAAGAATGTGCAGATACAGATCTTTACTTAAGGTGAACATTTGCAACACCTCCTGTGATAAGTTACACAATGGACTGCAACCTCCTCGTGATTATTTCAGTGCTGGGAAGCTACCAGATGGCTAAACATGTCCGAGAGCCCCACAGATCTCTGTGAGTTCAAGGCCAGTCTGTTCTACATAGGGAGCGCCAGGCCAGCTGGGACTAAAGGGTAGACCCTGTCTCAAAAAAACAAAAAAAGTTTCTGATTTAAGAACATTTTGGATTAGGGATGTTCAACTTGTATTTCTGTCTGACTTGGCGATTAAGAATACATTAATTTCATAGAATGAGTTAGCAAATAATACTTTTGGTTCTATCTTTTGAAAGAAATGTAGAAAATTGGTATAATTGCTTCCTTAAATCTGTAGTAGAATTTACCATTGAATCATTGTGGTTCTGATTCTTTCTGGTTAAGAATGTTCTTAATTTTTTACTGAATTTCTTTTAAAACTATTTTGTTTACTATTTTTAAACTTTATGTGTATGAGTTTTGTTTTGTTTGTTTTGTTTTGTTTTGTTTTGTTTTTTGTTTTTGTCTTTTTGAGACAGGGTCTCCCTGTAGCACCAGCTGGCCTGGAACTCACTCTGTAGACCAGGCTAGCCTTCAACTCACAGAGATCCACCTAACTCTGCCTCCCAAGTGCTGGGATTAAAGGTATGCACCACAACACCTAGTGTGTATGAGTGTTTTGCTTCCATAATGTAAGTGTACCATGTGTATGCAGTGGCCACAGAGGTTAGAAGAGGGTGTCAGATGCCCTGGAACTGGAGTTACAGAACTGAACCTGGGTCCTCTGCAAGAACAACAAGTGCTCTTAACCACTCAGCCATCTCCCATGCTCTGAATTTCTTAAATAGATGTAGAACTATTCAAGTTGTTTATATCTTCCTATTAGAAACTGCATCTTTGGAAGACTTCTTGATTGCTGTGGTCAAGTCATCTTGTTTCCAATGCTAAAAATTGTGTCACTTTTTTCACAGCTTGACTAGTGTTTTATTCTGAATTTTTATTCTTGTGACAAATACATATTTTGGTTCATGGTTTCAGAGGCTTTAGTTAGTCATGGCAGGGAGGAGTGATGGAACAGAATGGTTCACACAGCCTGCCATCCAGGAGGAAGGGAGGGGGGAGAGAGAGGGACACACACACACACACACACACACACACACACACAGAATATGCTTATTATTGTAGGCTCTCTCCTTCATAGCAAGTCTTTCCCCCTTAGTTAATAATCTCCAGCAACTCCCTCAAGGATGCATCCATTAGTGAGCTCTGCTAACCCTCCAGGCACCTCTCAATCCAGTTAAGTTGATAAGATTAACTAACCGTGGAGCTGAAGTTATAGGCTCTAAGACCTCTTCTGGCCTGTTAGGGCACACACACACACACACACACACACACACACACAAATAAGTAAATAAATAACTAAATAACTAAATATAACAAATATCTTTAAAGAAGGTTAACAACCATGCATGGCAGCTTTTCAAGCAGCTGTCATTTTCTTTTCTTTTATTCCTGTTCCAATTTTTATTTATTTCCCCCACACTGACTTTGTGTTTGTCATTCTTTTTCTACCTCCCCACAGCAGAAGCTTTTAAAAATATATCTTATTTTTTTATTTATTTATGTTTTCATGTGTATGAGTGTAAGTTCACTGGTATTAAGCAATGCCCTCAGAGGACAGAGAGGGCCATCAGATCCCCTTGAACTGAAGTTACTTACAGTTGTTAGCTGCTATGTGGGTGCTAAGAACTGAACCCACTCCTCTGTAAGGAAAGCCAGTGCTCTTAACCACTGAGCCATCTCTCCAGCCCACACAGTGGAAGTTTTGATTATTGATTCTATATCTTTGTCCTTTTCTAATAAATGAATCCAGTACTGCTATTTTTTACTGCATTACAGCAATTTCAATAAATCGTATTTTTATTTTCAAATACTTAAGATGTATCTTGAAATTTATTCGTTGCTTCATACATCATTTAGAATGGTGTTATTTAGTCTCCAAATATTATGAGATTTTTCTATCTATTTTTCTGCTATTGAGTTTTGGTTTAATTGGTTTAATTACTTGAGGTCTGAGAGGAAGCACTATATGCTTATTAGTCTTTTATATTTGTTCAAATATGTTTTGTGGCCCAAATTTGTTTAAATGTGTCTTGGTGACTGCTCCATTCTAGCTTGAAAAGACTGTGTACTGTGTTAATGTGGGATGAAGTGATCAATAGTTGATGGATGGTGCTGCTGAACTCAACTACGGGCTTACTGATTTTCTGCCTTCTAGGTGTGTGCATTTCTGATAAAGGATGTTGAGGTTTCTGACTGGAAAGGTGAATTCACAGATTTCTCATTGCAGTTCTATCAGCTCATGACTCATATGTTTTGGTGTATACACATTAGGAGGATCTTTTCTTTAAAAATGAATCTTTTTACCCTGATATGATGCCCATTTTTGTTTCTGATAAATATTCCTGCCCTGAAGTCTGCTTTGTCTGGAATTAGTATTTAAGTACTTTCTCTTTTTAATAGTGTTAGCATGCCATATGGCATATTGATCTCTGTCTACTTACTTCTAATCTATATGCATCCTTATATTTAAGTGGATTTCTTTAAGACAACATATAATAATCCCATACAATAATTTCTGTCTTTTATTATTATATTTGACTATTGCCACTAAAGATTTTTAATGATATGATTCAATTATTATCTATATTTGTTAATATTTTATCTCTCTCTCTCTCTCTCTCTCTCTCTCTCTCTCTCTCTCTCTCTCTCGGAACAGGGTCTCTCTGTAGTCCAAACTGGCCTGGGTAGATAGGCTGGCCTCTATCTTACAAAGATCCATCTGCCTTTGCCTCTGGAGTGCTGGGATTAAAGGCGTGTGCCATGTCCAGTTCTTTGTTCTTATTTTTACCTTCCATGCCTTTTCTGCTTTTTGTGATTGTACCTTCTTGGTGGTTGTCCCATTTATGATAAATTCAGTATCATATTCCAATAACACTATACTGCTTCATGGGTATTATGTCTTATAATAATAAAGTATTTATATTTTTACCCGTTGTGTCTATATCATTGTTTATAAGTTTTACAGAAGCATGTGAAAGTATCCACATAGTAACATGTTTAAATATATGTAGAGTGTATTGCTGTCATAATTTAAGAAATATTCTTTATTTATTAGTTTTATTTTATGTGTATGAGTATATTGCCTACATGTATGTAAATGCATCCATGTCACACAATATCTGCAGAGATAAGAAGGGGGCATCAGATCCTGTGGACCTAGAAGTATGGATGGTTGTTATCTGCCATGTGGGTGCTGAGAACTGAACCCTGGTCCTCTGTAGCCACTTTCTGTCATAAATTTAAATCGAGTTATATGTCAGATCAATTAAAAATAAAAGAGTTGGGGATGTAACTCCACGGTAGAGCATTTACCTAACATGTTAAGGCCCTAGGTTCAATCTGCAGTACTACAGTAAATAAATAAATAAATAAGTAAATAAATAAATAAATAAATAGCCAGTTATGGCACATACCTATAATCCCAACACTTTCCTTTTAAATGTAGACCCTAATGTCTGGTCTATATAAATTTCTTCTCTCAAAGAACTTTAAAAACAAACCAATTTCTTATAAGGCAGTCCTACCAGCAATAAACTCTCATTTTTTTCTTCATTTGAGGAAGCCATTTTTTTATTCTTGAAGATTAATTTCATAGGTCTATTATCCTCTTTTCTATAATGAAATACCCAAGCCTGGCTACTTTACAAATGAAGGAGGTTTAGTTAGCTACTAGTTCTTGAAATGAAGGATGTGACTATGCATTGTCCTGACTCTGGTAAGGACTTCATGGCTAAAGGAATCACAATCAAGAGAGTGCATGAAAGAAAGTGACCATGCATGAGGTGGGCCCAGAAGCTGAAGAGGAAGTGACCTGAAGACTTTCCACTTCATTCCACCATCTCTTAACATTGTAACCCTGAGGACTAAGTCTCTAGCACACAAATAAGACGAGAACAAATAATTTACAAGCTACTTCTTCAGAATTCTATCTAAATTGACCCCCCTTTCCTCCTTCCCTCCCTGCCTCTCAATGCTTTTTATATTGTACTCTATTCTCTTTGTTCTTACCTGGCATCTAAGGAGAAGCTGGGTATAATTTTTATCTGTGTTCCATTGCAGGAGCTCTTTCTCCTGCATTTCTTTTGAGGTTTTTTTATGTTTTGCATATAACATGCCTAGAGAAGTTTTTGTTGTAGTTTGGCACCTACCCTGCGTGGTGTTCTCTGGTTCCCTAAACTTTCTGGATCTGGGAGTTAGTGTCTGCCATTAATCTGAAGAGATCCTCCATTGCTTTTACTTCTACTGTTGCTTCTCCCCTTTCTTCTCCTGACATTCCCACTTTTTAAGTGACATACCTTGCAAGCTTCACAGTTCTTGTATGTTCTGGAAATGTTTCCAGTCATTTTTTCTTTGTTTTTCAGGTTTGCAAGTATCTATTTAGATATCCTCAAGCTGGGATTCCTCAGCCATACCCTACCCATCAAAGCCATTCTTCATTTCTCTTTGTACCTTTTATTACTAGTGCTTCTTTTGGGATCTTAGTTTCCATCTGTTTACACTGTCCATCTGTTCCTAAAGGGGACCCATTAGAGTCTTTCACATGTTAATCACAATTGTTTTCAATTCCAAATCTGATGACCCCAATATCTCTGCATATCTATTTCTGATGTTTTGTCCATCTCATAAAACCATGGGGGGGGGTTGCTTATTAATAGCCCTTGTAATTTTTGCTTGACAGCCAGACATGATGTACTAGATAAGATGAGCCATGGTCAGCAGCCCATCTGCTTCATGGTGGTGAGGTGTAGGAGTAGAAGTGTTTTGTAGCTTTGTGTGGTCCTATTAGTAGCTCTTATTCTTCTAGCAAGCCTGCACCTCTGGACTGTGAGGCTCAGCAGAGTGTTTTGCCATCTTCTTCTTTGTAGATGAGGTATGATTGCTACTCTTGGCTGGAGTTGAGTGTTTTCTTTCCTTCCAACATCTTCTAAATTCTGGGAAATCCCCACTATGCTTATGGTCTTTTGGGGTCAGCTCTTATTAATAATAACAGACAGCAGTGTTATTCAAAATGGTTTTCTCCTGCATTGGGAGTTTTCTCTGATACTGTGATTCATTTCTGGAACTCATAGAACTGGTGCAGCTCTCCCTATAATTGGGCACCTTGGGATTTTTAAGTCTTGGGCTTGTCTATGCTGAGCCTGTGTCATTTTGGACTTGTAGTTTTGGTTTTCCTAATCTAGCCCTGGTTCCCACAGAGGTCTCTGCTCCTTGGTTCTAGTCCTGTAATTTGTGATTCTCTCTACCCACCTTTTGGCTTCTGTTCTGAAGGCAGCAGTTCTTCCTGTGGTCTCCCATCTACAGCAGGTCTACCTGTGTTAGGACACAGTGGCACCTTGCAAGCTCTTTACATGCTGTATGGGAAACCAGAAGTCTCCTTCCTTTCCTTTCTGCACTTCTATGTGTGCAGCTCAGAGATTCAGCCTCTGGTTGGAAGACATCTAGGGAAGAAGCTGCTGTTGAAAAGAGATGAGCCGGCCTTTGCATCATGGCAGTCTGCCTGGTTCTAGACAGAGAGAAGCTTAATAGACAAACCTATGTGAGAATCTGGGACACAACACATCCTGTATCTGATTTCAAGGATTCCTTGATACTTGTGATTTCTCTACTATTTCTATACTTTCAGTACATTTTCTTGAATATTATAATTCACTATTTTCTATGACTTGGAGAATTAAGGAACAAGCCAGTACCTGGGTTTTGGAAAGGGCATTGTTAACATAGCAGTGTACTATTTAAGTTCTGGCAGGAGCTACAGTTCCCTCATACCAAAATGGAAGGCAGCTGTTGACATATAAATGTGAGCTTGCAGCATCAATCCTGAAAGAGGGCACAGACTTAGAGACAATAGACAACCAGGATATAGTGTGGAAATGAAATAATTTGTAGGAAAGTTCCAGAACTACTTCAGTTAAGAAATCAGGGGAGAAAATTGGACTTTCAGAGGCCAAGTGAGTTGAGGTTTCAGAGTCATACCTTTGGAGATGAACAGGGAAGTAGTATCCACAAGCATTGGAGACATGGGGGCATCTGGGTTGCACAGGTCCATGATCCTCACCACTTCCTGACCTATTTCTCCTCATCACAGTCCCCTCCCCAAATCAATACAGGCTGGTGCCCCCTGCCCAGCTCTGTCTCCTAAGATCAGCTTGCTAGGACACTATTTTTGCCTCAAGAGCTCAGGAAAAGCCTCATTACCTTCTTGTTCTCTTTCCAATAAATTCCTAGCTACAGGATGTTTTGCTTATAATCAGATGTAGAGGTGGGACTTAAGGTTGTGTAATAAATAATAAACATAAGGGTGTCTTCATTCTGAAGATTTGAGTTCTAATATGGGTTTAGTCTGTGACTGAAAGTTCTGCCTTGTAGTTAGCGCTTTCCTGCACTTGGAGACACAAACTGCAAACTGTGCCTGTTGGATTAAAGGAAGGGGGTCGGCTGCCAGCAGCTTCTTCTGGGAGCTGGTGAAAAAATGTAGCACACCAGCTGGCTGTGAGGACTTCCACCCCACAGCCCTGTCTGGCCCAACTATCTGCCCAGCACAGACCCTTGGCCTTGGGGAGCTGCTGCCACCCAGTTATGGCCACATTAATTCCACCTTCTGGGAACTAACAACACCCTGAGATAGAATCTTCAGGCTGGTGGCCCCTGTAAGCCTCTGTCCAGCCAATACCAGCTGGTAACTCAATACTCTCTTCCCCAGTTGGTAGTCCAATAGGGGGGCCTTAATCTAACCAATTCCTATAGCACTCAACACTCAAAACACAAGTCTGATGGGCTTAACTTAAGCATAAAAATAACGAAGTCACATGGTAATGGAGATTTATTGTTTCCAGCCCATTGTTTATATAAACAGTGTGGTGGTTTGAATGATAGTGTCCCCGATAGGCTTTAAGTATTCAGACTTTTTGTCTCCAGTTGGTGGCACTGTTCTTGGAGGTCTTAGAAGGTGTGGCCATGCTGGAGGAAGTATGTCACCGGGGCAGGTTTAGTGAGTTTAACAAGCCTCGTGGTCTCCAGTCTCTCTCTCTCTCTCTCTCTCTCTCTCTCTCTCTGACGGTGCTTATTGCAAGATGTGAACCTCAGCTTTCTGCTCCAGCTCCAGCTCCAACCGCCATGCCTCCTGCCACAATGGACTCTAATTCTCTGGAACCATCAATCGTAAGCTCAAATAAACTCTTCCTTTTATAAGTTCCCTTGGTCGTGGTGGTTTTATCACAGCAACAGAAAAGTGACTAATACAGTTATTTGGTACCAAGAGTGTGGCGTTGGCTGTGAAGAACCTGACCATGTGGATGTTTGGAGAAATGTGGAAGACTTTGGAACTTTGAGCTAGAAAAGCTATTGACTACTTTAAGCAAAGCTTAACGGGTCATTCTAGTAGAAGCCTGGAAGAAAGCATTGCTGCAAAAAATGTAGTTCCAGAGGAAAATAAAGACTTAGGCAGCAACTGGGATATTTTGATAAAGAGTCTGGCAGCAGTTTGCCCACAGCCCAAATGCTTGCCTGATGCTAAGTTGAAAAGCAATGGACTAATGTCTTTGGTGGAGGATATTTCAAGACAGCCTAATGTAGAAATGGTGGCGTGGCTATTAATGGTGAATATTGTACAGATCTACAGTGAAGAAGAGCAGATGGGGCAGAAAGAAATGCAGAATGTACAGTTTGGATCTGAAAACCCCACTAGGAAGATTAAAGGTGGTGCCAAGGCATGTGAAGGAGAGTTTCCTTTTGATAAGGAGATTAAAGTGATTAAGGAGAGGCCTAGCTATTTACAAGTAAACAATGGAAAAAGTGAGATTAAAGTGATTAAGGAAGGGCCTCGAGATTTACAAGTAAACAACAGAAATAGTACCTTCAGGGCAAGACCACACCCAGCTAATCCTCAAACTTTTGAAAGGAAAATACTGAAAGGGTTTTCTGCTCCAAGTTCAGGGCAGAGAAAAGTTGCAAATGTGGTTGAAATAGGCCAGGGTCCATCCCAAACTTGCAGCCAAACTCGGCAGTTTCATTCACGTGGTGCTGGCTTTAGAGGCATGAAGTTTGCAAGAGTGAAGGGGTCTTCAGTTCTTCCTCCACGGTTTCAGAGAGCTGCCAAGGTCAGGCAGAGTGCAGCAGGGGTGTCCCTGCATAAAGAAGGCCCTGATAGGCCATTGCATGAAGCTGTGAATGTGAAGTCTGGTTGGCAGCGGAGACCCCAAGAAGACATTCGAGATGCCAGACCTGTGAGATATTTGCCAAGGAGAGCTGCATACAGGGAGTGGTACCAGCCTAAGAAAGAGATGTATGTTGCAAGCAAAGCTGGAAGAGCTGAGCCATCTAAGCCCTTTGGAAGTCAAGTCCCAGAAGTTGCACATGGAGCTACTGGACTTGGTGTTTGCCCTGCTGGTTTTCGGTCTTGTTTTGGTCCAGTATTTCCTCACTATGCCTCTATTCCTCCCTTTTGGAATGGGAATGTGTATTCAGTTCCACTGTATGTTGGGAGTATGTAATTTGCCTTTTGATTTTACAGGAGCTTACAGTTAAGAGATTGGCCTGAGTCTCAGAAGAGACTTTGGACTGTGGACTTTTGAATAGAATTGAGACTGGTAAAGACTATGGGGACTTTTAAGGTTGGACTAAATGCATTTTGCATTTTATATGGTAATGAGCCTATGGGGGCCAGGGAGTGGAATGTGGTGGTTTGAATGATAGTGTCCCCCATAGGCTTTAAGTATTCAGACATTTTGTCTCCAGTTGGTGGCACTGTTCTTGGAGGTCTTAGAAGGTGTGGCCATGCTGGAGGAAATACGTCATTGGGGGCAGGCTTAGTGAGTTTAACAAGCCTTGCAGTTCTCTCTCTCTCTCTCTCTCTCTCTCTCTCTCTCTCTCTCTCTCGATGGTGCTTATTGCGAGATGTGAACCTTGGCTTTCTGTTCTAGCTCCAGCTCCAGTCACCATGCCTCCCACCACAATGGACTCTAATTCCCTGGAACCGTCAATTGCAAGCTGAAATAAACTCTTCCTTTTATAAGTTCCCTTGGTCACAATCGTAAGCTCAAATAAACTCTTCCTTTTATAAGTTCCCTTGGTCATGTTGGTTTTATCACAGCAACAGAAAAGAGACTAGTACAAACAGAATGATGTCATCTCTCTCAGCCAGTCTTAGATGTCTGCATCATGCCCCCTGTATACATTGCTCTGCCACATATCAAGTGCTTGGGTCACAAGTGGGTCATGAGTTGTTACAAACCATTCTCACCTAGAGGCAGAGTCTGGTGCAAACAACAGGCAGGCAATTTAAGACAATGCAGTCACAGCTGGCCTGCCTCTACCTACGCTACCTATAGATCTGACAGAATTATCTAGAATGAAGACAATTCCTGAAGGGATTCTTTTAGATGAAGTGTGTTCCCAGATTGAAAGCATCATGTACTGTGAGAGTTCATCTCATCTGACAATTTGATTAGAAATAGAAATGCCTATATCAGTAACCCACACCTCTGGGTGTGTCTGTGATGATGTTCCAGAGATGATTACCTACCTAAATAGGAGTTCAATCCTTTGGTAGATTCATAGTATGATGGGATTCTTGGAATGATGGGCCTTACTGGGGATAGTGTGTCACTGGGCCATGTCCTTCAAATTTATAACTTATTTATTTCTTCCTGTACTCCCTTCTCTACCTTATAGCCACCATGAAGACACTGCTCTTCTCTGCCAGTGCCTTCTCTCCAACATGGACTGACTGACACCTATGAAACCATGAGCCAAAATAAGTTATTTCTTCCCTGAAGCTTCTCTAAGCTACTTGGTAACAACAGGAAAAGTAATAGATACATAGGGGCACTGCAGCAACATGGACCAGGGACACTCACTAATTTCAACACACAACATGTGTTGCACATGTGGTGCATGCCAGTTCTATATCATCCTTGCCAGGGATATTGGGACTCATTCTTGATGCCTGTCATTCCTGTTCCTCTCATTTATGCTGCTTCACTAATTCCTAATGATTCAATTTGCGGGGGGGGGGTGTCAGTCCTGCAGTTGAACAGGCTGAAGAGGGTATGACAAGGGGTTACTCCAGTAACATCCTGGGGACCACATCAGAGGGTACAAAACCACTTATTCTATGTAACAAACAGCTGATGCTGGCAGCCTCTACATCATATGGCCCTACTTCCCGGCGACCAATCCTAGACCTCCACACCATCATGCATCATCACAGCCCATGTGGGGCATACCCAGAAAGGGATGTGCAGACAAACAACTTGGCTCATGGCACCACGTGAGTGCTAGCATCAGGTAACAGTGTGTGACCTGTACACCTTGCTTAGTGTGCTAAGCAGGTTGTGCCTGGACATGTGCAATGTACGCCTGAACCCAGGACTGCTGTTCCACACTACTATTAGTTCTTCTAGAACTTCTTCTCTTGAAATCACTTTACCCTCTGAACTGCCAACACTTTGGTCTACACTGTAGCCTCTACAGTCCTCTACAGATCTTCCCTATTCATATGTGTATGCCACCTGATCCACATTCCAGACAGAAGCAAGAAAGATCATTTTGAAAGCAGGGCTGGCCACCACACTTCCTACTAAAAGCATTGCAGTGGCTAACCATGATTCCTAGGGTCAACTCCAAGACTCACAAAGTGGACAACAGGTCTGCAAATTATGTTCTACTCTCTTCTACTTCCCCTTCTCCTCTACTACCTCTCATGGTTTCCGCATTTCTGTCTGACCCACATTACTTCATTCCCTCAGTTGTGCCATGTCCCCTCCTGCCACATGGTCTCCACATATGGTCCCTCTTCAACAGAACTCTCTTCAACGTTAGTTCAGAGCTCATCCCCCTGTTTCTGTGATAAAATACTTTGACCGAAAGCAATTTAGAGGTGAAGATGCTTCATTTTAGCTCACAGATCCAGAGAGAATACTGTCCATGATGGTGGGGAAGGCATAGGGACAGGAGCAGTGCAGGGGGTTGGCGGGCATTCAGGAGGCAGAGAGAGAAAGAGATTATATCTATTTGGCACACAGGAAGTGAAGAGAGAGAACAGGAAGTGGGACCAGGTATAAAATTTTAAAGCCCTCACCTAGTTTTTCATACTTCCTCTAGCAGGATTCCACCTCCTAAGGGTTCCATAACCTTCACAGACAGCTGTGTTTAAATACATGGGCCTCTGGGGTGGGGGGGTGGTACTTCTCATCTAAACCACCAAACCCCCTAAGAAAGCTTCCTCCAATGAAGAGTGACTTCATAGTCTATGATACTACTAGTTCCGGTTGGAGCATTTTTATATGATATGAATTTCCAACTGTTATTTGATAATAGCAGGATAAAATAAGACCTCAATTTAGGTAAACTATTTATAGAAATATGGCATAAAAATTCATACTTGAAAACTGAGCCTGGTTCAAGCACCCAGCCACGAACCAGATTATTGCTGACCTCACAGAGCCAGTGTATTCCAATGACTATCCCCCCTGCAGAGCCATGGCCACTGTTTTGATTTCCAACACATATGAGCATTTTAGTTTATAAAGTCTCCTATGACAAATTAAAGTATGTGGGTTCTAGCTGGGCGTGGTGGCGCATACCTTTAATCTTAGCACTTGGGAGGCAAAGGCAGGCGGATCTTTGTGAGTTAAAGGCCAGCCTGGTCTACAGAGTGAGTTCCAGGACAGCTGAGGCTACAGGGAGACCCTGTCTCAAAAAGACCAAAAATAAATAAATAAATAAAATAAAATAAAATAAAATAAAATAAAATAAAGTATATGGGTTCTTTCTCACAATACATCTAGGGATGTAGATTCTCTTCTATTTTCCTGCACATGTGCATATGTATAGGTATTATATATGTGGAAATAGTTTTTTCTTATCATAGTTTTGTATTTTATAATTTTTCTGTCTCTGCCACTAAGTATATAACCTCTACAGGGACCAGCCAACAACAGAATATCCTCTTCATTTTCTCTCCAGCACCCTGAACAGGCCTGGCAACCCTTCCAGTAACGCTTCATTAACATAATGAGTAAGCAAATAAGTGTGTCAGGCACTGGGGCCATAGGCGCGAACAAGACACATGTGCTCCCTTCCTACAAGCTTTTATTGGGTCTAGAGAGTGACTAAAAGCCCATCAGAAGAGCCACTGCAGAACATCAGTCTTTCTCTTCCTCCCAGGACATCCCCTACCTCAGAGTGGTTTTCCTGGCTGATGGAAACATCTGCCTGGATAAAGGCAAACACTTCTGGGCATGTAAACATGGGTGGACCATTGTACTGTCTTCATTCTTTTAAGCTCAACACTCTGAGTAGAACTAGCTGGAAAGACAAAGGCTTTGTATATGAGAGTCAGAAGTCAAGTCTTTATGCTTCCCCTTTCTAGTGACCTTGGAAAACTCATTCACCTGTCTGGGACTGAGTTTCCACACCCAGTCGATGAAGGGCCTGGATGGATAAAACCTCTAGGCTTCCTTTTAGCTCTTATAGTCTGTAGTTTTTATGATGGAAGCCACTTACACCTAAGAGAAGATAGCTCATCTTTCTACAGATGGTCCAAGTTCCAGCATGATTTAATTCTCCCAAGGGAGTCTTAACACTTCTGAAGTCCTGCTTGGTTTCTTCACTACACAGGTCAGTCTTAGCTGGGTCCACTTGTTCCATAAGACAGACTACAGATAAGGAGGGTGGAAGGCAGACAGACTGTTCTCTAAGAGAGTTGACACAGATGATCAATAGTGGCTCTGTGAAAATGCCAGGAAGTTTGGGTGTTTCCTTTTTACCCACGTCTTTCTTTAGAAAATCATATTTTGAGACAACATAACCTGATTTTCAGGGAAGAAACAATGATCAAGTCCATGGTTTCTTGCTAAAGGCAATGGTTTTGTGATGACTAAAGATGTAGGGAAAAGTCAAACAAGAGCATTTTATCCTTATCTGATGGGACCAGAGAGGCTTGAGGCCCATGGGAAAGATATGCTATCTGGAGAACAGTCAGCATCCACTGGGGGTCAGGAGGTTATAGAGAACCTGGCTTCGTACACAAGCCACTTGACACCAGACAGCCCGTGACCTCCCTATTTGGAGTTATTCCCATGTTTCTAGATCTGCTTCAACTCTGGAGGAAGAATGACTTCCCAGCACTGGGGATGTCTTGGTCTCCACTGGACTTCCTCTCTGAGATACCAAGAACACCTCACCCCTTATGGTCATTATAAGCTTCCCTGGATCATTTTGAAGTTAATCTCTAAGTCATTATCTAATTTCATTCTAACAGAATTGCTCTAAGTACATTATTGACCCAATTTTACAGATGAAAAAAACCTAATCTATTTATCTGATATCAGAAGACCAGGGCAAAGGAGAATTATGTTTCAGTCCTAGCTTAGGACTCAGTTACACTGAGAGTAAGAATTACTACAGGCTTACCTCCCCTTCCCTTGACTCTTTATTATAAGAAAAGCCCAGGGCACATAGAAAAGGCTGCCATTTAAGCTTGGAAGAGTATTTCCTTCTCTTTACTCATTACTGACCAGGATGGGGTGGACTAGGTACCCCTGGAGGGCGCCAAATCATCAGGCTCCAGTGGCCTCTGCCCAAGGAAAAGGACAGTTTGCAGAAGCACTTCTGAAAACGATGGTGTTAGAAAGATGGGATTGAATGAAGGTGAGCGGCAGTGGCTTATGTGGAAGTGCGTGTGGGAAAGGGACTATAAAAGGTGAGGAGGAATGGAGAGCAGGAAAGCTTTGAGAGCCGTGGTAAGAGAAGCAGAGGAGGGAAGAGTTGGGCCTATTCATATTCGAATGCTAGTATGAAATGCATTATACACCTAAGCCACCAAGACTATACTGTAGGTTGGGATTCAGAATATATTGCTGCTAGTCAGTTTTTAGGGGCCGTCAACCACGCAACGGTATCTTGCAGCTTAGCAACAAGATTCCAGTGGTCCTTTGGGCTTATCTTTTCACTTTGAACTTTCTGAGAAGATTCTATTATTTGCAAGCATACAAACTAGACCCAACTAGGCTATGTAAAAGTAGAGGGTGATATAGTATCCACATTTACTCTGGAGGAAGTACTTTGCTCACAATGTTGTAATTTTCTTTCTATTTCTCCACTAGGCACAAGGCAGTCAAATTTCTCATTCTACAGAAATATCAGAAAATGCAAAGAACCAGTTACAGCAGGGTTTGTGACCCCTCAGGCCAACAGTTTCTTCACTGAACTCTGCAACCATGATTGATGATAGCTGCATTTCACTTCCTGCCCTTCACTTGTCTGCTGTGTACCTGGGACAGTTCATAGTCTCAAAGACAAGCTCGAAGGAATTTCATCAAACTGAAAACTATATGCATACCAAAGAAACAATCAGCATAGTAAATATACAGTCCAGGAAATGAGAGACAATATTTCTAAACCCTACCATTGACAAGGTTGTATTACCCAAAATATGTAAGGAACTCAACTCAATAAAAAGATTGGGGCTGGAGAGATGGCCTAGTGGTTAAGAGTGCCGACCACTCTTGCGGAGGACCTGGGTTCGATCCCCAGCACCCACATGGCGGCTGAGAACCGTCTTTAACTCCAGTTCCAGGGGAATCCAACACCCTCTTCTGACTTCTGCAGCACTGCACGACACGGGTGCACAAACTTACATGCAGACAGTATATTCATACACATATAAAAATAAATAAAAAAAATTTTTTTAAAGTTAGAATGGATAAAGGAGATGAAAAGACATTTTCCAAAAGAAGATATACAAGTGACCAATAGATAGACAAAAAAGCTCACAATCACTAATAAGAATCAAAATGAAAATCGAAACCACATTGAGATGTTATCTCATACCTGTTAGGGTAGCCAACATGTGAAATAGATAACAGATAAAAAGCATTGGTAAAGAAGTGGAGTAAAGGGAGTCCTTGTAGACTGCTGGTATGAATTTAAGTGGTATAGCTGTTACAGAAAATAGAGAGAGCTTCCTCAAAAAATTAAAACTAGAACTACCATATGGCCCAGCAGTTTTACTAAGTATATACTGAAAACAAATGAAATCAACATAATAAAGGAACATATGCACCCCACATTCATTACTATATTATTCACAAAAACCAGGATGTGGATCAACCGGTGTCCACCAGTGAATGTACAGATAAACAAAGCAATAGATACACACACACACACACACATATATATAATAATATATATACTATATATATTATATATATATATATATATATATGCTATTCAGCCCTAAAATTCCTAGAGGATAGTAATTAAAGATGCTAGGCACTGAAAGACAAATACCCCAAGATGTCAGTTATATATGAACTCATAGAAAGAGAAAATGGATTGGTGGTTACCAGGGGCTGGTGGGTAACAGGGAGAGATTAAAAACGGGTTCATCAAAAGATACAAAATTTCAGTTAGACAAAAGAAATAAGTTCAGATCTGTCTGTTGTAGGAAATGATGACTATAGCTAAGAAAAATATAATGGAAATAGTTACAAGAGATTTTAAATGTCCTCACTATTAGGACCTGGAGAGATGGCTCAGAGTTTAAGGTAGTACTGGCTCTTTGCAAGACTGGGTCACACCATGGTTGCTAACAACCATCTATAACTCCAGTTCCAGGGGATCCAACACTGTCTTTTGACCTCCTTGGGCATTGCATAATATGGGTGCACCTACCTACATGCAGCTATTACATCCATACACATAAATTAAACATAATAAATAAAATATTTTTAAAAATGAAAATAAATATCCTCACTATAAATGATAACAAACCTGTAAGTATGTGAGATCATGGATGGTATTAACTTGCTGTAGCCATTCTACAATGTTTACAAATATCAAAATATCCTTCACATGATAAATACATATGTATTGATACTTAGGGCGGGTGTGGTGGCACACACCTTTAATCCTAGCACTTGGGAGGCAGAGGCAGGTGGATCTCTGTGAGCTCAAGGCCAGCCTGGTCTACAGAGTGAGTTCCAGGACAGCCAGAGCTACAGGGAGACCCTGTCTCAAAAAGAACAACAACAAAAAAGAACAAGTTTTAAAAAAATTTTGGCACACCCTATTAAAAACAACAGTAAAAGCCGGGCGTGGTGGCACACGCCTTTAATCCTAGCACTTGGGAGGCAGAGGCAGGCGGATCTTTGTGAGTTCAAGGCCAGCCTGGTCTACAGAGTGAGTTCCAGGTCAGCTGGGGCTACAGGGAGACCCTGTCTCGAAAAGACCAAAAAAAAAAAAAAATAAATAAATAATAAAAAAACAACAACAGTAAAGATGAACTCAAAAGAATTGGAGGTTAAACTAGGAACTGGCATTATAACCAAAGTGCTACTTTGAGATACTAGGGTGTAACAGCTTTCAAACAATTTGTTCAAGGGAAAAACCAAAAGCATTTGATAACTATTCTATCCACATATTCTGTTATTTGAAGATATCTCTACTAAAGTAAAGATTTAGGAGTTTTGCTGTCTTCTAGAAGATCTCCCCATGGCTTCTAGGTATATCTTAACCTTTTGATATTGCAACAGGACTTCTTCAAGTTCATGTGTAAGAGCTACAGGATCAGATATATATATATCTGATCTATCTATCTATCTATATATATATCTCAAGTCCCATGTTTTAAGTAAGATTATGATGGGGGCACATTAGGCCTACAGGCTGCAGGCTGACATACCTGGACCACCCAAACTGGTTTCAACTGGGAACATACCTACTTCCTATTCTTATCCAGTCTTCAGTTCATGTAGAAAGATCTCACCTTACTGAATCAAACACAGAGCAATAGCCAATTAATCACTTAACTGGGGGCATCTGACAAAGAATTCTATTTGCTCTTCACCTGGCAGGAGGGGAGGTAGCGCAGCCTTCATGAAAGGGAGACAAGATTCCTTTCAAAGGAAGGACCTGCTGATCGAATCCAGGATCTGACTCTTACTGAGATGGCCTTCAGCAACATGCTTTAATCCAGGGCTAACACATGAGTACTTTCTTTATTGAGTATAGATTCGTTCTTAGCCTCTGGTAGGCTTTTCTGGAGGGTGAAATGTCATCTGATACTGAGGGCCAAAATCCCTCAATATCAGACGAAGCCCAGGGCAGATGTTCCAGCAGCAGACATTGCCTTTTTTCCCACCCTCTCAAAACAAAGGCACATTATCTGGAAACAGCAAACAGAGCTGGGAACCGAGTGCACGGTGATCATTTCTTTCAGCCTGCTGCGGTCTGCTCTGAATAAGCATACAGTACAAATTCATACAGCATGCTGTACACACAACTGGACTTTCAGGTTTCCTCATTCCATATCCCCAGCAGACTGCCATTTCTGAAGTCCTCTTACAGGCCTCCCTGCACTGCATTGTGGGTAGTGGGAAAGCACATAAAACAGTCATAGTTTTAGAACACAGCCCAGCCCTAAAGAAACTTTAAATAGCATTGATTTAGCCCCTGCTTAAATTGGTGAGTGTTCTAAACTAAAACATATTTGGTTTCCTAACCTCTGAGAGGAGGTGGGTCATGTCTTTCTTCCACACCCTTCTGCTCTACTAGTGCCTCAAGCCACACCATAGAGTGGGTCCATGAACAAGCTCAGGGCCCAATGGCTAAGGTTTGGAGTGACTCCCTGCTGCTTAGCAGTTATGGACCCTCGCAATAGCAGGGAAGGATAAAGTGAGTTAGCAGACTTAAGCACACCACTGAATGCTGAAAATGGTGCTTGGCATCCACAGTACGCCTGCTAACACAGTGCCTCATGAGGCTGTCTCCAGGATATGGGATGAGACCCACCAAAGCTTTAGTAAACTGCACTCAATAAAGGCATTCTTACAATAGAATAGCAAGGGATGGAGGTTGCCTTCTCAAGTCTTGACTGTTAATTGATCAGGAAGGAAATAGAACTAATTATTTTAATTTCAAAGTGAAGCTATCTGGATACTTAGCAGTATTTCCCAAGTTATTAATTAATCCTTATCATTGAACAACTATCAGAAAAGCCTTGAATTATTGCTTCCTCTCTGTTGAACTAAAGGGAAGAGAATCCTACAATATCTAACATTCATACTTCTGCTTAGCAGGAAGGGCCAAAGCAGCCTTGGCTCTATTGGCTAAGGATCACCACCATTTACATTAGTGAATTTTTCTGTTACTATGGCTAAATATCAGAGACAATCAACCTATTGTTAGATTATAAAAAGGAGCGAACCCCCAGATAAAAAGGCATATGAGGCTTATGCCACTCCAGGAACATGATTTACTTCCATGTGGGACTGTCAGAGCGGCCGCCTGCAGGCACGTGGTGGCACAGGAGCAGCAGGGCAGGGGCAAGATGGCCACTGGGGCCCACCCATGCACAGCCATGGGGTGGGGCCACAGGTACAGGGAAGTCAGAAGATTGACAGCCTCTGGAGGAAGTGGGCACCTGAGTGTCCCTTGGGATTCTGGGAAGCACAGACCTAACACCTATAAGGAGGAAAAACATACTGATTGACAGCTTCAGAGGTTTCACACCATGGTTGCTTGGAACCATCACTTTGAGATTGTGACAAGGCAGGGGTGGTCAGGGTTCCTATAGACTCTTCAAAACCGTGCCCCAGATGACCTACATCCTCCAAGAAGCCTCCTAATGTTTCTGCCTCCATGAGCTTCGGACCAAGCATTTCACACGTTAGCTTTTTGATGGTGGATCTAAACCATAACATAACTTCAGGAAAAAAAAAAAGTCCCTGGAACTCACTCTGTAGAACAGGCTGGCCTTGAACTCAAAGAGATCCACCTGCCTCTGACTCCCTAGTGCTGTAATTAAAGGCGTGCACCACCATGCCCAGCCGATCACTTCAGAAAAATTTAACAATTCTGATCCCAGCCCACACTTTGACTTTTAGTGTTTAATGGTCATTATCTTGTTTACTCTATATAATTCTCAAGCCAGTGTAAGGGTTACATTGTCAGGAAGCATGCCATGGCAAATGAGTTCACAGTCTCCTTGGCTGTAAAATAGGTGCCTGGACTCTGGACAGTGGAGCTGACAGTGTGGATCGAGGTTTAGGAGCAACCAGGAGGAACGTAAGGCAAGAAGCACCATCCTGAGGGGATCAACCCCCTCTTTGGCTGAGCTTCAAGATACACAGAGCATCTAAACCCCTCCAACTAGAGATCAACCTTATTGAAAGGAAGCTCTTCCTTCCCAAGATTCCAGTAAAATTCCCATTAGCCAGTCTCAATGGCTTGGCTTAGACATACAAATCTGTCTTTGTCTTTAACTGTATCTGTGACCAAGCAAATATTAGAATTATAATAATTTACTCTTATTTGGCCAGGATGAGTCTTGGCCCCTCAAATCTTGGAGTGCTGGGTTGGTCCCATCCAAACCATATGAGCAGAAAGAGAAAGAGGAATGTTCCAAGGAAAAAATGGGTACTGTTAGCAAAAGAAAAGGCTCTGGATATTGTACAGGTGAAAATTCTAACAGGCATTCGTCCCAGGTTGCTGTACCAAGCTCACTCCAGGATCATGTGTAAATCCCTTGAGTTCTGAGATATGATTTTTTCATCTGTAAAATGAAAGATTTGGACTAATTAGATCATAACTTCTTAAATTTAAGAGTAAGAATTCTCTGAAGGGCTGGCTCCTCGAAGTCCTCTCTTGGGTGCCACTGCCAGAGATTCTGACTCAGTAGGTTTGGAGCAGAGCCCAAAGGTTTGGCTGTCTGTCAAGTACCCAGCTGATGCTGACACCACTGATCTGGGGACCACACTGACCCAGATGATGGTTAAGTTTCTTGGAACATGGAAATGCTGGTTAAGTCTTCATGCTGAGGCCCAACTAGAGATTCTGCTTCTCAAAAACGGGACAGTAGAATCACATTAAGTAGGCCAAGCTACCTGGGCTGGATAGTCAGAGTAGTAAAGGTTCTGCCCTTTCAATTCCAGAACCCTGTGTGGGCAACTTCTGTCATGCTGATCAACATCAGCCCTTGTCCAAGCCTGCTGAAGCAGCTCTAAGGATTGACGTTTACTGGATTAGCAAAGGGTTTCGAACTGAGGACACAGTCTTGATGGCAGGCAGACCTGGACTGTAATATTCATTTCTTCTTATGAAGACCATGTGACTTTATATAGATTATTTAATCTCTTTGTGGTGAGGAGCTGATGTGTAGGTGAAGGGTTTAGCACAATGTTTCGTTTATACAAATTCTATCAATGCTAACTGTGCTCTACTAAGTCCTTGTCCAGGATGCCCTTGGACAGACACTCTGTTCTAGTTTACTTTCAATTGCTGTGACAAAACACTCTGACCAATATCAACTGAGGGAGGAAAGTGTTAATTTGGCTTACAAGCACAGTCCATCATCAAAGGAAGCCAAGGAAAGAACTCAGGGCAGGAACCTAGAACACAGACCATAGAGGAACACTGCTTACTGGCTTGACACCCTGGCCCATGCTCAACCTGCTTTCTTATACAATACAGGACCACCTGCCCAGGGGTGGCACCACCCACTGTGAGCTGGGCCCTCCCACATCACTCAATAATCATGAAAATATCCCACAGATATGGCTACAGGCCAGTCCGATGGAGGCAATTCCCCAATTGAGGCTCCGTTGGCCCAGGTCTGTCTAGTTGACAACTAAAGCTATCCAGCACATGTTCCACTGCTGAACTTAAGAAGGGCTTATTCCCAGGACTGTCCTGTTTCTCTAGTCCTTTTACTCTGTTTTCTTGGGGTTTCTAGGTAAAAGGTGTTCAAGGATCAAATGTGCTTGGAAAAGAAGTGTGATATTTCTTAGAGTTTTTACTAGGATAATTTCAATGAAAATTTCCAAAAAGTACATTTGGTATTTGGTGGTTCCCAAACCTGTTAGGCCATGGAAATCTTTTTTATAAGGGACTCATTAATATTTTTCAGATACTGCAGAATTCTGGGAAACTTCTCTAGAGCTGAACTCTATCCCAAAGTCTCCTTAGTCTCACTGGGATCGGAGGGTAGAATATCAATTCTCAGAATATAGAAGTAACAGCTAACACTTTTTTTTTTTTGAGACAGGGTCTCCCTGTAGCTCTGGCTGTCCTGGAACTCACTTTGTAGATCACTATGTAGATCAGGCTGGCCTTGAACTCACAGAGATCCACCTGCCTCTACCTCACAAGTGCTAGGATTAAAGGCATGCACCACCACACCCGGCTTCAGCTAATACTTTGTGAAGAGTAGAAAGGGGCGGCCCTGCTTGAAGCAGGCTGAGACTGTGGAATGACCACCCGTGCTCTATCTGCCATAGGCACTTACAATGTCAGAATGAAGCTTTCAGCTCCTAAAAATGTTATCAGAGTATTCAAGGTGAACCGCTACCTTGAATATGGTGAAGATTATACCAGATTTATTGATATTGTCTATAGGATTCTGATAACTGACTTGGCAGAGGAAGTGGCTGTCCCTTTTAGAATAGTGCTAAATGCAACTATGATCTCTGAAAGATATAATGTAGGGACCACTTGGGTCATTATGCTAATTTGAAGTCTCTGGGCTCGGTGAGGTTTGCACACTTTCCTGGGATTTTATGTAACATATTTAATTCTTTCCTGAACATAAAATATATTAAACAATGATGCTCTCTTACCCAGTTAAGAGCAGCTGACCTTTAAAGGAGGCCTTGAGCATAGGAGACAGACTGCTCATGTTGAAGCACTCACCATTAAAAAGTAAACACTTCGGTTTCGCTGCCATCAACAAGCTGAGACTCCCCCACTTCCCGGCTCCACTCCTAGCCAGCTGGCCTTTGTTGTACCTCCTTTACAACTAGGTTTGAAAGCTTCAGCATAGATGGACTTGAGATTGGGGACCAACCACATCTATTTGCAGAAATGCATTGCTTGCAATTTTAAAGTGCAGTACACAGAGATGTGACAAGGATGTGGCCTTTTAATTGCCAGGAGAGGAAAGTGTTTTTAAGGCTGGCAGGCTTCAGGGGACCTCCAGCCAAGGGAGCTTCCACAGCAAACCTCTTCTACCCTGAGGCTGAGGTGGCCCGTGTGGCTCTTTAGTAAGCCATTTCAACCAAGCCTTCCCTGTCTGGCTTGTCTTCCCTGAGTTCCCAGAGGTGCTCTCAAGCCTGAGCCTGTGCCTGTGGGCCCTGGTGGGCAGTGATTAACTTGTCTCCCCTCTGCAGTCAGGGCTGTTGGTAACTGAATCTCTGCAGCAGATTGTCCCAGGCAGCGGGGAAAGCCTTCAGCCCTCTCAGAACAGTGTGCTCTGGCAGTGGGTTCAGCCCAAAGCACTCTCCTTTAGCTTCTACGTGTTGCTAAACGACAGTCCTAAAAGCTGTTCCCTGGGGCTCAGGAGAGAAGAAGAAAGTGGTGAGGGCAGGAGAGCACAGAGATACTGGGATGACAGGAAAACGCCAGCTTTGTTCCCCACTGGATGCCAGCAGGATTGACCAGAGAGAAAGCAGAGGGAAGTAGGGAATGGGTTATTTCAAAGGAGGCTTAACGTGGTGTAGCTGGGAAGAGTAACAATGGCGCTAAGACCCCGCTTCCTGAGTCTTGTCCCCCACTCACTGTCTCGCTCCTCTCCCCGTTCAATTCCTCTTTCTTCTGCTCAGCTTGTAATTGGGGCCAGAAATCTTGGGACTTACAGAGACTTGGGTACCGACTCTGGAAGGAGCTACACTTTAGCACTGATCAAATGCTATTAGTGGACAGATGTGCAGAGCCTTGTCATGAGCACACCGGGGTGATGTCATGGCATGAGGATGAGGTGGCCATTTGAAACAACAGCAGAAAAGCGTGATTCTAAGCCGCATCACGTGTCCGTGTCAACCCCCCCCCCCCCCAGCACAATACCCAGAGGGCCGAACACTGACTCCCACCTGAATGGCCTGTTCTTTTCTTTTCTGTGGGGGGACAGGATTCTACCTGCATGTGAAAACTACTAGGAAGGCTTGTTGCCAGTGATTTCCTGAGGGGAAAATGAGAATCTTATTAGTATTTGGGATTCATGTGTTAAAGGGTTGGACTACAACACAGATGACTAAGTATTTACCAACGACACTGGGTCACCATTTACTTCATCTGTGTAGAACTTTTGCCTTTCAAGCCAACTTTGTACATTTATTCTATTCAAAGGCCTTGTATACAGCAGGTATTTTCAATTCTGGTAAAGACAGAGGAATAGATGGCTTAAGTGACTTGGCCAAAGCAAGTGACTATCAAGAGTGGCAGCAGGGCTAGCTGCTGGATGCAGGGGACACTTAAGGCAATAAGAACTTCCAGGGCTTATGTTTGTGTCTCTTAACTCAGTCAATGTTTGCATTTATTCGAAATATATTACAAAATATTGAGGAGTTTTTCAGTTGTAAATAACTTGAAACACATCATGATAAAGACTAGTGTAGGTTATGGGTGAATAAATGATCCCCCTGGTAAAAATTCATGCTAAGTCTTTTATTAAACTGGTGAGGAATAATGAAGTGATCAGACCTCACCATAAGGCACAAAAATCCATCACAAAAACCAAAAGCACACAATATCAATTTTGATTATAATAGGATATAGAAATAATGACTGCATAATTGTGAATTATTTACCTTAGAAGCAGTTTCCTTTGTTTTCTAGAAAGTAAACATTCCCACTTCCCCTCATAGCTCATGGAGCAGCAGGGCACCATCATACCTGAGGGTACTCTATTTCACTTTATCCCTCAATTATTTCTACAAACCATTAACAACAAAACCAAGTGTGTCAGTGCCACACTGCTCAACTTTGTTCCTGCACTATTAGAGTGACATTTCTTACTTCAAATTATTAGCACTTTCTCATCTGAAGTGATAGTACCAACGAGTACTTCTGTCACTGTAAATATGCTAGACTCCTGTTACTGTGACACAAGATCTGCAATAACTCTTAGGAAGGAAGGACTTACTTGGGCCCACAGGTTCAGAGGCTTCCACCCATAATAGTGGGGGAGCAGGAGAGTGGTAGAGCAGAGCAGCTCACCTCATGGTGGCCAGGAAACAAAGAGAAAAAAAAAATGCCTGTCTTAGCTGGCTCTCTCCTTTTTCCCTTAGTTAATCCTCAGTGCAAACAGCTTTACAAGCATACCCGGAAGTGAACTTCAGTTTCTTGGGTGCACATCAATCTAAGCAAGTTGACAGGATGAACGATCACACTCACCCTTTCAAACCTGACCTCTAAACACATCTCCTTAAATCACCCTGTTCTACTCTTGGCCCTCAAAAGCCTTATGTTCACCTCATAATGCAAAGGTATCTGTCCGCCTCCAAGAGTCCTCATAGTCTCAACGGCTCCAACACTGTTCAAAAGTCCAAGTTCAAATTCTCTGAGGTTCAAGGTAAACTCTTAGTTGTCAGTCCTTATAAAATCAATGAGAAAACTACATACTTCTATAATAGCATTCCCATTCTCAAAGAGAAAAAAATAATATAGGAAGAAGGAAACAGGCCAAGGTTAGACTTAAAACCAGCAGGGCAGAGGCTAAACTGTGTAGGTTCCTATCCACATTTGGGACATGTGGTGGTAGGAAGTGAGCTCTAAACATCTTGGGCAAACTTGCCTCTGGGACTCTCCAGTTGCGGCTCTGTGGCCTCTCCCTTGAACAGGCTCTGCCGACTTCTTGCAGCATTCCTCAGCAGGTGTTACACATTCCTACTATGAACAGCACCCTGGGAGCTCTACAGCCTCTTAAGACTTCGCCCTCAGAACCTAACCTTCTCAGCATTCGTCTACAGAGGTTCTGACCCAGCTACACATTTCCTGCTCTCCCATGCCTTTCTTTGAAATCTTGGGACAAGCTTCTATGATTCTATAAGTCTTACATTCTGTGTGTCTGCAAAACCAGAATCACATGGATGACATCAGGGTGTGCAAGAAGCTTGGGTCTCCTTTGGGCCCACAGCTATTGTGGCTTCTAAATAGCCAGATGGTTCCACTCAGAAAAACACTTGCCTGTGGGAGCTTCAGGCAAGCAGGATGGCCCAGAGGTCTCTTTTCAAAGCAAAACCTTCCAAACAAAGTAAAATTTTACACTAGTAAGCCAGTCATAACAGGAACCCAACCAATTCCTAAGAGTCCATCAAGACATCTTTCCCACTGTCCTAATGCAAAGTATTTGGTTTCCTTTTAATGTCCCTAACCTCTTCATCATCCATAAGATTTTCTCAGTCACAGATTTATGTACAGTTCTCTTTATGGCAAAGCGCAAACATTTTCAAACCCACTCTGCTTTTTGCTCCTAATTCTCATTGTAAACCTGTCTAAAATTATCCAGCAATTGCCATGTCTGAATACTGAGCTGCCTTGAACCTTTTTTCTTCCCGGTTAATTGGTCTATTTCAGTCTCAAAGTCTCAGGGCACAGACAAAATGTAGACCAGTTCTTTGCCACCATATAACACAAATGGCCATAGTTTAGTTTCCAATAATGTCCCTGATCCCATCTCAAACCCCATGAGCACTCTTTACTGTCAACATTGCTACTAGCAATCTGAGCTTCTGAACGATCAACAGAATCACCCATTAAGCTCCTTCTGAAATATTCTAAGGTTTCCGTATCCCATATCTCCAGACTTTTCTAGATTCTTCCCACAAACCAGTTCCAAAGTATTCTGATCGCACTGTCAGGTGGTCACAGCCATTGCCCTACTTCCTTGCTACCAATCTTCTGAGTTTGTCAGACTTTTCATCATAATGAGAAAATAACTGAGGAAAGAACTTATAGGAGGAAGGATTTACTTATTTATTTGGTGATTCTAGTGTGAAGAAGGAAGGATTTATTTTGGTTCACTGTTGCAGAAGACTCAGTCCCTCCTGGGGACATGGTAGAGCCAAGGGTCTCGCCATATGACAGTCAAGGAATAGAAAAAGTGCCCGATTTCTCCTTTTTCCTTAAGTTATTCTTCCCTGTAAACACCTTCATAGACTTATCCAGAGGAATGGTTTGCTAATCTGTGTGTCTCTCAACTAAGCAGATTGACCATTAAGATTAACCTCATGATAAACAATTCTCAAGACTCTGTTATTCTCCAGATTGTATACTTTGAGTAGGGCCAGTATTATCCCACAAGGTGGCAAAAGTTGGTTGAAGGCAAGAGAAGAGTAACAAAAACTTACTTTTTATGCATAAAGCACAGATCTACATGCTGAACAGAAGCATAGATGCAGTGAGTGGTGAGCGTGTGTGTGTGTGTGTGTGTGTGTGTGTGTGTGTGTGTGTGTATAGGACTGGTTCTAGGACCCTTGGATAATACTGAAATCTAAGGATAGCCTAGTTCCTCCTATGGCATAGTGTTTGCAAAGACTCTGCACATATCCTCCAATATATTTTAAATTATCTTTAGACTTTCAACACTTGATGCATTATAAATGGTATATAAATACTTGCTACATTATATTGTCTCAGGACTAAGGTTAAACAAAAAGAGCCTGTACATGTTCAATACCAATATACTTTTTCAAGTATTTCCAGTTTGTGGTTGTATAGGCATAGGGGGCTATACTATTGTATTAAAAATTCATGTGGGGTGGGACTATTCAATAATAATAATACCTCTAAAGGACCTGAAGAGGTTAGTGTAGGGCAATAATAAAAACAGGTTTTAAAAACATTGCCAGAGACCTGTGCTTCTCAAACCTGGTTGTATGGTAAAGTTTCCTTGGGAATCTTATTTTTTTTTAAAGCAAGGTTTAGTGATACACACCTTTAATCCCAGCAATGGAGGCCAAGGCAGTAAATTATTTGTGACATCAAAGTCAGCCTGGTATACATAGCAGGTTCCAGACCAGCTAGGGCTACAGGAGACTCTATCTCAAGCAAACAAACAGAGAAAAGGTGATTCCAGAGACAGAGGAAGATGTCAGTTATTATCCTCTAATGATAAAGTGATAATTTTTCCATAGGGACACCAAACTGTACAGCTGCTCATGTACCAAAGTACCAGCATAAGAACTAAGGAAATCTGGTGAGAATACAGTGCCTGCCTTCAGTATAACAGAATGAAAAAGATACTGAAGGAGGCAGAAAAGGAAAAGGATAGAACTTCCTGTGTTATACTTCTTCCCTAGGAGAAAGAGAAGGAGGGAGGGAGGGAGGGAGGGAGGGAGGGAGGGAGGGAGAGAGAGACCCACTTATGGGAGTAAGGGGGAACTAAGGGACTAACTCTAGGCCCTAGACTTGAAATCCAGTACCAGGCCAGCTCTAGTGAAGCCCAGTATTTAGTAAAGCACAATCCAACCATCCAACAGCCAGCTTATAGACAGTTTATAGACAGCTACCGCAAGTGTATTAGGCCAAGCACTGTAGCTCTGGCATCAGGTGGGGCCCTCCATGTCTATGGGACTAACCCAAGTTTCAAGTGTATCAGTTTAGCTCTGGAGTGGGTCCATCTCAAGCCTGTGCAGGCCATGAGGTCTAATGTGACCTAGTTTATCATTGTCCTTGGTGGTTCAGGGACTGTCTCTACTGCCCACCCCCCCAGAACTCTGGCAGCCCTGTTAGGCCACTGCTCAGGTGCTCAGATAGGGCTCTAGAATTGCCCCATCACCAAGCAGAGACCTGTGCCTCAATGAGATGGACTCATGTGTTGTCCTGCATCACTGCTAACTAGAATGTAGGCCTGGTGCACTGCTGAAATGGTGTAGGTCTTTGCAGCTGAGAAATACAGGCCTGACCAAGTTTAACATTAGCCCAGGCAGCTGAGGTTCTAACTCTACTAAAACTACTCCAACTTCAGGCAGCAAGGTGTAATGGTAAGACCTAAATTCTGAGGGTAGACGGGAGTGAAAGACAGGGAGCTGAAGTTTAAGACCATCCTGGAATTTAGAGCTGGACTGGGGAAAGCTAACACTGAGATCCTCCACCCTGTGGGGAGCCTCTGGAGTGCCGTAATCCACGGAAGACCGGTGCCCCCAGGCCATCACATTTCTCTTCCAGCCAGCATCAACTACAACTATCTTAGACCACAAGTCCACCGAAGTAATGTGGGATAAACTGGACATTCTTCCAAATGGGCTGGCTCTGGCCATCAGACATCAGATTCCTCTGGAGACGGTGCTACTGATGACAGGCAGAGCTACGCGGATCCGGCGACCCAGCCAGCTCGCTCTCCTGGGGCTAAGGGCTCATAAGCTGACAGAGCTAGTAGGCCTGACTCCCTCTCATCCCACCAGCCTCCACGTTGCCCGGAAATACTGAGGGTCCTGCCCTGGGATAAATGCGAAGGGAGTGCCAAAGAGTCCTTGTAAATGATGATCCTCCCCCCCCCCCCATTTGCTCTGTAGGAAAACCCATCAACCTGCTAGACTGACCTAACTGAAGTATTTGGAGAGTCTGCTCCTCATTATGTCTCGGGTACATGGGATGGGGGAGGAGGTGGGGTGTCTAAATGGCTGCCAAACCGTGCTCCTGTTGAGTGAGCATGTTGTTCTCCAGGGAAGGAAAATTTTCTGCTACCGTAATAAATACCCACAAAAAGTGTAGACCTTGGTCCTAAACTGAGTATTGTGGTCTTGATGGCCTGTGGAGATAAGGGTATAAGCAATCTTTGAGGCTTTGGTGGGCACAGTGGTGACATAAAAGATGGCGATGGTCCAACTATGCTGACTCTAACCAGACATAAATCCTCAAAATCCTCAAGTGTCTGACCACAGGCTGGTGAGTGTGGATGAGGTATCCAGGGAGAGGTTGTGGGGAGAGACTCCCCTCTTCAGATATGCCTCCCTCCTCTGCCAAACAATATAACAACAGAGTATTTGGGACAATCCTGGGGTTTGTACCAGAAGAGTGATAGCATACTCCTGGGAAATCTGGACCTGGGCACCATCTAGTGCTGATGTAGTGGAAGTGACTGTAGGCTCAGATAAAATAAAGAACCCGATTAGGGTGGGTGTGATAGCCCCTGTAATTTTAACATTTTGGAGGATGAGACAGGAGGATTGTGAGTTCAAGGTCAGTTTGAGTGACACAGTGAGTTCCAGGCCAGCCTGAAAACAGCTAGACTACCTCAAATAACAACAACAGCAACAACAAAATAATAACAACATTAAGTAGTGTAGGGTTTTTAAAAGAGAGCCACAAAGAAAACTGGATTATAAAAACTGTGCTGACACTGTATTGTGACTTCTTATAACTGTAAAAAAATTATCTGACATAAATTAAAGGGCTAAAGACTTAGCTCACAGGTTTAGAGATTTCTATCTGTGATGACGAGTGCATGGCACTACAGAGCTGCTAACTATGGCAGTCAGGAAGCAGAGAAGCAGAATGGCATCAGGGAGCAGATCCAGCCTTTCAAGGCACTCCCTTCTGGTGGCCTACTCTACACCCTAAAGTTCTCACCACCTCCCAGAATAACACCACCTGCTGAAGACCCATTAATTCCACACAAGGACCTATGTGAGATGCTTCATATTTAAACTGTGACACTGGAATACATGCAGGTCCTTCAGTGTCCAGATGATATCCATACTAAGAAGCATCAAGAGCTTTCAGGAGACTATGATCTTATGTAATATTCAAAATAAAATGGCAGAAACTGACCAGAAACTGCAGGAGCAGAGAATTTAAAGCAGCTATTTAAGGAAACTCAATGAGCTTGAAAAAAAAATGTACTCCAACAAAGAAACTTAAGAGATTGAAACAATTAATAAGAAATCAAACACATTCTCGAGCTGAAAGTAACACACAGTGAAATTAAAAATGCAACAGCCAGCGGCATCAGAGGCAGAACAGATCAAACAGAAGAAAGAATTAGTGAGCTTGAAGACAGGCTATTTGAAAACACACAGCCAGAGAAGAAACAAAATAATAAAGAGGGATGGAAAACTTACAGGAGCTTTGAGACAGTATCAGAAGCAAACATTTGGGTTATTGGGAAGTAAGAAGGTCTTCAAATTCCAAGGGGGTATTCATTCAAAGGAAAGTTCATTCAAAGAAATGATAACAGAAAATTTCAGAAACCTTGATACAAATATCCAGGTGTAGGAAGGACAGAAGCGACCAGGAAAATTTAACTCAGGCCTGTGGCATCTTAAAATCAAACTCTAAAAGTCAAAGATAAAGATTGTCAAAGCACCCAGAAAAAAAAACCCCGAACATATAAGGGGTACCCCAAATAGCATGTCAGCGAGCAGCAGAAATCTCCCAGGCTATGAGCAAGTGGCATGAAGTTTTCATAGTTCTGAAAGGGACAACACAAACTGTGAGCTGACTGTATTCCCAGCAAAGCTACCAGGTAGAAATGAAAAAGGAAGAAAGACTTTCCCAGACAAACAGAAGATGGGACAAGAAGTCAGATATTTAAATGGAAAGATGTTTAATGAGTGAGAAGGAAACAAAAGAGGCATAACTTGTAAGAGGAATCATACAAGCACTTTTACAATATTCTAGTAGTGTCCACGAGGGAAGCACTTGTATGTTTAACATGAAAACTGTCATAGCAACATTGATGTGGTAAATGTATTGGGTTCTTTTACACATCTGTGGCTAAACACCTGGCAGAAGCAACTTGAGGGAAGATCGGCTAATTGGGCACACGGTTCTGGGGGATACAGTATGTCAGGAGAGACATGGCAGCTCAGGTGGTTTCGTTCACAGTGGTAGAAACTTGCAGCATGGCATTTTTGTATTTTGGTGGACAGGACATGGAACATTCAGCTGGAACCAGGAACAGATATAAACTTCAAAGCCTGCACCTAGTGGCCTAAGTCCCCCAACCAATGCCTCAGTGTCCAAAGAAGCATAACCTTGCAAAGCATCACTGCCATCTGAGGACCAGCCATTGAAACAGGTGAGCCTGCGGGGGACTATCGTATTCCATTCTGCCCCTGGTCATCAGAGGCTCATGGCTTTCTCATAATGCAAAACCCAACTTCACAACTTCCCAAGGCTCTATACTATTTAAGTTCCTATACTATTTAAGAGTCGAGCTTCTCTTCTAAGATCCAAGACAATCTCTGAACTGTGTCTCCATAAGTAAGAATTAAAAAATGGAAAAACTAGTTTCATATTTCTAACATATACTAGTACAGTGTAAACATCCCCATTCCAAAAATGGAGGAATGGGGGACTAGCAAGGAAAGATAGGACCAAAGCAAGACTGAAACCCAACAGCAGACCAAGTATTATTTCCTGCAGCTCCATGCCTGGCACCCAGAGCATGTAGCAGTAGCATCATCTGGGCTTTCATGGGTTTTGCTAGGCCTGCCCCGTTGCTGTCTGCAGCACATGTGGTCTCTTTCCTGGGCCACCTGCCCTTGGCTCCTCTGGCTTTCCTTGGCACTCATTCCACACTCCTGGCATAGCCAACAGCTTGGGTCCCCTTTGTAGCTCCAGCTTCGTACTCAAGGCTGGTCTCTCAAGGTCCACTTTCAGGCAGTCTGACTTTTCTACACATTGCATGGTTGCATCTGCTTTATTCGGGAACCACTGTAAGTCATGATGACCCTATAACTTGCATTCTGCATACCTACAAAAGCAGTACCACACAGACAATGCCATTTTCTACAGCCAGCTTGTGACACAGTATGGTCCTCTTTTACCTGCTGTGGGAAAAAAAGGACCATACTGACTGCCTATGGAAACATTTTCCCAAAGCAGTGAGTCCTGTTTAAGCAGTAGATCTCTGCTTGAAGCACTCTCTGTGCAGGTAATCCCCCACCCTCCTTTTGAATGAAAGTTTTTCAAATGAGATTGCACTTTTCCTCCCTGGAACTTTCACTGGGTAGAATCTTGTCCCCTAAGGCAGGCTCCCTTCCTATTTTCCTAGTGCAGCTTGCTGGGTTTCCCTTTTATCATGTTAATCTCTGTAACAATTACAGCTAGTTTATCCACCCCCACCTTGTCTGTACTCTGAAACACATTCATGCTCTTTTTCTTGACAAATTGGATTTTTCATATTTTTCTGCTCTGCTCTTCATTCTCAGTTCTTAGTATATACTTGGCTTAACACAATGAGCAACAACAACACTGTAACTTGAATGCTGTTTTGAAATGTCATCTGCCAAGCAAGTAAATCTATTACTTTAACTGTAACCTCACTCAAATTTTCAGGCTATGGGCAAGATATAGCCAGATTCTTTGCCAAAGCATAACGCAAATATCCCCAGCCCAATTCTTGATAGAGTCCTTGTTCCCATGGTGTATAAGACTGTACTCTGATAGATGACAGACACCATCTTACCAAGCATAATTGTGCCCACTTGCTTAAGATAGGCAAAGTTGAATTTGTTAACTGTCAGCCTCACGTCCCCAAGGAAGAGGGCATAGGGAGGGTCACATGACACTCAATCAACTAGTGGGCTATAGTTGCATGTGGCTGGGGGAGAGGCTAACGGTATGTTTGGGGGTATCTGCTAAAAACATAATGATGCCTGGGCCCTTTCCAGACTTTGATGTCAATGGCCTGGTGGTGCTGGGCATGGTTTGTGTAAGAAATACCCAGATGAGTCTTCATTAAGATGAGCAAGTTTGAGAACTGATGGTCTAGTTGGCAAGTAATGAACATGTCCCCCACACCACAGAAGGCATGCCCAAACCATCATGCCACTCTTTTTCAGAGTGGGTTGTGACTTGGGAATTCTCCATATATTATTGCAATTGATTGGAGTGCATGTGTGAAATGAATTCTATTTTCTGTCTCGATTCTAGACAGGCCCTAGTGCTAGGCTAAAACCCCAGAGCCATATCCTAATGTGTTAGAACCCTGACACTGCTCAGTTACTGTCATCATGCCTTATATTTTGTTATTATCCTTTGTTATTATCCTGGAGAAAAATGGTCTAGAAAACAAACTGGCCATGAGAAAGGAGTACCCTTTTTTAATGTTGCTTTCTGGTTGTGCCAAGTTATGCTTGCTAAACTGGATAATAGTGTATTTTCTGTATTGTTTTAGTGGCCTTTGGTAACGCTCTCTGGCATTTCAGAGGCCAGTTGTACGCTAGCAAGTGACGTCTCATAACATTTTTTCATGCTCACACCAGGTCTTCGACAACAGGGACTTACTGCCTTTCTCCTTGCATATATCCCACTTATAGGCAAAAGGCCTTTATAATTTGGGGGGGC
>VZQC01003743.1:104226-162816 GCA_009823505.1 Rhizomys pruinosus | reverse complement strand
CTGTTTAAATACCTATATATCTAATTGCTTGTGCTTCATTAGTAGGATTGAAAGGTTATTCCTGGACAAACTGTCAGCCCATGAAAGGAAACAGCCAGAATTGACCAGAGTCCAAGACAACAGCTCCAGAGAAAGTAGACTGTTTTGCTTCTTGTCCACCTGTGCCCCTTTTCTAAGCCTAGGGAACAATCTGTGGAAGAGGGGGCATGGTAGAATGTAAGGGCTGTGATTGAGGTGAATGGTGAAACTATAGCAGTATAGACTGGACACTTATTTGATCAACTTGATTGAACATACAAGCCCCCTAGCTGGATGGTGAGACCCTTGGGCTGTGTGGGTTTGGGCACAACTGCTTGCAAACTGGTTTTACATGAAGGATGCTTGTACTCATAAATTATTACTTATTGTTAAAAAATGAAAAAAAAAGTAATATAAAAAAAGAAACAACCCACATGCTGTCAAAACCAACAGAGAGGAAACACTAAAATCCAAGAACGTGTGCAAGTAAGAATCACAAGTAAATACAACATTGACTCACTAACAATCTGCCCCCAGCCAAGGGCTAGAAACATGATTATGAAGATGTCCAATGGTGGGGTGGCATAGATTCTTTCCATGATGCCCTAACTCAGCCTATCCCCCTCTCAGAGTAATGCAGGCCAACTCAAAGTAGCCACTCTGATACCCATAAACCAAACTTCAGCCATTCTTTATGACCTCTTCTCTGGTAAGTTCAGTATGAAATAGTGTAACAGGAAAAGAGCTGAAATTTGGTGAAGACGTGGTCAAGAATCATTGTTCTTATTTGCTGGGTTACAGCAGAGGATTCTCATTATTTTTTTTTTATATTTTTAAATTTTATTTATTTTTTTTATGTGTATAAATGTACTGTCTGCATGTAGGTTTGTGCACCCATGTCATGCAATGCCGTGGAGGTCAGAAGAAGGTCTCGGATTCCCCAGGAAGTGGAGATCTCCTGGAATTGGAGTTACAGATGGTTCTCAGCCGCCATGTGGGTGCTGGGGATCAAACCCACATCCTCTGCAAGAGCAGTCGGTGCTCTTAACCACTAGGCCATCTCTCCAGCCCCAGGACTCTCATTATTTACAGGTCTGATGAGGACTCTCATTATTTACAGGTCCGATGGTTACTCATTACACACCCAGAAACCAAGATACTTTCAAAAGGGACTGGAGAGATTGCTTAGTGGTTAAGAGCATGTACTGCTGTTGCAGAAGACTAGAGTTTGGTTCCCAGCACCCACATAGGGAGGCTCACAACTGTCTGTGATTCCAGCTCCATGGGATTGGATACCCTCTTTTGACCTCTGAAGGTGCAATATGAGGAGAATGTTTCTGTGTAACCATATGCCTCCCATAGCCCCAACCTTGACACTGAACTTACTTTGAGTCTAACACCAAGATACACACGGTAGAGCCTCAAGGTGTTTCCTCAGCCAAAGAGACCAGTTGGGAGATTGAAACAAAATAAAATTCAAAATAAACATGACTATATTTATTTGTGAGTCTGGGTTCTTTCAAGTCAGAGTGCCTGTGCTTGTATTTCTATTTCAGCAGTCACATTCCGTACAAAACACTCAAATGTGTATTTGTAGCTATTTCTCTAGAGTCAGAGCAATTAATAAACATTAGCTCATTAGCTAATAAACAGTGCTCATTAGCATTAATAAAAAGGCGTCTTATCACACCATGATCCAGAGTTACCACTGTGCTCACTCTAAACACCAATGATCTACTTTGCTTTCAGCAATGCCGCAGTTATTGATGGCTTCTGGGACATCTTTGGCATCCACAGTGCCCCATCTGATCTCATTATTTCAGATCTGAGCAGCCTGGCTGGAGTTGCCTCCGCTGTCCTACCATTGCATAAATGCAACTGCTTTATTGCTTACTTCCTCAGAGTTTAGGTTTTGTCTAGGCTTGCTTTGGCATGTGTGTTTAAGGACTCAAACCTAAGCCCTAGGTGAAGGGTGCCCTTCAACAGGTGACCCCTCCTGTCTGGGGCTATTTGTCCTCAGCACTTCTCCTGGCCCGCGGAACCAATCGTTCCAAGTTGGCACAAACACTTGGCAGACAAGCCCCTGGATTGTTGCTGGAGACCCTAGGTCAGTTTGGGGCAGAGCTTGGCTTTCAGGAATTCAGGAGGCTGGGATATGCATGCTGATGAGGGGAAACGTGCTGAGGAGAAGGTAGGCCTGCTGTACACACGGTGGACAAAAGCAGCTAGTGTCAGCTTGATTTGCAAGATCAACATTCATGAGTTCCATATCTTAGAAAGGGGGATTATCTGCAAACCCGGTTCTGAATGGAAGCCGTAAATAAGTGATTTCACACTACCAAGCAGGAAGAATATTCTGCCTCCTAAATTATTCTGAACAGCATGTTCAGCCCCTCCCAGGTTCCCACCAGTGACTAGCCCTGGGGCTGGGAGGCGCTCAAATAATGGACCTTTTGGAGCCTGTGCTTGGCCTAGAGCCTCGGAGGAGGCACCGGGTGTGAGCTGTGGTGTTGCTCTGGTTCAGCTTCCTAAATCCACTCCAGGATTTAGCTGTTACTGCCCCATGGCCCATTTCAGGCCTGGGCGGATCCAGACAAGGATTTCCCTCGGACCTCCAGTCAGCCGGGCTCCTCTGGGGTTCCCAGGCTGTGCACAGCTCACAGGCACATTTCAAATGTGCTGTTACACGCATCAAAAGCATTGGGAGGATCTTTCATCAGCTGCCTAAGTAGGGACGTGCTCCCAGCTACCCCATTTGTAGCTGGGTTGCTCTGAAATGGAAATGTACCTCCTGATGCAAAGAGAAAGGGGGCAAGCACCCCCCTCCACTCTGCAACCGGTTTCTCATTTTGCCTCGCCCTCATCCATCCTTTGTGCAAGCTTCGCCATGTTAACCCTGTGAGGCCCTTCTTGCTTTCTACTCGCCCCTATAGCTGCCTGTGCGGGTTTTCTCTTGATGTCTTTGGTATGGCACCTAAGCCTCCGTTTTAAAGGGGGAAGACACGGGAAGGAGAATGCTGGATGTTACTGAAGTTTTAAACTGTATAGACTAGGGCGAAGATCAAACCTGGAAATCTCGCTGCTGCCTGCCTACCTGGCCAAGCACCTAGACTTTTACGGTTACTGTTTCAAATCTCCTTTGAATGTCTTCTGCTTAGTTTGGCCATTCAGCGTAGCTAACCACCCGTCTTTAGCTGCCGATCAGGGAGAGACAGCCTTCCCTGGGCCTTGAGAGCAGGCTAGATGCAGGAAAGCAGAAGCGAATAGCTCAAGCGCGCCTCTGTTAAGACAGTGTTCTGATAGCTAAGGATGAATTATACAGCAGGCAGCTGTTTAAAAAAGTCTTTCCCCTTCTTCCTTTGGGAGCTCTCTGTCCAGAAAGGATGCCAGGCTACAAGCCTTTCAAAGACTGGGTGGGGGTGGGGCAGGGAGAAAGAGGCAAGAGAGTTTGGATGAGTCCAGAGATAAAGGGTAGGGCAAAGACCTGACCACCCTGACACAGTGCAGGAGGAAGTTGTTCCTGACCAATTTATTTGGGGAGGGAGGACAGGGGCGTTAGGAAGCTATCTAACATGTTAGCACCAGGTAGAGGTGAGGGTTTGCGAACCACATCTAAGGTGTTGTTAGGCATCTGTGTACACTCGAGGCACAGCAAAGTATGCCATGCTAGGAAACAGCCTATGGGTGGGCTGAACGTGGGGCACAGGGAGCCCAGCACATTGTAGATGGGGGTTCACTGATCCGCATACTTTCTGGAAAAGAGACAGAAGCTAGCCGAATAAATGGAGACTCTCAAGAATCCTAGGAAATCTTTCTTCTTGAAGGGTAAAAGAGCATATACAGCATGCTAACTTTTGTGAAGAAAACTAAAAACAAGAAGGACACCTGTATGTATATAGCAAAATAGGCCAGGGGCATGGTGACACACACCTTTAATCCTAGCACTTGGTAGGCAGAGGCAAATGGAACTCTGTGAGTTCAAGGCCAGCCTGGTCTACATAGGGAGTTCCAGGACAGCTAAGGCTACAGGGAAACTCTGCCTCAAAAATAAATAAATAAATAAATAAATAAATAAATAAATAAATAAATAAAATAAAATAAACAAATGAATAAAAGATAGAGGAGAATTCTATGAAAAAATAATAGTGTCTCTAAAGAAGTACATGGGAAACAGGTGGAAAGGTATGGCTTCATGTAACATTTTTATTTTCAGAAGTTGGTTAATTTTCAATACATTAAAAATTAAATCAACAAATATAGGGATAAAAAACCCTCAAAGCCAAGCTGAAAAAAATAAACTGTATTTCAAATGAATAACCACATTGAAAGGGAGAGAAAACATGTGACCCAAGGAATTTATTAGCAAGCATTAAACTGTGTTATGGCAGGACTTGAGAAGGGTGGAGATTAGGCAGAACTGTAAGTAAATGCTAAACTCTTTGGCATATTTGCTTCATAACAGTATAGACAAAATAGCTGTGAAGCTGTTTAGGATATTTTATAAAATGAAGCAAATGGAGGAGAAGCACTGATAATATTGAGAGTCAGGGTTCTCACTGTGGAAGGAGAGGTTTATAACTAGAAAGGGGAAGACACAACTATAGAGGGTGGACTGGAACAGGGGGAATCAGCATGGACTGCGGGTTCCTGAAATACATCTATCTGCATTCGAATGTATTATACAAATTGGTACCTACATATACTGCTATGTATTATTCATATGGTCACCTACATATACTGCTGTGGTTTGTCTGAAATAGCACTGAAAGATCCATGTCTTAAACACTTGACCACTGGACTGTGATGCTATTGAGAATGAAGTGGCATCTAATGGAAAGAAGCTAGGTCACTAGGGGCTTGTCCTTGAAGGGATGTTGGGGTCCTGGCCCCTTCTTCTTCTCTTCCTTTTCCCTTTCCTCTGCTACCACATAATCAGCTTCCACATAACAAGGCAAGTGCCCATGGATGGAAACCTCTGAAACCGTGAGTGTAAATAGATCTCCCCTTCTTTTAATATTGTGATGTCCTCAGAGGCCATGAGGATGGACATCAGGCTCTGGCGAGGCCCATTAAAAGAAAGCTGTTTTCTCCTGATAAAAAGAGTGGAATCTATCTCTAGCTCTGGCTGAAGACATGGCATTCTGTTCTGGTTCAAGGATTCGAACATGAAATACTATTGTTTCTCCCCTGAAGAGTGAATTCAGCTGGGCCTATCAGCCATCTAGCCAGGAGACTACCTCTCAGGAAGGCTGATTCACCTAACACCATGCTAATGAGATGGGAAGAATAATTACTCCTTCAATGAGGTAATATACTTGCTCTTCCCAGAAACCTTCCCCCATGTAGTCAGTTATGGAGCCTCTGCCACATAGCTCTGCTAAGCCTGCCCACTTTTCTTAAAAGTGTAACTTTCCCTTTTTCTTTTGTATCATTCAGATATTGACAAAAGTCTAGGCATGCTTTCCCTATCACTCAAGGCTTTCTCTCTTTCTCTCTCTCTCTCTCTCTCTCTCTCTCTCTCTCTCTCTCTCTCTCTCTCTCTCTCTCTCTCTCACACACACACACACACACACACACACACACACACACACACACACACACACCGATTCATCCCTAGGTACCCTAAATGGATTGGTTCTGGACCCACTGAATTCCAAATTCTATGTATGACACAGAGGACCAGTGAGAGGTTCTTTCATTCAAAGATGCTTGATGCTAAATCCGATGACCTGAGTTCAAGCTCTGGAATCCACTTGTAGGAGAAGCAGCTCCTACAAGTCGTCTACAAGAATGCCATGGCGTTCGTATGACTCCCCTCAAATAACTTTAATGGTATGCATCAGCATTTAACATATGCACATCCTTCTTTGTATTTCAAGGCATCTGACACATTGTAAATGCTATTGCCAATGTAAATAACTATTACACTGTATTGTTTAGGGAATGACAAGGAAAAAAATCCCACAGTATTCAGTACAGATTCAACTTTTTTTCTGAATGCTTTAGACTCATGTTTGGTTGAACTTATGAAATAAGACATAGAGACACAAATATAATACGTAATACTTAGTGAGAGTCTGAAGTGTCTTATCATACCCAGACCTAATGGTGTGCACAAAACACAAGGGGGCGGGGCTTGTCCTGAGGATAGAGGAGCCTTCCTGGAGAGGCTTTCACTGCATAGGCCTTAGACAGTTAGAATGCCAAAGCAGTTAAGAAAAGTAACACATTGGAAATGAAAATAGGAATCCATCCCATATAGTAATAGCAAATAAAGGTATGTATGTGAATGGACAATTCTTATGTTATAGTAGAATGCTGTTATAGACTGAAATGTGCCCTCTCATCTCTTCTACCCAGGCCTCCACGTGACTATATGCAAAAATAGAGTCATTAAGGAGGTAACTGAGGAGAAATGAGTTCATAAGGATGAGGACTTACCTGGTAAAACTAGAGTCCTCCACAGAGGAAGAGAAGCAAGAGCACATGGACAGAAAAGGCATGTGAGGACACAGCAGGGCTTGACCATCAGCAAGTCAAAGAAAGAGGCTTCAGGAGAATCCAGGCTCCCAGCATCTGGCTGAGACTTCCAGCCTCTAGAAGATTGAGAAGTTAACGTCTCCTGCTAAAGTCACTCAATCTAAGGTATTTTGTTATGGTAGCCTGAGCTGCTGTCAACTAGTATTTTGAGGGGAGTTTTACAAGGCACAGGCAATCACCATGGTCTTCCTCTGATTGACCACAGATTACTTTTTATTTGCAAGAGAAAAGTTGGAATCATGCAAGTGGAGAGATCAGAAAACACATTTACAGATTAAAAATTCACATTATCAATGTACCTCTGGGATTGATACCCCAAGAAGAGACAACACTGTTCATGTAATGTCTGACTAAGAATGCTGGGGGGAAGGGAAGGGGAGATATGCCTGAACTGAATTGGAGAATGATGTATGAAATACACAAAGCACTAATAAAAAAAAAAGAATGCATAGCCTGATCTAATAATGGGGAGATATCTCACAAATCCCAGAGAAGTAATGTTTTACCTGAAGGAAGAGAAATATGTCCTTGAATATTGTCAGTCATATACTACAGGGTATTTGTACATCTGAGCCCACAGAATTTGTGATGACATGCCTAAGTCCTGTGTAAACCCACACCTGAAAAAATCCAACATGGATGGGGGAGGTAGGCGAGAAGCTGTAGCCCCAGCTGAGAATCCATTGACAATTGACAGCTGCTGAAAGAGGCACAGCCAGTTTTCTTTAGGGGTATGACACCTGCTAAAGTCACCAGGTTCCAAAGATAGACTCACACCTGAGACCATTTGGGGAACACAGATTAGACTCGATAAGCCCTTAAAAAAAGAAAAATTATGGGAGAGATAGCCTAGATCGACTGCTCCTGCAGAGGACCCGGGTTTGATCCCCAGCACCCACATGGTGGCTAAGAACCGTCTGTAACTCCAATTCCAGGAGAATACCAGTTCCAGGGGAATCCGAGACCCTCTTCTGACCTCTGCGGCATTGCAAGACACGGGTGCACAAACCTACGTGCAGACAGTACATTTATACACATACAAAAATAAATAAAAATAAAAAAAAGAAAAATTATAATAGAGAACATGAAGCTGGGAGAGGATAGTAGGGTGGAGATGGATATGGGGGCAGGGCTCTGAATGTAATCAAAATACAGTATATGAAGTCTCAGAGAAGCATTAAAAACATTTTCTAAAATGTCAGCCATTAAGGGAAAATAAGACTACACAAATAGATCAGGCCATTTATGACTGTACAGTCGCCACTGGGTGTGGCAGGCATCCTCTGGCACAGTCCTTAATAATCCTGATTTGTATTATTTGTAACCTGTGTAACTTGTGTAGTCATCTCCCTTAGGTGTGAACTGGATTTATAGGCTTCCTTTTTAATACATAGACTATGACCAAAGTAAAGGAATGTCACTTCAATGATTACGTTGTAGAAAGATGACCCAGGGCTCCAGTTGGGGCTTCCTTGTTTCATCTACCGCTTCTGAAGTAGGCCAACTGCCATACTGCGCATTGCTGTAGAGGGGACCACAGGCCAAGCACTGAGTGCTGCCAGCATGCTTTCCAGTGAACATGAAAGTGGGGCCTCCTCCAGTTGGGCTTGCGGATGAGAACACTGCCTTTGAGTTCAGCTGAGCCAGAAGACCAGACAGGCCATTCCAGAACCTAACTCACAGAAGCTGAGAACAGAACCTTTATGTACAAGTTCATTGTAGAGTGTTGGAAGACGGACAGTAGGTTATGCAGAAGAGCTGTGCTAATCTTATATCTCTAGAACTTGGTAACTTTAGCTTAGCTGTATACGATTATAAGATGATGTCTTTTATTTTTCAGGAAATGCTGCATAACAGTATATTAGACATAGGGTCATAATGCTTGCAACTTATCAAATAAATATAAAATTTTACATACTCAAAACTTATAAAATTTGTGTTATTTGAAATTTGTATGGAAATATAAGTATTTAAAGAGAAGAGCGAAAGGGGCTAAGACAGAGAAGAGGGAAAAGGCACACAGAGGAGCAGCAGAGCTGATGGGCGAGGTGGTGAAGAGCATGTTCTGCACTATTCTGATGCCTTTTCTTTATGTGTGAAATCATTGCTCAATTGGTTTTAGTGTCAGACGATTCTCTATGCCTTTAAGAATGTATGTACAGCTGGGCGTGGTGGTGCATGCCTTTAATCCCAGCACTTGGGAGGCAGAGGCAGGTGGATCTCTGTGAGTTCCAAAGGCAGCCTGGTCTACATTGTGAGTTCCAGGAAAGCTGGGACAGGAGAATCTCTGTAAGCTCACCAGCCATCTAGCCTGAGGTTCACAGTGGCAAAAAGCAAACAGCAAGAAGTCTCAGACAAGGTAGAAGGCAAGGACTGACATCTGAGGTTGTCCTGTTCCACACATGTGCTGTGGCATATTCTCACGCATACACGTACATATGCACACATGTACACATACATATGTGCCAGCAGACACATAAAGATTTAAAAAAAGGCAGAGAGACAGAAAGTAAAGGGCTCTAGACAGAATCATCTTTCTATGAACCCTCTGTATTTTGCCCATGACTTTTCTTCTTCCCTGAGGTGTCTATTTTATAATTTCAGTCTTAGGAACCAGTATTTCTAGGAACATTGGGAGAGTTCATATTCTCAGACATTTTTATAATAGCAGCTTTATTAAGGTGGAATTAATATGCTATAAAATTCATGTGCTCCACATTGGGCAGCCATCATGATTATGTAATTTTAAAATATTTTCCTCAACCCCTCAGTGCTTACCGTTTTGTTATTTTACAGTAAAACTGAACCCACAGTTTCATACATGGGAATCCCATGTTCTACCAATGAGCTACACCCCAGCCAGTGCTTAATTCTTTTTTATTGTCAAATAATATCCCACTGTATAGATATGACAATTTGTTTATCCATTCATAAATTATTAACTATCATCAGTTCTTAGAAATTTGACTTGTCTCCACTTTAGGCTATTATGAACAATTCCTCCACGAGCATCTGTGTGCAAGTTTTTATACAGATGTAGAGATATGCTTAGAAGCTGGGTGTGGTGGCGCACGCCTTTATTCCTAGCACTTAGGAGGCAGAGGTAGGCGGATCTCTGTGAGTTCAAAGCCAGCCTGGTCTACAGAGCCAGTTCAAGGTCAGCTGGGGCTACAGGGAGATCCTGTTACAAAAAGACCAAAAGAAAGAAAGAAAGAAAGAAAGAAAGAAAGAAAGAGAGATATGCCTAGAAGAAATAAAGATCTGAGTGGGTAGGATTGCTGGGCCATTATGGTAACTCTGTTCAACATTTTCAAATTCTTTCTACTTTAAAAAACTTTTTTCTTTAACTAGGGTCTTATGTTTCCTATCTGGCCGTGAACTCACTATGTAGTCAGGGATGACCTTGAACTCCTGACCCTCCTGCCTCCACTTGCCCAGTGTTTCTATGACAGGTGTGTTCCACCACGTCAAGCTTCTAAGTTTTTACTATGTATTTAGAATGTGTTGCATATTTCTAGAGATGCATAAGTATCTTACAGAATTGCTATAACTGCCTGGATTTCTTTGGGGATTCCTGATAGTCATACTTCCTCAGAAACTCATGAGCAAAAATTTCACAAGTATAAGCTAAGGCCTTCCTCTCAGGGACTTATTGTAGCCCAGCCTTGAATGATTGTTTGAATCCTGTGCCAAATATTCTGGCACTTTCATTTTCTGCCTCACATTGCATTTTAAATATCTTAGGTGCACACCTTTTGTTTCCCCCTACCCCCACCCCAACATGAGCTTCTGGAAGGTAAGGTGCACACATTATGTTTTTCATGTCTTTCATCACGCTTAGCCAAGTATGTGATTTAATTAAATGCTAAATGTAAGCAGGGACTATCTGTTATACTTCTTAAATTCCTCCGCAGCACTTAGTTGAATCTTGGGTATATAAAAGGTGTTTACTTAATGCTAAATAAATGGGTTTTAGCTTCCTAAGACATTTCCCTAAAATTATTTCTAATTTTAGGCTTTTTAGCATGACTCCCTCTTGACAAGTATAGTTATGGCATCCAGCATGCTTATTGTATCTTGTACGCAGTGAAGATTTTAACTTCTCAGCAAGGATGCTCCCAGCATCCAATACTGGTCTTCCAGTGTATTTGGTAAAAGGAGAAGAGGGAGAAAAGGACATGATGTTCCCCTCCTTTCTTTCGATCCATAGCAACTTCTCTGAAACGCACATCCCTTGTTTGTCCTCACCCCACCCTCCAAGTTACCATCTTCAGGAGTATTTTCAACATTGTGCATGGCAAAGGAGGAGGAAAGAGAATATTTGGTAAAGGCCTTTGCTCCAGCTTTAAAGGTTTGGACTTTAGCTGGAAACTACAGCACCCAGACATGCTTCACAGAATCCTTTTCCTATTCTTTCAACCCCAAACATCTTGTTTTTAAATCTAAGACTGTGCAGATGGGCTTATTTGAACATAGTAGATTCTGTAGCACACTGAGGCACAGTGTATCCTAGTTAAGGGAAATTCTGACTCCTGAAAACATGATCATCACAATGACTGACTTGTCATTTTTTTTTAAAGAATGAACATACACTATCTTACTGAGCATCATAGCACCTGACAAATTTATACCTTTTTTAAGGATTCAGAAGCTTTCTGAGACTTTCAGTTTTCACAATGCACATAGGTGGGAGTGCCAAGGAGCGGAGCTTTTTTGAAGAGTGACATTCTGGATGCTAGAAAGGCTGCCATGCTCAAGCAGCCCATTCCTTCCTCACCACAAGGAAGCAGAGTGCATAGGAAGACCAATGCTAGCAAGGACACAGCTTCCACAACCCCCATCTTTGAATTTAGGACCTGTCCGTCTCAGAGTAGTCAGCTCGCCTCACACTGAGATTTCTTCCTGTCCTGGGGGTGGGTGGGTACTGTGGAAGAGTGAACCTTGGTTTGTTTACTGAAACTACCGTGAAAGCATGTAAGGGATTTACAGTTCACAGAGATCCATTCCTACCACTGTTGCAATTCTATTTGAATGATTCAGATCTCTGGGAACTGGGCCACATGCTGGGATGCTTCAACTGGATATTGCTCCCTCAAACAAGTGCTACTCCCAGAAAAGACTACTTTTAAGGATTCTTCTCCAGTGGGATGATGATTCGGACAGGTGTCCTCTTGGGTGTCCCCTCAAGAAATTTGGAACATGTGGACTATTAAGAGACTGAACCTTGTCTTCAGTCAGCTACGGCCATGGGGACTGGTGACACACCAACTTGTCTATCTTTTCATAACTATGCGGATATCTCTATAGTCATCAAAAGGCAGTTTTTTTAAAAGTTATTCAAAATAGCAGAAAGTCATGCTTTTTGCCCAAACTAGGCAATGGAAATACTTAGAACTGCAAATCTATCTGCACATTCACTCCTTTGCTTCATTGTGGTGTCTGTTGAAACGTCACTACCTCCCAGGAGCCTTCATAGCCTTCTCTAAGCTAGTTCTACATTATTTATACTCCATTCTCCTATCCTGCTTGACTATTCTCTCTAGCGCCCATTACTATCATATAACAACATAGTGATGTGATTTATTGTTTATATGCTTATATACTTATCTTCCAGAACATAGGCTTCCCTAAAGCAGGTTCAGTCCACTGCTTGTAGCCAAGTTCTGGAACCTAGAACATAATAGATGCTCAATAAAAACTTACTGATGACTGACTATTTATTTTGGACACAGGGTCTGGCTATGTAGCCTGGATAGGCCTGGGACTCACTATGCAGCCCAGATTTGCCTCAAACTCATGATTCCCTTGTTTCTATTTCCCGAGTGAAGACATTAGAGACATGTACTGCCATGCCCAGCTTAAGCCTTATTAATAATGGGAAGTTAGCCTAAACCCCAGGAATTGCCTATTGATATTAGGGGTAGCAATTTATTTGGTGAACACCACTGTGTTTAATAGTTGGTAGAGTGCCCAGGACTGCACAAAACTGGATATGATGGGCATGCCTGGAGTCATCCCAGCACTCGGGAAGTAGCTGCAGGAGACTAGGAGCTTAAAGTCATTTTTGGCTGCATAGGCTAACGGGCTATATGAGACACTGTCTCAAAACAACATTACAACAAAACAAAACCCCTGGCTATTAGACATTGAAAAGTGTGAGAGACGGGTTCAATGCTCAAGGCGCAGAAGTCTACTAAGAGCATGGAATAGATATATGCGATTAATAGCAAGTCCAGGAAGCAGTTTCAAAATTACTTGCCGAATCCTGGATGATCTAATACAATGAAATGGGCATAGTAGGGCACACTTCCTCTCTTAGCACTAGGAAGGCTAAGGCAAAAGGATTGTGAGTTTAAGGCTAGCCTGTACCACATGGGGAATTTGAGCCCAGCTTGTGATTAGTAGTGAGAAGCTATCTCAAACAAACAAACAAACAAACAAGCAAACAAACAAACAATAATCCCAGCATTCAAGAGGGAGAGGCAAAAGGATCTCTGTGACTTTGAGGACAGCCTGGTTTCCATAGTTCTAGGCCAGTGGAGGCTACAGGGAGACCCAGTCTTTTTTTAATTTAATTTAATTTTATTTATTTTTGTATGTGTATGAATGTACTGTCTGCATGTAGGTTGGTGCACCCATGTCCTGCAATGCCGTGGAGGTCAGAAGAGGGTGTCAGATTCCCCTGGAACTGGAGTTAAAGATGGTTCTCAGCCGCCATGTGGGTGCTGGGGGGATCGAACCTGGGTCCTCTACAAGAGCAGTTGTTGCTCTTAACTGATAGGCCATCTCTCCAGCCCCGGAGACCCAGTCTTAAAAACAAACAAACAAACAAACAAATAAACAAAACAAAACAAAGAACAAAAAGGAGGAAGAAAAGGAAGGAAGAGGAGGCAGTATAGGGAGGGGGAAAATAATTCTGAGGAAGATTTTTTTTTTTACTATTTTTTTCTTAAGAATTACAGTAGTCGGGAAAAGATTCCTGGAAGCCATTTAATTTGCTTGCTGAAGAAAGGTGCAGAAGTCACCTAGCCATACAATTAGGGGAATATTCATATGAAACTGTCTTACTTTTGACATCATTCATAAAGTTCAAAGGTTCCTCACATCATAGGCTTTGATAACTCACTAGAAAGACTCAGCAACAGCCATTACAATTTCATGTATTTGAGGTTTGTTTTGTTTTGGGAGTTTCGTGATGGGGTCTTACTATATAGCCAGGGTGGCCTGAAACTCTCAATCTTTATGTCTTTGTCTCCTGAGTGTTGGGATTATAGGTGAGCACTTCCATGCTTGGCATGGTTGTAGTTTATTAAGAAGAAAGGAAACAGACGAAAATCAGTCCAAGGAAGAAGAGCTTGAGGCAGAGTCAAGGAAATGGCCCCAAAGTTGCAAATCTAGTCAATTCCCCATGGAATGAGGAGTGTTGTTTCCTCAGCACTATGCATGCTAATAAACAGAGCACTGACAACCAGCAAAGGTCATCCCTCCCTCCCCTGCTCCATCACAGAGGCATGCTGACTGCCCACGTGACTGACTGCTCTCAACTTCCAGCCCTCCAAGCAGCCAAGTTCATGACCTGAAGACCCCACTCAGGATACATCCAAAGCCCCTACCTTAAATCATGCTGCTACTATGTAGTTGGCCTAAGATGCCAGGGTGCACAGACACTCCTTATCTGATCTGAGATGCTAGGGCTTGGAGATTATGCATATACTCTCCTTATGGACTCTGTTAAGTGGTTAAGTTCACTACACAGGAGGAAAGAATTTAGATAAGACTCTGATAAAATCAACTGTGATTCACCCTGTAGTGAGTGATGGATGAATGGTGACTATGTTGTTTCAGGAAAAGTAGGAATTCACCAGTTTCTCGTGTGCACGTGCACGTGTGTGTGTGTGTGTGTGTGTGTGTGTGTGTGTGTGTGTGTTTGACACAGGGTCTCTTTGTATTCCTGTGTGGCTGGGAACTCCCTATGTAGGCCTCAAATTCAGAGATCCTCCTCTGTCCAGAGTGCTGGGACTAGAAAGCTTGCAGCTTCATGTCCAGCAAGTGTCTCAGATTTTTTGTTTGTTTGTTTGAATTTGGATATTATGTACATAATGATATAAGAACAAGGAGTTGTAAGAATTGGATATTATTTAAAGGATTTTCAGATTAGTCAGGTTGAATATGGCATCACCCAATCCACATAATCACCCAATACACAGAATCCACATAAAAGCTGGGTGGTGGTGGTCACTGCCTGTAATCGCAGAGCTTGAGTGGCAAGGATAGTGGATCTCTGGGGCAAGTTGGCTAGCTCGGCCAGCAGAATCAGCAAGCTGCAAGTTCAGTAAGAAACTCCACCCCAGTAAATAAAATGGGAAGTGATAGAGAAAGATACCTGATAACTTCTGTTCCACACACACATGCACGTATGTGCACCCACATTCAAGTAACATGGATGCAAACACACATACCACACATATATACATGGAAAAATAATTAGAAAATCAGATTGGTTTGAGTGTTCTAGGTTGCCATATGAAAAGATTAGTTCCAACTGTTAGAACACTTGTTTATATGCCCAAAGGCCCTTAACTTTGATTCCCCAGGACCAGAAAGCAAAGTAAAACAAAACAAATTCAAAAATAAACACTCAAACATGCCCCAGGAACACCTTGAATTGGAACACAGAGGGATTTCATGAGTATAAACAATGAAAACATGGTTGGTAAGAGCAACGGTCCAGAGACATCTGTAGAGTGTTCCATTTTAAAATTTTAAAGAAATACTTTAATTATTTTAATTAATTTATTTTTAAGATATTTTTATTGTTATTAAACTTTTTCCATAAATCATACATTATTTTTCAATCAAATTTATGGTCACTTCCCTTTCCATGCCTTTCACCCCACCTGAATCCCTGCACTCTACCTTACATGTCTTGCATCTTTTTCTGAGTCTTTCCAGAGTTTTTTTTCCAGTTCTTTTGTTGTGGTTCTAACTTGTATTGCTTCATTATATATATATATATATGTATATATACATATATATACATACATATATACATATATATGGGTATATATGTATATATATATGTGTATATATATATATATATATATACCCATATCACCTGAATGGGAGGATTTTTTTTTTTTGCTAAAAGATCACATGTTTTCCCTAAGGAAGTGCTCAAAGGTTCATCCTTGGCAAGCCCAAACATTCATCGATCCTGCCCTTGTGTTTCACAGTGGGGTGAAACACAAGGGCAGGATTTGGGGTCTTTCCCTCCCATGGTCCCCCAAATGAAGACCATTAAGCATGTGTCCTGTCTTGATCCCCCTGCACTGGCCTCCATGATACAGCCCGGGGAGTCCATTGTTATGGCAGTCTATACTCTGCCAGGGCTGAAATCCCCTTAGCTGTTTAGTCCACAAGCTGGGTATCTCAGTAGTCCCCATCTGGCATTGAAGGTTTGGAGGATTCTTGGACAGACATAGGGTCGTTAGTCCGTGTTGGAGGGTTAAAAAGCTGTGTCTCATGGCTTTGAAGAGTGGCACATTAATTATTTTTATTTTATATGTATGCATGCATTCCCTGCATGTAAGTGGACTCATGTCCTGCAGTGCCTGTGGAGGACAGAAGATGGCATAGGATCCCCTGAAACTGGAGTTGTGGAAAGTTGTTAGCTGCCATGCTGGGATTCAGATCTAGGTCCTCTGCAAGAACAGCAATGTTCTTAACCATTGAGCCACATCTCCAGGCTCCTCTATTTTAAAATTTTATACTATGATCAAAATACCAGAAACCAAAAAATATTGTTAGGTTTATTTTTTTTTTTTTCTTAAATGGAGGTTTTTTTTTTTAATAGTCTCAAATGACATGGTTGGATTTAAATGAACAGGATGACACATTCTTCTCCTGTTTGAGGTTCCAATGGCTAGCCATCTCCTGGGCTATCTAAAGACGAAAATTCCCTGTGTGCTTATCAGGCAGTGCACGGTCTGGCTATACTTACTTCTTGGGCTTTACTTCATAAGCCTCATTCTAGTCTCTCTGGGATTCTTTCTTATAGCTTTCATACATGGTGGCCTCATACCATGTCCCTCTGCCATGGGACCTTTGCAGAAGCTGCTCTATCAGGAATTAGCCATCTCTCAACTGAAAATCAATTTATTACTCAGTTATTTTTCCAAATGCCATTTTCTTACAGATTTCCTTTCTAGACCTCCTTAAGCCAAACAAACACCTCAAGCATGATTATTTGATTAATATCTGTCACTGTGTATTATTTTCAAAAGCACCTGTGTGACCTCTTTGTAGTGGTAGTTTGAGTTATTATTTGTAGATATTTTTTCTTGTTTCTGTTTTTGGGGGTATTTTATTCAGCTAATAAAGTCTTAGTTCACTTTCAGTTGCTGCGTTTAGTTGGGTCACCGTTCTGGATGCTGGAAGTGCAATGACACTGAGAAGGCGGGAAGGCGTTTGGTTGAATCCAGCCAGGCCCTCTTGTTGCATCACACCAAAGCAGAGGCCCTCATGTCGGGAGACTGCTAATCTGCCATCTCATCTCGGGTCTCTCTTCCGCCATTGAGGACCCCACCCCCATGTCGTCATCTAATCCCAATTACCTCTCAGTGGCCCCTACTGTAAATACTTTTGGCCTATTAAGTTGGATTAGGTTTCTAACACATGAAATGGTTTCTTTTTTTTGGGGGGGGCACATTCAACCCGATCTTTCACAGTAGAGAAACTTGCATCTTCCAGTCTGTAAAATGACTGCTCAGCCTCTGGGACCCGCTAATGAAGCTGCAGGGGCATGTTGAACTCCAGTCAGGCTGAGGACACTTCCCTTGAGCATAGGCTTCGGAGCATAATCCCTTCCCCACGTGAAAGCTTTCCAGTGAGTCACTGTAGAAAGAAAAATGTTTTATTGATACTGTGGCCAGGCTGAGGAAGGAGTTGAATTCCAAAAGCTGGAGCATTGATTTGAGGGTGAGACTGTGGCGGCGCAGAGGCAGGCCACGCTGCTTATGTTGGGAGGTGGGCTGTGCTGTGCCTTTAAGGAAGCTTTGGGCACTGAGATTGCTCCAGGGAGTTAGATTTCAGGGAAGTAAAAACGAATCACTCTGAGCAGAACTAAAATTTCAAATAGTGTGACTTGTCCTCCGTGATCTTTATCAGTGCAGAGCTGAGTCTTATTTTAAAATGCTTTGTTCCCCTCGAGATGATTAAATTTTCATTTCTTAAGTGATGCTTCAGGCTCTTGAGGCTCCCCTGGGAAATCAGCCGCATCTGCCTTCCTGGTCAGTGGTCAGCTGGACAGCTGCCTCCTCTGGTTCCTATAGATTCAGATTTTTTTTTTCTCTGCTGCTTGAAAACAAGGGCTCTGGTAGGGGACAAAGATTAGAAAGGTGGAGGAATTGCCCTGCTCAGATCAGCAGTGAAATATTTTCAGAAATTGACCTTGGAGTTTCTGCCAGTTGGAAACCATGGTAACCGCTGATGGCCCCTGGAAAATTATTTCTCTTTACAGCATCCCTGTCAATCAGTCCATGCTTCCTCTAACTTCTAAAGCTGTGGTCCTTAAAAAGGAAACGGCTGTGAAAATCCATCATTTGAATGCAGGAGTGACTATTGATATTTGAGATCCATGGAGGCCCCCAGCCTTTCATGCTGCAGCCAGGAGTCCCTAGGCAGAAAATGACAGTTAGTTGATGGCACACTGCATGTTCACTGGCCATTTGCTAAGACATTTTACACATATCATATTAGTTCACTTAATGTTTTCAATTCCATAAAGAGGTAATATTATTATCTTTATTTTTTGTGTCAGGAAACAAGGCACACAGAAATTAAAATAAATTAAAAAACCATATGGGTTCATTGAGGAAGGTTTTGAACTCAGATAGCCTGCTCCGGCATGCACTGGGTAGCCACTGCATTAAAGATAGGAACTTCTGTGCTGGAGAGACTGCTCAGCAGTTAAGAGCACTGGCTACCCTTCCAGAGGACCCAGGTTCAGTTTCTAGCATCCACATGGTGACTAACAGGCACCTATAACTCCAGTTCCAGGGGCTCCAACACCCTCTTCTGACCCCTTCAAGCATTGCATACATGGTGCCCTCACATACAAGCAGGTAAAACACTCATACACAAAAATTAAATAAAAGTTAAAAAAAAAGATAGGAAGCTCTTACTGGCTTGAGAGGAGACTGTAACTCTTTGCAAGTAGGTTTTCCCATTGGAAGATGTCACTTCCTGTCAACTCATTGTCCTGGCTTGTTGAGGCCCTTGTATCCATCTGGATCTAACAGAAAAATAGAAAGCACTTCAAGTTTGTTTTTTTTGAAGGGTATTTTAACAGGGTATCATTGACCTAGTGGACAAGGGAATTATGACCTCATAAAAGTTAATCTAGTAGACAGGAGAATGTTAGTTACTATAGGCTGGGAAGGTAGGGGAAGATGGGAGCAATTGGTCAATAGGTACAATGGGTACAGTGTCACAGTTAATGTAGTGGGAATCATTTCTGGAGTTCTGTAGCACAGTGGGGGTGATTATCATTAACAAGAATGCAATGACTATGTCAGAAAGGCTAGAAGAAATGATCTGTGTGCTGGATAGCTTCAGTTATCACCTTGACACACCTGGGTGGAGGGAACCTTGATTGAGGAAGGTCGTCTATTGGACTAGCTCGTGGCCATGTCTACCGGGCATTTTCTTGATTGCTGATTGATATGGGGAGGGCCCAGCCCATGTGTAGGTGGTGTCACCCCTGGGAAGATGGTCCTGTTGTATAAAAAAAGCAGGCTGAGCACAAGCTGGAGGAGCAAGACAATAAGCATCATATCTCCATTGTTCTATGCTCCAGGTTCCTGTCTTGAGTTCCTGCCTTGGCTTTCCTTGATGATGGACTGTGAGTTGTAAGCAAATAAACCCATTTCTCCTCAAGTTGGCTTTGGCCAGTGTTTTTATCACAGCAATTGAAAGCAAACTAGGACAGTCTACAATGTTCTCACTGCAGGGAAATGATAAATGTTTAAGGTGGCAGGTAGACTAGTGTAATTTGGTCATAACATAATATACATTCAGAAGTATACACATAAATGGGTAAAATTATGTCAATCAAAAATAAAATTGTACCAGGTGACTAGAATTTTCCCTATGTAAAATATATCCAGGCTTGATGACTTAATTATCCACTAGAAATGGCTATAAAAGAAAGACTGATCAAAAAAAAAAAAAAAGACTGATCAAAACTCCAATAAAAATAATGTTTGCCTTTCACTTTCCTAAGAAGATGTCAACATGATTTCAGCTTCCAGGATGTCCTCTAGACAGCTTAGTACTGCACTGTGTAGAGCTTAGTACACAATAACTCACGGACACTTGGGACTTTTTTCCAAGCTGTGATTTCTCTCAAGGCACCTGTTTAAAACTAACTTTCTCATTTGATTTAAATTTGCATATCGGTGAGCCAGGAAGTTGGGAGCAAAAGATCTGTAGACATACCAAACTGATTATCTTCTCCAAAGGAGCTTCTGGCTAAGAACCTGGGTTTTCTGAATTCATATCCTCAGATGAAAGCTGTTCTCTCCTCTGGACTGATTAGGGCAGATCACTAATGAGGCAGAGCTATGAATTAATCTTGGTGTGAGGCAGGTGGTTTCATGTTTATAAATTTGAAATTTCTGAGCTAGAAGGGGCCTTAGAGGTCATCTAATTCAATTCTGTCATTTTGTAAATTGAAAAAGAAAAAAAAAGCCAAAATGAAAGTCAGAGAGGTTAAGTGAGTAGTGTCTAGTCATAATTACGTCTACAGACTGCTTTTAACCTGATCATCGCACACCCTGTTTGCTCTGCAGAAAGAAAAAAAAAAAAACATAAATCAAAGCACATTGTCTAATGGTAGGCACCCAGTGTTTGACTGCATAGTGAGAAGTATAGCTCAGTGCTCTTGGGTAAGATCTTAGGGACCCAACAGGAGGATGTTCCCCAGCAGCTTCCTGCCAGGCTAACTTCCTTTTGACCCCTTACATCTTGTTCCTCACCATGTCTGCTAATCAAGGGCTCCTAGTCCCCACACATTGTTTCATGTTAATGCTTTGAAAGCTCAGTCATGAGGAAGGACAAAGAAACCTGTGGTGCTCTGGCTGTTTTTGATGAGAATGCGCTGGGCTGGAAAATGTTGCTTTATCAGCAAGATTCTCCTTCCTACATTTTCTGACAAAGCAGGAAGTGCTGGTCTGTGGATTCACATGATGGCCTGCATATGACACCGTACTTTTGCATGAGCTCTGAGACAACATGCTACCAGTTATACTGGTATTTATGTTGACTAAATTCCTTTTCTCAAGGGATTATGAATGAGGAAGAGAGGAGAGAATTTGTAGAACATATTGGGAAGTAGTGGCAGAGACAACAATCAGGTGTTTTACTGCCCTGAGTCTGCCTGCTCTGTAATTCTGAAAACAGATGAACCTGCTTGTGTCTCTACTTCCCTAGTCAGAAAACGGGCCAGTTTGGACCAAGTGAAGTTTAAATTCTTTCTTGAGTTTTAAATTTTGATATTCTTTTACCACTTCCCTCTTTCCCTCCCCTAACTCCTTTCAAACTTGGAATGAACTGCACACAGGATGCTGGCATGTGCTCTACCAACGAGCGATGCCCTACCCACTGAGAATCTTTTTGGAAAGAGAAGTAGTGGTAATATGCCAGATTCTGCACCTAGTGAAAGGAAAAGCTTGAGTTAAGATTCTATTTTTTTTTTTTTTTTGGTCTTTTTGAGACAGGGTCTCCCTGTAGCCCCAGCTGTCCTGGAACTTAGTGTGTAGACCAGGCTGGCCTTGAACTCACAAAGATCTGCCTGCCTCTACCTCCCAAGTGCTAGGATTAAAGGCGTGTGCCACCACGCCCGGCCAAGATTCTATTTTTTAATTGAAGCTTTGTGCCTTTCATACACTATTTCTTAGTCATATTTAGACCCATTCCACCTTCCTTGTCCCCCACCCACCAGAACTCCTTCATTCTGTTATACATGACTTTCACCTTTTTCTCAGCCCTTTTTTATTTGTAGTTTCAATGCAGAAGTTTTACTGTTTTGGTAGAAGCTTACTGATTCTATTTTAAGGAATGGTCTTTTAACCAAATGCTATGTGTTTGATACTCTTAAAGCTATGTCCACGGTACAATTGTAACTTGGACAACTATGTAAGTTTGCCAAATGATTAAAAGCCAAATGATCTTCAGAAACAATAAAACTTAAGTTCTGTGGACTCCAGTGTCTACAAACACACTTCAAAATATGTCAGGTGAAAAAGTTTAATAACAATAAAAATATATATTAAAATGATTAGAACAGAAAAAAAAATATGACAGGTGAAGTAGTTGGGGCTGCTTTGCTCTGATCATCTTATTAACAGATTCTAGCAGCTGAAATCAGTCGGCTTCTATGGAATATCCACATTCCCTGTCAGTTTGGCAGGTTTGAGGGGTTTCTGCCACATAGAATTAGCTGTCCACTCACAAACTATATTCACTCATTTCCATGGAGACTTCTGGCCTTTGGATAAAGAAAAAGGAGGTATTTTGAGTTAGAGATATCCGGGATGAGAAAGAGGGAGGGGTGACAGAGAAGACCACAGGGGCGGAGCTTTTGGTACCTGCCACATCTATCCTCACCCCTGTAGGGATTAGGGAGGTTTACATGGGTTTTAAAAACGTGTAGTCACATCATGGCTACATCCAGGACAAGAATCTAAGCGTAAAACAAGGCTAGGATTGGCCTGGAGAGATGACCTAATGGTTAAGAGCGCCGACCGCTCTTACAGAGGACCTGGGTTCGATCCCCAGCACCCATATGGCGGCCGAGAGCCGTCTGAAACTCCAATTCCAGGAGAACTCCAGTTCCAGGGGAATCCAAGAACCTCTTCTGACCTCCGCGGCATTGCACGACACGGGTGCACAGACCTGCATGCAGACAGTACATTGATACACATACAGAAATAAAAAAAAAATTATAAAAACAAGGCTAGGAGGCGGTACTTGCCTTGTTCCTTCCAGGGCTGGCTGTTTGGCATCCTGAGCATGTAAACCAATAGCTTTGACTCACAGAGTGGTAACTGTATGAAGCACAGAGGCACCAATGAGCCCAGGAGAGAAGAGCATGGGCGCATTTATCCCAGGGACCTTGGAGATCCTGCTAACATGCTGCTTTGCAGCAAGACTGGGATGCGCTTTAAGTTGATAACTGCTGTGACAACTTCCTTACACACAAGCTGGCTGGTGTTCACTGGAGACTGTGAACTCTTCATATTTCACTTTTAACACTGTGAAGTGGCACAGGTAACTGGTGCATGGAAAGGAGTTCTCAGCAGAGTGAGTTAAGTCAGCTCTAGGCCAGAGGTTATGAGCTGGTAGCCTTCCTCCATCTCTGTCTTCTTCTGGACAACTCACAGTGGAGATATTTCCACTGAGAGGTGCAGGTCATGACAGTAATGCCAAAATTTAAACTGTCTCAGCTAGACACTGGGCATGGACAGAGAAGACTGCTTTGTTTTCCCTTTGGAATATAATCTCTGCCTCAGGCTGCCATCAGTACATAAGTTCCCCCAGCCGAATTTCCCAGTCTCCATTCCCAGGACACTACATGGCACTGGGCATCTAGTTCAATGATGTAACTATTCCCTCACCCCCAGCCTCCCCTACCTCTAAGCCACTCTTTGGCCCAACTCTTGGAACAATCCTTGTAAACCTTTGCCTATAGTATAAAATGCAAACTTATTAGGTCCCGAAAGTCTCTTAAGAGCAGACCATGAACCACGTCAATGAGCAGATTGAACTGATTGGGCCCTCAGTCACCCAGTATGTGTGTCACCATCATCCCTGCATGTGCTTCCCATGTTCAGCCTCTTTGATTTTGAAGTGACCATTGCAAGTAACTGAGTTCAGAGAAAGGGAGTCCAAGTTCCAGAAGTCAGTCAAAGATGTCTTCTATACTGTCTTAAAGTCTTGGAAAAGTTAAAACCCTGCCTTCTCACCCCACTCCTCCATTAAAAAAAAAAACAAAAACGGTCTTACTCTGTAGCCCAGGCTGGCCTTAAACTCACAAAAATTGTCCAGCCTCAGCCTCCAAGTGCTAAGATTATAGGCATGGGCCTTCATACCTGGCTAATTTCCCTTTCCTTTGTGCAAATTTGTGTCACTGATGCAAATTGTATTTGTCTTCAAAATATAATTTATATATTTAATCCTTTTGAAACAGGTGAGACAGGGTCTCACAAGTGGCCTGGACCTTGCTATGGAGACCAGGCTAGCCCTAATTTCACAGAGACCTGCCCATTCTCCCATGTCTTTAGTTTTTAAACTTTAAGAATTGTTTTAAGAGAAATAATGTCTTTTTAAAAATTTTTTTGTAAATTTTATTTATTTTTGTATGTGTATGAATGTACTGTCTGCATGTAGGTCTATGCACCCATGTCGTGCAATGCCGCGGAGGTCAGAGGAGGGTCTCAGATTCCCCTGGAACTGGAGTTCTCCTGGAACTGGAGTTCTCCTGGAACTGGAGTTACAGACAGTTCTCAGCCACCATGTGGGTGTGGGGATCGAACCCGGGTCCTCTGCAAGAGAAGTCAGTGCTCTTAACCACTAGGCTATCTCTCTAGCCCCAAGTAATATTGTCTTTTAGACTGACTATAAAGTGTTCATTTGCATCTGAGTAAGTTCAGTGAGCATGCAGAGAAAGACTTTGTGTGTGTACATCTGTGCATGTACATACATACATACATACATACATACATACATACATACATTCCATGTATGTTTTGTATTCTGAATTCCTCAAAATGAGCATCAGGTTCTATCACATTGTCTCCCCTGCTTGAAGGTCCAGTTTGCTGAGTGCTGAACACATCTGCTTCTCTTTGTACAACCTCTCTTCCTGCTTGGGAAAGTTCTTCATGGGGACATATTTAATCAGAAATTTTAAAGAGATGACTGGAGCAGCTTATGTGGGTCTCTTCACACTGCAAATGTGTGTGGCCTTCCTCTGGGTAGTGCTCCTGGGTGGCATTTGTGGACTTGTAGCTGGGCCTTTTTGTCCTGTTCTGATGTGTATGTTCCAAGTGGCTGACAGCCAGTCGGGGCAGTCCGTTCCTATCCAGGCCCAGCTGTCTGCAGCCACAGCCCCTCGGCACATTGCTTAGTGATCTCCTTCTTTGGATACTCCAGTGGCATCCCTCTGGCTTGGCAATGCCTGGCTGTATTTTATCAGTTAAGTGGAGCCAGGCTTCTGCAGCACTTTCCCCCTGAGTCACCCTGCCTGAAAGAGAGGGATATGAATCACAGATGACAGCACGGTTAAGGAGGGCCTGACTGGCACAGAACAAAGGGACCATCCATACTTTGGGGAAGTCTTTCTGGCCTGGTGACTTGGCACCTTGGGGACAAGCTGTTTCTTGTTTCTGAGTCAGCGGCAGTTATTTTTGTTGAACTAGAGGTGATCTATTCAGTCCCTGGTGACATGAAATCAATGAATCTCAAGTTTTGGGTCAGTCTCTAGGGCTTACAACATCACAGGAAAACACTGATTAAGGATTAATGTGAGCTGGGAACACCCAAGTCCAAATAATGCCATTGACCCAGTGCCAAAATGTGGCTGGTTAACCCAGCAGCCTTCTGGGAGCCACTGAGAGCTGGGACTCTTTGATTTTTAACCTTTGAAGGGGGTGAAAAGAAGTCTTTCAGCCAAGCCATGAGTCCTGCTGTGGTGGTGGTAGTAGGTTCAGGATCAAATGACCACTTCATCTTCAAAGACACCTGAGGCCTCATAGCTCTGAAGGAACCAAAGGGAAGCAGTGTTATTTAAATACTCACTCATCATGGGCTCAAGTAACTAGTTCCAAGTGCTTTACGCCAAATGGATAGCAGGCTTGTCTTTTACGTGTGGACCCCTGAACTATCCTGTTGGAGAAGATCCAACCAAGTTTATTGCTCTGAGACTTGAGGGGGTACTTCCCTCATTAAGACTATCTTTTTGTGAGTACCTGTGTAACCTATATGTAAACATCTGTCAGCATCACTAAAGACATGAACTCACGTCTCAAATGTCCACGCTCTTCCTTCTTTCTAGATGCTCCTGAGATGATGCTGGATCCAGTGGGGACCCACACTTCCTTTTCCATCTTCTTAGCAGCTGCAGGTGGACCACAGCACCCTCAGGAAGAGTCCTGAAGAGGTACTGAGGATACTTCATTTTGAAGTGCTGGGCCTAGGCCATCACTAGATTTTATTAGCATCACATTCAGATACATCTGCCTTATTCTTTGTAGGAGTTCCCTCATGCTTCCACACCTTGTTTTTGTTTTATGTGTAGAGCCCATGGAGGTCAGAAGAGGGTGTCAGATCCCCTGGAACTGGAGTTATGGGAGGTTGTTAGCCATCATGTGTGTGCTGGGAACCAAGTTCAGGTCCTCTGCAAGATTAGCCAGTGCTCTTAACCCCTGAGCCTTCTCTCGGGCCCCATGATTTCAAGTCTTGATATTATTCCAGGAAGAAAACATCAAGTGCCTGGGACTATCAGCTTCACTCTTTGATCTTGTCATCTCCTTCTCAGTTTGGGAGTGTGGACATCAGAGCAAGGAGTGATCCTCGCTGGAGTCGGATAATACTGATACCCATGGTTCAGAAGGTCTCAATGAATACAGAAAAGACTGAGAAATGTTCTTTCTTCTTTCTCTGATTTCATTATTTTGGGAAAGTAACTTCATTTCATTGGCTTTCACTCAGTTTTCTCATCTGAAAAATGAATAGATTAGGATGAAAATGTCCCTAAGTATGTCCTTTAATTCTAAGCATTTTCCTACATGCATTATTCATCATCTGTCACAGCCTACAGTATCTGCTGTGTTCTTAAGGCTAATGATGAAAACAAATTGTCATGAAAACTCTTCCATTTCCCAAAAGCTCAGACATGTACTTAATTGGCATCTCTCCCTAAAATCACACAAGGTGTGTTGAGTGAGTCTCACTATCTTTCCCACTTATACGTAGAAAAGGTAATGGTCCCAAGAAGTTAAGTGATCAAGCCTGTGATCTGCTGTATGACCAAGCAATTCAAAGAGAAAGCCCAAGCTTGCTGTTAGCGCATCAGCCTCTCAGCTGCCTCTCTCAACAGGTCAACTCCCTTACTTTGTGGGAGAGCTTTGTAACCTACTTGATCATTTTGCCCATGAGTTAAAAACTCGATTGTGAAGGGTCTGGGAAATTAAATGTCCTGATAAATCTTCTGTATTTAGCTGGGAAGAAAATTTGAAGCCATCATCTTAGCCCTTCCCTGGTAAGGATTGCCTGTGGCTTCTAGAGCTTTCCTTTTCAAAACAAAACCAACCATGAGACAGAGGTTGTTTATCATCCTAAGACCTTTGGAAGAATTGCTTGGAAATGAACTTTGACAGCTCCACAGGCACACTTCTCTAACAGGCTGCTGCACTGTTCCCCTCCATCTACCTTGCTTTCTTCCAGAACAAAGCTTCAACAGAAGAGTGCCTTGAGCTAATATAAATAACCACAGCCTGAGCACGAGCCTCAGACTCTGGGCTCTTCACTTGTTCTGCCACTTAGAAAAGGAGGAAAAGGCAGGAAAGGAGCTGCACACAGGGCTTCGGCAAGAGTTGAGCTCCAGGTGGTCGGCAGGCAAATACCTTCACTGGGCTTTGGTTCTTGCGATGCATTGTTAGGGTTTGTCTTTAGGCATATTCGTTAAATGGAAAGCAGTAAAAATGTCACCAGGCTCCCAACAGACCAAGGGCAAAGCTAGTCTTCTAAGTCAGCATCAAGAACATGGACCTATGGGACAGACCTGGAGCTGCTCACATCTCTGCCATTTCTCGCTCCTCTATAACAGGGAGGTTTCCAGCTAGCATTTAACCAGCAACTTTACTGCACCATAAGCCCTCCACCCACCGCTCCAGACATCGGTAATGCAGAGCGGACAGGAAACAATGAAGCAATGAAGCAATGAAGCATTTGTTAGTGAATTAAGTCATGCCTATTTTGGTTGTTTCTTTAGGTACTTTGATTCTGTATGTCTTTTTTTTTTTTTTTTTTTTTGTATTTTTGAGACAGTGTTTTCCTTTAATCCCAGCTGGCCTGGAGCTTCCTATGTAGTCCATGCTGGCCTTGAACTCACAGAGATCTGCCTGCCTCTGCCTCTTGAGTGCTGGGATCAAAGGCATGAGCCACCATGCCTGGCTGATTCTGTATGTTTTTAAAACCACCACCATCCTTATTACAATTTTGATGCTATTTATTAAAATCATCCACATTGTTTTATACTGGTTTTTGTTTCTGGCTGCACTTAGATCGTTCCTTTGGACTCACTTTAGCTTTCCAGCAGACTCCTTACCTCCTCACCCCTTTTCCCAGCCTTTGCAAGCACCACTCTGCAAGGGAGGGAATTCTGGTTTTTGACTAGAAATATCTTTTTTGTCCTTTCAGAAGGCTATTTTCCAGGTTACAGAGTCAAGAAGAACAGGCATTCTTTCTCTGCACTTTGAAGATGTCATAGTTTTGTCACTTAACTTTCCATAGTTGCATTAGGAAACAATGCTGAATTCTCACCCTTTTAAAGGTAATGTGTCTTTTAAGATTTTTCTTTGTTGTTAGTGTTTGGTAGTTTTGTTCTAATGCACATCTAAAGTGCAATTTTCTTTGTATTTATCTTACTTGTATTTAGTTTATAGAGCTGTGGAATCATCTCTCGAAAGCGTTGGAGAAGTGTCAGTTTCTCTTCAAATATTGCTTCTTCTGTGTTCTCTGGCTGCTTTCTGGTATTCTGATTACATGTGTGTTAAGCCTCTCTCCATATTTGTCTCCTGTTCTTCTCTATGTTCTATACTCTTTTGTCTATAGCTCATTTTCAGTCGACTAACCTTTGGCTGCATTACCATCTGTTAACAGTACTTACTGAGCTCTTAATGTCAACTATAAAATTCTCATGTGATCATTTTCTACATAACTTCCATCTTCCTAGTAAAATTTTCTTTTATCTATTTTTATGAACATGGTTGCGATAGTATTTGAGAATTCTAATACATGATTTTTCCTGCAAGTTGTCTGTTTCTCCTTTTTTTAAATTTTACCTCTATGATGGTTAAATTTGGCTATCAACTTGACTGGCTTGAGAATTGCCTAGATTAGTAAATAGCACATCTGGGTATGTCTTTGAAGGCATTTCTATAAAGGATTAGTTGAGGGGGAAAGACTTACCCTGAAAGTACGCACTACTACTCAATAAGCTGGAGCCCAGGTGGAATAAAAGGGAAAAGAAGAAAGTCAGGTAGCAAAGGCATTGCCCCTCTCTCGGCTTCCTGCAATTTTACTCCATCACATGTTCTCACTGTCATGATATTCTGTCTCATCACAGACACACAGCAATGGAGTCAGTTAACCACAGACTGAAGCCCCTGAAACTATGGGCCCAGGTACATCATTCTGCCTTTTAAACTGCTCTAGCTGGTGCTTGTCACAGTGATTAAAAAGTAACATGCCTGCCAAGGTGGCGCACGCCTTTAATCCTAGCACTCGGGAGGCAAAGGCAGAGGGATCTTTATGAGTTCAAGGCCAGCCTGGTCTACAGAGGGAGTTCCAGGACAGCTGGAGCTACAGGGAGACCCTGTCTCAAAAAGACCAAAAAGAAAAAAAAAAAAAAAAAAGTAACATGCCCAGAAGGGGAGAGACAGTCTCTTTCAAGCATGGGACTCTTGGTCAGTTAATCAGGCTCCTATGGACTGACCCACACTGAAAGATGTTTGCAGATGCAAATTATACTCTATGGGATATGTATATATAATATACATATTATATTATATATCCCTCAGAGTATAGTAAATTGGGCCAAAGGGCAATAGGGGGAGGGGGAGATAAGGGAAGGAGTCTAAATACCATCAAATTACATTGTATGAAAACTACAAAAACCCAATTTAAAAACCAAAAAATTTTTAAAACTTTAAAGAAAGTGAACACACTGTCCTTTGTTTCTAAATTTTATTCTCAATAAAGTTTGGTTGCTTGCTAGAGAGGCGCATGAACAATTGGAGAGGCTCCTCATATCACCTACTTGCAGAATTTCCCCTGTCACCTTGCAGGCAGCTAGGGCAGAAAAGCTTCACCCCAGGCTAACTAGAGACCAAGCCCTGGCCCTCTCTAACTAGAGACCAAGCCCTTGCCCTCTGACATCTCTCTGCTCTGCTTCTAGGGACTCAAGGTTTGGGATGAGATCCTGCAGTGTCTGTATGACCCATCACTTTTATCTTTCCAGGATTAAAAGACTACCAAAACCTCTTCTGATTTCTCTGTAGTATCAAATCAGCTTTTTTTTTTTTTTTTTGGACTTTTTGAGACAGGGTCTCCCCTTTTAGTCCCAGCTGGTCTGGTCTGTAGACCAGGCTGGCGTTGAACTCACAGAGATCCACCTGCCTCTGCCTCCAGAGTGCTAGGATTAAAGGCGTGCGCCACCACGCCTGGCTCAAATCAGCTTTGAAGACTTTCAGTTAAATGTCTGAAGGGAGAAGGAGCCCGAGTTTTGGGTTCCCATCTCTGCACATCTGTCCTTTGGTGCTCTAGAGGACAGGCATCCTCCTGGAAGCACTGGCGATTACAAATCTGTGTTTCTTTTCCCAGGAGACCACTGAAGAGGCCATCTCTTCTGCCTCTGAGATGCCAACCTTTGCCTGATTTCTCAGCCTCTGAAATCACACTAAAAATTAACACGTGTCTAAGGAGGAATGTGCAGGATAGAATGCTGGAGTCACATCTTAGCTCTTCAAATCAATCTTTTTCATTACTTTCTCTGATGCCTTCAAGTAAATGGCATTTTCTTAACCTATTTTGATCATGTCAGCAATGATCTGATTCATAGTCCAAAAAACTAATAAAAAGAGACACCTATATGCTTTCAAAATGAGTGTAAGAGTGTATGTGAACATGTTCGTGTGAGTATATGTATGTAGGAGTGTGAATGTGTGTATATGAGGGTGTGCATGTGTGTATGTGTGTGTAGTGATCTGTGTAGGTGTGTATGAGAATGTGTATATATGTATGGTGAGTATGTATGAGTGTGTGTGTTGTATGTGAATGTGTTTGTATATGAGTATGTGTCTCTGAATGTGTGTGTGTGTGTGTGTGCTTTGTGTGTGTCTGTCTTTGTATATCTGTGTGTGTGCGGTCTATGGGTGATTGTGAAAAATAGGGATTTTACTATGCTTCTGAAGAAGACATATGTTGAGTTTTAAAGAAAGATGACTGGGCTGGAGAGATGGCTCAGCAGTTATGAGAACATATTGCTATTGCAGAGGACCCAAGTTCAGTTCCAAGGGACCATGTCAGGTGGTGTCTCACCACTGCCTGAACTCCAACTCCTGGGGGATCTGACAATTCTGGCTTCCTCTGGTACCTGTCCTAACATATATACAGACATAATTAAAAATAAGCAAAAATCTCAAAAAAGAAAAGATCAAGTAAAATCACAGAAATTGTAAGTAAAGGGACATGTACTGTGTACAGGTGCATCATTTTCATTCATTTTTCTAAGAAATAGTTTGTTAAGATTTTACTATTTGTCATCCAATAAGATAGTTGCTATTGATATAACAGTAAACCTTTGGAGTCTAGTAATACATAGGAAATGATTGCATGTTAGATTTAATTATGCAAATTATGTTTGAGATCGATGTCTAGATAGACAGAAATGAAAATTAACATGAGATTAGGTGGAAGCATCACAGAGAGCAAGATGGCTCTCTCCCAAAGTGAGGAGTAAATGGCAGAAGACCACCCCTGGGAGGAAGGACACAGGGCAGTTGGGTTCCATTCTTTGTAGAGTGTCATAGCATGTGAATATTATACCTACGGTAGAGTTTTCTAGCCTTGAAATCTAGGGAACAATTACTTTTGTAGGACTAGGAGCAAAATGCCAAAGAGAGCAACTTAAAAACAGAGATTTATTTTAGCTCACAGGGAGTTCAGCCCATGGTTGCCTGGCCCCATGTACTTGGGCAGAACATCACAGTGACAGGAAGAACACATGATGGAACAGCATAGATCATGGCAGGCAGGGAGCAGAGGCAGCAGGAAGGGGTTAGGTCAAGATAGGGCTTCCAGCGAAATGTTCAACTGGGCCAAACTTCTACCTTTCACCACCTCCCCAAATACTATCACATTACCAATCCATCAAGGGAATAAGCCATTCATTAAGTCAGAGCCTTGGTGATCGTGATCTAGTCCTCCCTGGAGGAACCCTCAGGCACAGCCAGAGGTGTGCTTGATCTGCTAGGTGTTTCTAATGTACTTAAGCTGACAATCAAAACTGACCTTCACACGCAAAGAGAGCGCTCTGGATTGTTGGAGTTCAGCAAAGGCCTATTCATCTCCCAACTGCCCTAGCCAGCTTTGTATGAGTGGTACTTTGTGTCATGTTCTATTTTCAAGGGATGCTAAAGAGCTCGGAAGCAATCACAGATCAGCGCCACTAGAGCTAATAAGTGGCTTCGCTCGTCCTGCACTCCTCTTTCTCGCTGTGTCCCCATTCTTTCCTCCTTCCTGTTCTCATTCCTTCTTCTATCTTCCTTCCCCAATTTCTCCTTCATTGATTTCTATTGCTTTGCCATATTCATTAAAAGCAACATTATTTCAGTAATTTGGAGACCTCTTGTCATTCCAAGAGCTTTACCAAGGACCCCAATATCGGATGCACCCTCAGGAGTCTAGAGCCTTTTGCACTCCATTTGGCTAACCAAGGCCACATGTGATCCCCTCCAAGGACCATGACAGAAGCTGGATTCAGAGTGGATTTCCTCCAGGATGTCTGTCAGCAGCTCAGGCAGCCCTGCTAGAGAGAGCACAAGGGTCACTCCCTGTGCATTAACCTCAGTGCCTCGTTCTCTTCATCTCTCATCAACTGTTTCTTTACCATGGAAAGCACACATAGTTCAGATAATTAAACACGTGTGGGGCATTTTACATTTTCATGAATCAATCAGCAGTGAATTATTTTTGAATACACTCATGCAATGCCCTCCAAGCCTCTTAACCATATTTTACATATAAGCAGGAATGGATTTGTCATGAAGCGAATGGAACTGAAACTGGGCTTTTTTTTTTTACCTGCTGGGGTCCCCTCCTAAGCCCCTGAAGGGGCCCCAGTGGTTTTCTATTTATTTTTTGGGGGGGCGGGGCATGGAATGGTAGTCTGTTCCATGCCTATTTTACAAGCTTGAGCTCTCACAGCAACTGAAGATATTCCCAGGGAAGTCTCATGTGGAGACTTTCAAGACGAGAAGTAGCGAGAGGCCGAGCTGAGCATCATACGCACCTGCTGTTCTTTGCTGTATCCATGATTTCTGAGCTTGGGCTGATGGGCAGTTTGTTCCTTTGTGGGGACTAGTTTATTTTTCCTTGTTTTTCTAATGTTTCTTGACTATGAGAGAGGATAGCTCACTTTCACACGCAGCTGCCCTGCAGCTGGACACTGAAAACCCCCAACATTTGTGTCCATGCTGTGCTCTGTGTGGGCTGCTCATGCAGCGGGAATACAGGGCAAGGCATCCTGGGAGACAGAATTATTCACAGGGATAACACTGGGCAAGGACTTCTGGACAGAGTGCCTACCCTTTCTATAGCTTCCTGGCAGCTTAAGATGCTGTTAGACTCTCCTATCCATCCCTACTCCTTGCGGCCAGATGTGTGCAGTGGTCTGATGGGTTTCTCTGGGTTCTTCCTATTTTCTATCTTGCGGGTATTTCCTTTAATAAAAGCCTCTTACACTGAATCCTGTCCTAGTGATTGCTTTTAGAGATGCCAATAAATACACTGAACCAACAAGAGAAAACAGGGCTGGGTACTGGGATACATTAATCAAAGTCCAATGAAATTTTCAGGAATCTAAGCAAATTAAAATTTTAAAACAAAATTAGTTATGTACCTCTCTGTCTTTAACGTTTGCTCACACTTGAAATTTCCTTTTTGCTCCTTTAGATATTTATTATTTCAAGTGCAATTCCATTCCATCTCTTCCATGAAACCTCCTTGATTTTCCCTCTTTTGAATTCCTATAGTCTGGCTCCATGAACTTAATCATGTTAATTCCTGATCAATCTGTAGTGACTGAAGAGTCAATCTTCAAACCCCCAAAGGGCTGGCTCAAGCTAACAACCTCTACATGTCCTTCTCCCATAAAGCTTACTGAACTACGTTTTAGTGAAAAGAGATAATATATATCTTATATTAGAAAGGTTCCCCACTCAAATGAATTTTGAAGAACCCCTTTTTTGTCCTAGGTCTATTTCCTGAGTGCTTTCCTATGTGCACACCCATACATAGGAGGCTTGGAAACAGACTCCTGCATGGTTTTTCCTCTGTCATCACTAAATCTCTTTGGTAATGGAAATATTTCTCATTTAAATTTCTATTAATAGCCACAGGATTCATTTTTTCACAACACAATTTGGGATATATGATTGAAGATACTTTTTCCATGGCCAGATGCATATCATGACCATCTCTGGATGTAGATTGTGGAGTCAGGAAGGATGCAAAGCAAATGGTATCATTGACAGCAGAGAGAGCCTTGGACCTCAGCAATGAGACCAAAATAAAGGAAGGAAGGAAGGAAGAACAGAGTGTTCAAGGTGGGAAAGCATAGCTGGGAGAGGATGAGCATACTCTTGCCAGTTAATATTTAAGGGGGGAGGGCACCAGGCTTGCTTCCCTTCTGTGCAGCAATCACAAAGCCATCACCTGTACAAAAAAACAATTTAAGGAAGACCCAAGGGTTTCTGATGGCCTGCTTTGGTTTGCAGGCCCCGTTCATGTAGTTTGCTTCACAACTAGATTAAAGTTTACATCAGAGACAATGCCCCACCATTCTTTAACTTACCTCAGCATCTGGCATTCTTTCTCTCTCCTTCATCTATCCAGTGAATATTTATCACACCCCTGTTATGTCAGGCGCTGTTCTTGATGATAGAGATACAGCTGTAAACAAAGTCCAGGATTTCTGTCTCCATGGAAATGAAACTCTAACTGGGTGGACAGATAATAAACCAAACCAATGCACTGAATTATAACAGCAGCAGCAAGTTCTACAAAGAATAAATAAAGCAGGATCATGAAGTGGTGAGTGCACTAGGCACAGAGTGGATAACAATGCATACTGATTAATCAGGCATGGGTCTTTTAGTGCTTTGGTGACACTCTGTAGCCTTTAAAGGGAATATTGAGGGGCTGGAGAGATGGCCTAGCGGTTAAGAGTGCCGACCGCTCTTGCAGAGGACCTGGGTTTGATCCCCAGCACCCCATGGTGGCTGAGAACTTTCTGTAACTCCAATTCCAGGAGAACTCCAGTTCCAGGGGAATCCAACACCCTCTTCTGACTCCACGGTATTGCAGGACACGGGTGCACAAACCTACATGCAGACAGTACATTCATATACACAAAAAATAAATAAATAAAATAAAAAACCTAAAAAAATCTTAAAAAATAAAGTGAATATTGAATCAGGAAAGTGCTACCTTGGCTTGCACAAGTGTGATCATTTTCCAAAAGGTACAAAAATCTCAGAGTGAGCAACACGTGGGTGTACTGTATAAACCTACTCCTTCTCTGCCTCAACAGGCAAAGATTAAAAGACTCAAGCATTCCATCTGCACTGTCAGAGCTGCCTGCTTAGCACAGTTCTTCATAGACATGAGCATTTTTAAAGCCCAGCTACCTTCCCCACATCCTCCCACCTACTACCCTCTGTAATTATTGCAATGATTTCAGATTAAGATGTTCAAGTCCAAAATGTTTATGAAAAAACATTGGCAAGCTGTCATCTCTAAATACCCATTGGAACTGCTGAATGAATAATAATGCAAAAAAATGCTTGCTGGAAATAAATAAGAGCTTGTTGTTGTGCAATAAATCCTTTCCCATGAAACACTGCTAGTTCTGGACTTATCGAATTACCTCCAAGGACCCAGGCCATTTTGAGTTCTTTTCTATGCTTTGTTCTTTTCTAAAGCTGGTGTATGGTTCTCCCCTATTGTTCCTCATGAACTACTAATGCTACGGCAGTGTGCAGGGAGCAGTGCCAGCTGCGTGGCTGTTGAGGGGAGATGCCAACACCTGGAGTGAGTGATTAGCTCAGAAAATGGCAGTGAAAGGATGTTTTTACTGTGGGCGGTGAGAACATCCCTTTTATTAGCCTTTGTTAGCCTTAAACTGAAATAGAAAGCTTTATTTTTTTTTTCTAAAAAGCAAGATTTAATGGTGTCCCTTTTACCCACAGTAGGGCAGCTCAGCTCACATGGAAGGGGACATATATTGAAAGCGGCCACTTGCAATCTGCCCATGCAATCCATCTGAGTTGGAGATAAGTATCTTGAAGGTTCAGGGAAGATCTTGGGCTAGGCCATAAGCCTGAGCTCATTCTCACATCTGAGAAATCAGGAAGACAACATAGACATAATTAGACAATAAATAAACACTATTTTACTTATCCCACCAGAGAGAGATCAATACATATGTTGCTATTTCACTTGACTCCCCCAGATAATTCTAAGAAGTACAGTTTTTTTCCCTGTCTTGAAGAAATGGTTGAAATTCAAGACATGAAGTCCTTAGCCCAAGATCATACCACCAGCAAGCAGACAGAGCTAGAACTGAAATGTAGGATTCCCTGACTTCCAACCAAGGAATTCACTTTTCTATATGATCATCTGCTCCTCTCCAGACTCAGAGGCTAAGGCGGAAGCTGGCAGCAGACACCCTGCAGCCTCTACTCCCTGCCACACTCCTGCATGTTCCTAGTGGGGCTGGCGTTGGAGCACAGGTACTGACAAGAGAGGTCTAGTCTGGGTAGAGGTGCTGGTCAGCGACACAGCATCATCACTGACTGTGTGTTAGTCAACGTCCTGGCAGCCCCAGGGCCATAAAGGGTCCTGGACAAAGGTCAGTAAAAATGTAGTATTTGAGAAAGGGCATGCATATGTTGGAGAAGTCCTTGGAAGGCCACGTTGAAAAGGTGGCCAAGGAGAATGGATGTTGGTTAGTACAGACCTAAAGCAGGGAAGGAGAGAGGAGGCCACAGTGCAAGTCTTGAAGGAAGTTTATAATGCATGCCATTAATTAAATTTGGCAAGGGAGCCAAGAGTTAAGTTTCAAAAACGATGTGTTTAAAACAAAGCAATATAACACACACACACAGTATACATGAAAAGTGAGATGTGAGGGTAGTAACATGTTCTGGCCTCTGAACAGGCACACCCTTGAGAGTCAAGCAGGCAGCAAATGGGAGATAGACAGCCCCACCTGCCTCAACCTGACTGGGCCCTGAGTGGCTGGGGGCGGGGCTAAGTTATTAGATGCATAGTGAAGCATAGTTCCTTCATAGGAACCAATCAGATAAGACCCTGAGGCACATCCTGCCCCCGACTGTTTCTCCCCCCCTTTCCTCCCTGTCTCTGTCCAGGCCACCTGTGTGCTCTTGAATCCTCAGGGTCCTCACCTCTGTCCCATATTTAAATTTTTCTCCTACTGTGAGTCCCTGAATCACACCTCTCACAAATCTACTAGTGGAAGAACTTCCTCAATGCAACACTTTCACATATGAAACAAACACATAGTAAGTCATATTACTGTCTATTGGTTTTCCTAGTGAATTATTTTCACTTCTGAAGTAGAGGCTTATTCCATCAAAGAAGTACCATCCTCATAGTGAGATTCCAGGAGAGAGGTTTTTGAGAGACATGGTGGGGCAGGGGCTATGGTATAACTACTAGTGTCCTTGTCAGACTTAGATTCAGCTCATGTCTATCCTTTAATAGAGCCAAGCCCCAAGCTACATCATCTTCCTATGTTGATGGTCTGGAGAACTTAGGTGGCCACTAGACAGTGCAAAAATGATGACTTCCTACTGCTTCCAACAAGATCTAATTACTGGCAGCAGAGATAACGCAGTTGGTAAAGTGCTTGCCTTACAAGCACAAGTACTTGAGTTTGAGCCCTAGAACCCCATCTAAAAAGCTGGAGTGGTGGGGCTGGAGAGATGGCCTAGGGGTTAAGAGCGCCAACTGCTCTTACAGAGGACCCGGGTTCGATCCCCAGCACCCACATGGTGGCTGAGAACCGTTTGTAACTCCAATTCCAGGAGAACTCCAGTTCTAGGGGAATCCAACACCCTCTTCTGACCTCTGCGACATTGCACGACACAGGTGCACAAACCTACATGCAGACAGTACATTCATACACATACAAAAAAAAAAAAGCCAAAAGCTGGAGTGGTGACATATACCTGTAACCCCAGTGCTCAGGAGGTAGAGACAAGTGGATCCCTAGGGCTGGTGGTTAGCTAGCCCATCTTACTTAGTAAGTTCCAGGCCAAGGATAGATTCTGTCTCAAAAAAGAAGACACCCCAGATGACCTCGTGTTTCTACATGCACACATATATATGCACACATACACACATGCTTGTTTCTACATGCACACATGCATGCTTGTTTCTACATGCACAAGTATATATGCATACTCATGCATGCTTGTTTCTACATGCACATGTACATATGCACACATACATGCTTGTTTCTACATACACACATATATATGCACACACATGCATGCTTGTTTCTATATGCACACACATGCATGCTTGTTTCTACATGCACATGTATATATGCACACACACGCATGCTTGTTTCTACATGCACCCATATATGCACACACACATGCTTGCTTCTACATGCACCCATATATATGCAGACACATGCATGCTTGTTTATACATGCACACATATATGCACACATGCATGCTTGTTTCTGAATGTACCCATATATATGCACAGGTGCATGTTTGTTTCTACACACACACACACATATATATATAGACACACATGCATGCTTATTTCTACATGCACACATATATGCTGTATTAGTCACTTTTCTGTTGCTGTGATAAAACACCATGACCAAAGGAACTTATAAAAGGAAGAGTTTATTTGAGCTTACGATTGACAGTTCCAGGGAATTAGAGTCCATTGTGGCAGGAGGCATGGTGGCTGGATCTAGAGTAGCAAGCCGAGGGTCATATCTTGCAAAGAGCACAGGAAGCAGAGAGAGAGCAACTGTAGACCACGAGGCTTGTTAAACTCACTAAGCCTGCCCCCAATAATATACTTCTTCTAGCATGGCCACACCTTCTAAGACCTCCAAAAACAGTGCCACCAACTGGAGACAAATGTCTGAATACTTACAGCCTATGGGGGACACTCATTCAAACCACCACATTCCACTCCCTGGCCCCCATAGGCTCCTGACCAAATAAAATGCAAAATGCATTTAGTCCAACCTTAAAAGTCCCCATAGTCTTTACCAGTTTCAATGCCATTCAAAAGTCTACAGTCCAAAGTCTCTTCTGAGACTCAGGCCAATCTCCTAACTGTAAGCTCCTGTAAAATCAAAAGGCAAATTACAAACTCCCAACATACAGTGGAACTGAATACACATTCCCATTCCAAAAGGGAGGAATAGAGGCATAGTGAGGAAATACTGGACCAAAACAAGACCGAAAACCAGCAGGGCAAACGCCAAGTCCTGTAGCTCCACATGCAACTTCTGGGACTTGACTTCCAAAGGGCTTAGATGGCTCAGCTCTTCCAGCTTTGCTTGCAACATACATCTCTTTCTTAGGCTGGTACCACTCCCTGTATGCAGCTCTCCTTGGCAAATATCTCACAGGTCTGGCATCTCGAATGTCTTCTTGGGGTCTCCGCTGCCAACCAGGCTTCACATTCACAGCTTCACGCAATGGCCTATCAGGGCCTTCTTTATTCAGGGACGCCCCTGCTGTACTCTGCCTGGCCTCTTTGGCTCTCTGAAACCGTGGAGGAAGAACTGATGACCCCTTCACTCTTGCAAACTTCATGCCTCTAAAGCCAGCACCACGTGAATGAAATTGCCGAATCTGGCTGCAAGTTCGGGATGGACTCTCTCCTACTTTAACCACATTTGCAATTTTTCTCTGCCCTGGACTTGTTGGAGGAGAAAACGCTTTCAGTATTTTCCTTTCAAAAGCTGGAGGATTAGCTGGGTGTGGTCTTGCCCTGAAGGTACTGATTCTTTTGTTTACTTGTAAATCTCCAGGCCTCTCCTTAATCACTTTAGTCTCCTTATGAAAGGGAGCCTCTCCTTCACATGCCTTGGCCACACCTTTAATCTTCCTAGTGTACTTTTCAGATCCAAACTGTACATTCTGCATTTCCTTCTGCCCCATTTGCTCTTTTTCACTGTAGATCTGTATAATATTCACCATTAAAAGCCACGCCACCATTTCTACATTAGGCTGTCTTGAAATATCCTCCGCCAAAGACATCAGTCCACTGCTTTTCAACTTAGCATCAGGCAAGCATCTGGGCTGTGGGCAAACTGCTGCCAGACTCTTTATCAAAATATCCCGGTTGCTGCCTAAGTCTTTATTTTCCTCTGGGACTACATTTTTTGCAGCCATGCTTTCTTCCAGGCTTCTACTAAAATGGCCCCTTAAGCTCTGCTTACAGTAGTCAACAGCTTTTCTAGCCCAAAGTTCCAAAGTCTTCCACATTTCTCCAAACATCCACATGGTCAGGTTCTTCACAGCCAACAGCCCACTCTCTGGTACCAAATAACTGTATTAGTCACTTTTCTGTTGCTGTGATAAAACACCATGACCAAGGAACTTATAAAAGGAAGAGTTTATTTGAGCTTACGATTGACGGTTCCAGGGAATTAGAGTCCATTGTGGCGGGAGGCATGGCGGCTGGAGCTGGAGCAGCAAGCCAAGGGTCACATCTCGCAATGAGCACAGGAAGCAGAGAGAGAGACTGGAGACCATGAGGCTTGTTAAACTCACTAAGCCTGCCCCCAATAATGTACTTACTCTAGCACGGCCACACCTTCTAAGACCTCCAAAAACAGTGCCACCAACTGGAGACAAATGTCTGAATACTTACAGCCTATGGGGGACACTCATTCAAACCACCACATATGCATATGCATGCATGCTTGTTTCTACATGCACACATATATGCATCCACATGCATGCTTGTTTCTACATGCACACATATATGCATCCACATGCATGCTTGTTTCTATACGCACACATATATGCACACACCCATGCTTATTTCTACACACACCCATATATGCACACACACGCTTGTTTCTACATGCACACATATATATGAACACACACACATGCTTGCATGTGGCACAGAGACCAAATTAGGGAAAGTATCTTTTGCTTGGTGCTTGTGCTGGATAGCTTTAGTGTCAACTTGACACATCTGGGTTGAGGGAACCTCAATTGGGGAATGGGCTCCATTGGACTGGCCTGTGGCCATGTCTGTGGAGTATTGTCTTGATTGTTGAGTTATGTGGAAGGGCCCAGCCCACTATGGGTGGTGCCACCCTGGGCAGGTTGTTATGTATGGTATAAGAAAGAGGCTGGGCTTGGGCCAGAGGAGCAAGCCAGGAAACAGCATTCCTCCATGGCCTGTGCTACAGCTCCTGCCTCCAGGTTCCTGCCCTGAGTTCCTGCCTTGGGCTCCCTCAGTGATGAACTGTGACTTAGGAGATGTAAGCTGAATAAACACTTTTCTCCCCAAGTTGGTGTCAGTCAGAGTGTTTTGTCACAGCAATTGAAGAGAAACTAGAACAGTGGTGCAGGGCTGGAAATGGCACACTTTTTAAGTTTTTGGCCTGTTCTGTGGAAGCTGCCCACTCATTCTAGTTGCCTTGTGCTTGCTAATTAAACTAAAGCAAAGAAATTACCTCATTTGCTAAATGCCACCTACATTTTTCTAGACATCTAGAAAAAACATTCAACCCTGAGACCATAATTTCAGCTCAATTCAAACTCTTCTTTACAACAGCCTTAGAAATCTTTTGTGCCTCATCTCAAGCATCGTAACTTCTGATCAAGTTTCTGGTGTTCAAATATCTCACTGTGCATGATAGAGAAGCAGAAAAATATATAAATGAATATAGATGAAAGTCTAATAAAGAAATGGTGTGAGAGTGTTTAAGAAAGTACAGGAGAGCCTTTGATGCATTTCTTTCAGATTGAATGAGCACACTTGCTATGTCCCTTTCCCCTTTGGCTTTCTTCTGTCAACTGCTCTATTGTTTGTTCTTTTCTCCTTTTGGTTTCTCATTCTCCTTTCTAGGAATGAGTGACAGAAACAGTCTTCTCAATAATGAATTGCATTTTTAATTTGGTTTGTTTTCAGGGATTCTAGTTCTGACTTAATGTATTAAATGAAACTCCAGGATTTAATCAAGAAAAGGAGCCCATCAGGAAAAAGAAAAGCAGCTCTGCAGGTGAAAGAGCTGAAAGTCATTTGCATTCATGATGTTGGGTCCAACTTCTTTCAGGAGGGAAGTAAAATGAAAATGGTGTGCTTTGATAGTTCAGAATAACAGGGTTAGCATGAAGCTTCTCTAATTCATTCTGTTGACTCATCAATATCTGGAACCATCTGTGCTCATGGACCATTCGGAAAACATTAATTGACCCAAGGAGGCTATAGTTGTTGTCTAGGTGACATGGTGAACTCTTCCAAAATGGTTGATCCTGGCCTGGGGTATGACCCTCTGATTTCAGCTTTTATGAGACAAAGTGGGTCTATTGCCAGAGGTCAACTGATGACAGACTCAAAAGGTTTATCAATCCCAGAACATACTGGGAAATTTGAACGTGGACACCTGGGATACCATCTCAATTATGCACCTGGGAGCATTTGCCTGTAATTTAAGCAAACAGAAAAGAATTCTCCCCACTGTGTTACAAAAATTGAAATGGGAAAAGAACTGTTGTAATTCTTCAACTCAGGACTTCAGATGCCAGTAATGATTGCCAGGAATAAACACCCACTGAGTCCCTCCCTGAAACTTAATTGCTTTCTCCTTAGTTAATATTTGCAGTGCTAACAGTGTGCTGGGGCTGCTGGGATCATTTAAAGAACCACCAGTCCTCAATGCACTCAAACCACAGCTGCACATATATAGAAGGGCTGAAAGCCAAGAGGTGCTCATAGGCAGAGTAACAAGTTTTCAAGCTTCCTCCTCTTGGCTCTCCTAAGAAGATATTTTACTCCTATGGCCTTCAAAGTCAGGATACAGGTTCTCTTTCATTTGGATTCCATGTTTATTGAGAAAAAGAAAGTAGGGTAGTCAAAAGACTTTGGGGTACTTTGGGGGAACTGGAGGTCATTAAGAGCAAAAGGGCAGTTATCAGAGACAGAGGGAAAAAGAAAAGAACTTATTTTTAGTAATAACCCACAATGTAGCATTATCTGGGTAGACCATTCAAAAGGGGGAATTAATGTATTTAAAACATAGGTAGGTAGGCCTTCCCAGGGCCCCTGCTGGGAAACCATTTGAATGTTCAGAAACAACCTGTGTTAAAGCAAGGCTTTGCTCACCTCCTTTTCTCAAGGATATTTGACCTCTTGCCTATGCTCAGAAGCTGTAATGAAGGGCTTCATTTCATGAGTACTCTGTACTGCAGCTCAGGCTGTGCTGCAGGACCCATCCTGGCCATTATCTGAGACCTACCAGCCCTCTTTGAGTTTATCCCCCAGAGATATGAGCCACACTCCCAACATCCAATTTAAATTTATGCATAGCTAAGAAAAAGAAGGGGAGAGGGTCCTAAAGGCAGAGAGAGAGAGAGAGAGAGAGAGAGAGAGAGAGAGAGAGAGAGAGAGATTAGTTGGTAGTAAGAGGCCTTGGAAGATTAAAAAAAAAATAGATGAACACCCAAAACTGAGCTTGTGACTTGCTCCCTTCTGCCCTGATGCTCCCGGGGAGTTTGTTCTGCCTGCTCATTCAGACAACCTGCCCTGCTCCTTAGCCCTCTGCTCACTTCAACTTCCCTTTAGCCTTTATTTCAGTTGGTAGAGAGACAAGATCTGAAGAGTCACAGGGCTGGAAGGAGAGCTTGGGAGTCAAGCGTGCAATGTTTTCTTTTGAAGTCTCAATAGACACCCAGAGCCAGCTCACAGGATCTTAGAAAGTTATAGGACTGATGATTTATTTTCTGTAGGTCAGTTTGGAAGTGGGAAAAGAGGCTATAAACTAGGAAATCAACAAAGTGCTTTTTTTTATAGCAATATTTGCTGACCAGTTTTAGGATGAGGGCTTTAAGACTAGGATTCAGGACATTTTTAAAAAACTCTTCTCAGAAACTCTGATTTTAAATGGTACCTGGGACCTGGTCTCATCTGATGATTCAGCCCACTTTCTGTGTAATGACAGACCAATATAAATTTCCAGTGCCGTATGCTACTCATACTACTTTTGGGCCTTCATCTGTTGGACTCCAACTGCCACACTCACAAGATTAACCAACGAGGGGCCACAGATTGATATGAAATTTATTTAATTTGCTAGTGCACCAGAACCCAATTAAGAAAACTGACACATCAAGGGAGCCGATTGTTGGATGTGTCAGGGACGCAACCCATTCCACGCAGGGATGAACGCAACCCCGATTGTCTGTTACAGAGACCTTTTAAAGCCAAAGCCCACAAACTAGAGGAACTTGGTGACATCATACATACACAATTGCAAGGCTATAGAAACACAATGCAAGCAGTGGTGACCTTTAAGCTTATTGGTTGTGTTTAGCAGCGTGAAGTCCCTTGGAGAGGAATGGGCTTCTTAGGGGGTAGGAAGCACTCCTGCATGGCTGGGAAAGTTCATCCTGACCTCAGGTAGTTCTGGGAACTAATAACTCAGGGTCAGACTGTATTCTTGTGGTTAAGGTAGTCATGGAAACCAGACCTGCTTCAACTAGAGAGTTGCTCCTGCATGGTTAACCATTTCCTTTTGATTAACTTCTTTCTGACCTGGTCCTAACACATCTATAAGTGGAATTTGTTAACTGTTCAAATAATCACTTACCTGGGAGCAAATGCTATCTCCCTGAGGATGGAGACAGGCAAGTCAGGGCTTCCCCATCCTTTCAAATATGTCACCAGACAACCATTTAGAGGACATAGATGGGTAGTAAGTGTTCAGACCCCTTTAAAAATATTTTATTTTTATTTTATGTGTATGAGTGTTTTGCCTGTATGTATGTAAGTGCATCTGTGCCGTACAATCCCCTTGGAGGCCAGAAGAGGGCATCAAGTTCCCTGGAACTTGAGTTACGGATGGTTGTTAGCTGCCATGTGGGTGATGGGAATCACATCTTTGTCCTCTGCGAGAGCAGCTAGTTCTCTTAACTGCTGAGCCATCTCTCCAGCTGATTTTGACCTTTTGAATTATTTCATCCAGAGCAGAATTTAAGGACCACGGTAACATTCAGTTGTGGCATAAATTAGACTTTCTTCTGAACAGACTGATGCCTGTCTTCAGTGCTACTGAAGGGGAGGTGGAGCCACGGTTCCAGTGACCCCTCCCAACCAGCCAGCTCACCAGGGGGAGGGGCTAAAGGCTCAGATGGCAGCGGGCGAGAGTGCTAATGGGTCTCTCTCCCTCCTCTCTCTCTCTCTCTCTCTCTCTCTCTCTCTCTCTCTCTCTCTCTCATCCTGCTGACGCCATGTTGTGCAGAACTGCTGGGTGTCCTGGGGAAAATGGGGAGAGTGCCAAGGGCCCTGTAAGTGATGATTTCCTACATTTGTTCTGTAGGAAAATCCATTAAACTCGCTAGAATGCCCTAACTGAAGTAGGTGGAGAGTCTGTTCCTTGGTCTGTCTTGGGCCCACAGCAGTGAGGAGGCAGGACACCAAAATGGCCCCGTAATCATGCCGCTCTCCCAGGAAGGAAATTTTTCTGCTACACCAGTTCTAATCATCTGCGTTCTTGAAATGGAGAGTCACGCTTCTCCTCACTCTTTTAGAGAAGTGTTTCTAAAAGCAAGCGCACAAAATTGTCGGATGTGTAACAAAGACCTTTCAGAAGAAAGATAATTACCCCAAAGAAACTTTCAGCATGGAAATTTTGGACAGTGTGGGGCTTTCCATCCTTAATCAGATGCGCAGGTGGTAACTGGGAAGAGCTCACAACCTGATCATTCCTTGCCTTTGAATAACAAGCAAAGTCTGTTGAACTCAACAGCTTCCATTGGACATGAAAATCCTTTCAGTGCCACAGGGCATTTTTACGATTTCCATCCTGGAGATAGTTCATTTAGTGCTAGATACATCATTTGCACAGCCACCTCTGCACTCTGGGCTCTGGGTGCACAATTTCTCATGAAATAATTAGGATAAGTACTGATTTGCTGATTGACACTGCACATCCAAATTTCACGTAAGAATTTAGGCTTTCATTGCTAAAGTCATTTTCCAATTTTCTGTTAACTTGGAGAAAAAAATTGGCCTTGAGATTTTTCTAAAAAGTTGGAGGAAGGAGATATTAGATATGGCCTAAGGCCTTTTTTTTTTTTTATCAAATACAATTAGGTTCAGTTGTGTGCAATGGAAAACCCAGAGTACTGGCTTAATAAGATAAGGACTTTATTTATTTTTCTTCAGGAAAAGGAAGTCTGGGTAGGTAGAATGACTCAAGCTAAGATCAGAAGCCCAGATTTCTTCTGTTTATACTCTCTGTCCTTAGGGATTGCCTTCCATCCCGAAGGTCATGTTTTCTTCACAGAATGGGCAGTGGTTCTCAGAGCGTGGCAGTGCGTCACCTGTGAACTTAGGCATGCAGATGCTTGGACAGCAACCCTAACTATGCCGAAGTGGGTGGGAGTGCTATTGGTGTCCCGAAGCCACCCAGGTGACTGACAGTGTCCTCCAGAGGCAGATGCATGAACCCAAAAAGACAAGGGCTCACCCAACCTTCTGAGTCATACCTGGTAAAAAGGTTTCCCAGAAGCCCAGCAAAATGACCTCAGCTTCTCCCTGCACCCTCCTTCTGCTTCCACAACCTGGATCCCGTGGAATTGGAGCTGTAGAAGGTTGTTAGCCATGATGTGGGTGCTGGCAATTGAACCGGGTCCTCTGCAAGAGCAACCAGTGCTCTTAAACACTGAGCCATCTCTCCAGCCCCAACTTTAGATTATTCAAAGGTAGGAAAAGTGGGTGGTCATCCTGACAGTGACTTCTAAGTTTACTTCCTGACATCTATCCATACTTAGTCAGATATTTCTCATAGGCTTTCCATAACTCCCACTGAATAAGTTGACTTGGGAGAACTAAAGATAAACTAAAAGAGCAAAACCAGATTCTAGCTCATCAGAGTAAATGCACTTCTCCATTTCCATCATTCCCATTGATATCCAACTTTAGAGAAACCCAGTCACTGACCAAAACTAGCCAGCCCAACTGAGAATCAATCTGCCAGAAAAGGTGAACTCACCAGTTAAGTTGGGTGCTCAGGGTGGCTTCAGGGAAGCCTTTCCTTCTCCGTCTACAGCTGCAGGTATGCGTGGTATACTTCTTTGCTCAGGATTGTCTTCCATTGAGCTCACCACAACAGAGAAGAATTCAGCATAAGAATTTTATGGTGCCATGTTCTTATGGAACTGGAACTGGAATTCAAGGCACCTGGAACTGCAGGGCCCTGTTGTGGTTTTAACATAATAGGAACAGAGGCCTCAGCTGATCCCCCAGGGAGCTGCAAGTTGTAGCAGGTATGTAGGGGGCTGGGGGCAGAGACTTTGTTAGCCTCTCATCTCCCCACTAACCAGTCACTGGCTGCTCTTGGCTATAGGAGGGTATGTGTAAGCTCAGGCAAGACAGCTTCAGATCAGTAATTTTAGCTAATATAAACCTATTAGTGGGGGAATGAGAACACCCCTTAAAGGGGGTGTTTGAACTGTATGTTCATTACTAAATATGCTATGGGATTCACATTTTTCCCCTTTAATTTTATATTACTCTAGGATATGAATACATATCTTCCACCCATATATGGTAATTACAATGTGTGAATATAAGTGGTAGGTCAATTCTAGAGCCCATTAAGAGATTCACATTATAATAGAACAGTTGCTTTTAGATGCAAAGAAATATAATAATAAAGTTGTTCAGTTTCCCTGCCAACTGGGGATTTGGTGTTAGCATCCACAAATGAGGGAAACCATTTGCCTTTTTTTTTTTTTTTTCTGGGACTGTGTTACTTCACTTAGCATAATGGCTTCAAGTTCCATCCATCTAACCTGCAAAGTTCATGATGTCATCTTTCTTTACTGCTGCGTAGAACTCCATTGTGTGGTAGATGTACCACATTTTTGTTATCCAGTCATCAGTTGAGGGGCATTTGGGTTGCTTCCAGCTCTTTGCTGTTATCTTTTCAAAGAACCAGCTTTTGGATTCATTGAATTTTTGTATTGTTTTCTCTGTTTCTATTACATTGATTTCTACTCTAATTTTTGTTATTTCTTCCTGTCTGTTGGGTTTAGGGTTCATTTGTTTTTATCTCTCAAGTGTTTTTAGCTGTAGTATTAGATCATTTAATTTTCTTTCTTTTTTTTTTTTAATGTGGGCACTTAGAGCTATAAATTTTCCTCTTAGGACTGATTTTAATGTATCCCACAGGTTTTGTTGTGTTGTATTGTCATTTTCATTTAGTTCCAGGAATGCTTTTATTTCATTCTTCATTTCTTCTCTGACCCACTCATTATTCAGGATTGTCTTCATGTGTTTTTATAGTTAGTAGGGCTTATTCTGGTGTTAATATTGAGCTTTCTTGCACTGTGGTCTGATAGAATGTATGAAATAATTTCAATCCTTTTTACTTGTTGAGATTTCTTTTGTGTCCCAGTATGTGGTTGATTTTGGAGAATGTTCCATGGGGTGCTGAGTAGAAAGTATATTCTCTGGTGTTTTGGTAGAATGTTCTGTAGATATTTGTGAGGTCCATTTGTTGTATTGTATCGTTCAATTCTGATGTATCTCTGTTTATTTTTTGTTCAGTTGACCTATCCAAGGGACTCAGTGGGGTATTGAAGTCCCCCACTGTTAGTGTGCTGGGATTAATCTGTGTCTTGAGGTCCTGAAGGATTGTGTTTATAAAGTTTTGTGCACCACAGTTTGGTGCTTAAACATTTAAGATTGTGAAATCTTCCTGGTTAATTGTTCTGTTGATAAGAATATAATGTCCCTCTTTGTCTTTTCTGATTAATTTTACTCTGAGGTCTATTTTGTCTGATACTAGAATAGCAGCTCTTGCTTGCTTTTTGGTACCATTTGCTTGGAATATTTTTTTCCAGCCTTTCACTCTAAGGTGGTGTCTGTCCTTGAGGGTGAGATGGGTTTCTTTTTTTTTTTTTTTCTTTTTTTTATTTATTTTTTATTTTTTTCTGCATGTGTATGAATGTACTGTCTGCATGCAGGTTTGTGCACCCGTGTCATGCAATGCCACGGAGGTCAGAAGAGGGTGTCGGATTCCCCTGGAACTGGAGTTTCAGACGGTTCTCAGCCGCCATGTGGGTGTTGGGGATCGAACCCGGGTCCTCTGTAAGAGCAGTCGGCGCTCTTAACCACTAGGCCATCTCTCCAGCCCCGAGATGGGTTTTTTATAGGCAGCATATAGATGGAATCCTGCCACAGACCGACCCAGCTGGGGGTCCCTCAGACTTCCGGAATTGGGGTCTTGGAAGGAGGGCACAGGTTAGGTGAAAATTAGACAGACATGACACCAGAGTGGTCTTGAATCTGGTGTGCTTTACTAAGAGCAATTCAATGATTTTATACAGAGCAGGGAAAACGGATCAGGATTAGCATGTCTCCCAGGAACAATGAACCCATTACTAAGGAATTCACACCTGGGTTTCCAAGGACAGCAAGCCAATTAAATTTACACATTAATCAGAAGCGCTTACACATGGTATATTGCTCATGCCGTCTTGGCAGGGGAGATAAGCAACAAACAGTGGTCATAAACCCACAAACCATGGATAGTTTGTTTGTGAGATGTAAGATATTGTTTCCCTTTGAAGTTTCAATTTGGTTTCTTCTCATCCTTCCTGGCGCCCGCCCGATCTTCCCGTCCTCCCAAGGCCGCTTGTTATCTTTAGGCTGTAATTCAAGCCATGGCCTGGGAGAGCCTCTTAATTAGTTTTGTTTTTCCACATTACTTTTCTTTTTTTTTTTTTTTAATTTTATTTATTTCTGTATGTGTATGAATGTACTGTCTGCATGCAAGTTTGTGCACCATTACTTTTCTTAAAGGAGAAGCCCGCCACGTGCCTCTGACCAAGTATTGTATTTTATCATGCATAACTGTAACTAAGATTTCTATTTTACTAATTTTATCAGCTGTCTTGTGTTTTTAAAAAATTTTCATAGTCTTCACTTGAGCATTTTAGATGTTCCATGTTATCCTGCAGGTCTGATACTCTATTTTCTGCTTCTTCCATTCTGCTTCTGAGGCATTGTCCCACCCTTTTCTGTTGATTGGATGAATGTTCCATTTCTTTTTTCGTTTCTTCCTGTGATTTCTTTAGTATTTCCATTTTCCTTTTGGAGCTTGTCATTCTCTACTTGTAGCTCCTTGCTTTGCTAATCTCTTTCTTTTTTCATTTCAGCCTGGGATCTTTTCAGTGTTTCCATTTCCTTCCAGAGTTTGTCCTCTCCTTCTAATTCTTTTCGGAGTTTGTGTTTCTCTTCCTCTAGTTCTTTTCAGTGCTTATTATTCTTTCCTTCTAGATCCTTTCTGAGTTTTTCATTTTCTCCCCTTAGTTCTCTGATTTGTTCTTTATATTCTTTGATTTCTTTGAATATGTCTACAATTGTTCTAAGGTCTGTGTCTTGGTTTCCTTCCAGGGAGATCTCGTTGTTAGGAATCTTCTGTCAGACTGGTACAGTTCGGTTTGGATTTATTATGAGCTTTTCCCATGTTGTTTTTTCAATGTGTCTTTGGCATGTGGATTTTTTGTTTTTGTTTTTGTTTGTTTGCGTTTTTGGATTCTGGTTCCTCAACGTTGGCTGTGCAAACTTGATTCACTAACACTATGCCTGCTTGATAGTCCGCACCACAGCACCACCGGCTTGGGCGGGGGCGGGGGGGGGTGTTCACTCCTTTGTACCCTGTTGTCCTGCTGCACCCCTGTCTAGGTGCACTCATGCCATGGTGCTGTCTTAGACCCAAGGTGGGAGGTTCTGGGGGTGGGTGTAGGGCCCCAAAGCAGCAAGGCAGCTTTGCCTTACTGGGGCACTGTGCTTCACCCATGCTGGTGCTCTCTGTAACCCTCAATTGTTCTTTCTTTAGGGGTTCCACAATACCTTATTGTAGGTTTCTATATTACAACATTGAGTCAAGGGCCTGGTATAGCAGGGCTTTTGGCTGATGGAACTCTAGTCAGTCTTTCCTGAGGAGCTAGCCTCCCTCCACTTATGTAATGTCCTTGGAGTTGAAGACCTGGAGGGAGTATCGACCTCAGAGGGGATATTGCATTTCAGGTTCCTATCAGGACAGCTCAGTGCCTCTGTGGTATTGTTGCCAGCCAAGGTGACAGAACTGATCCCATGAGAGACTCTTAAGGAATCATGACCACACCTAAGTTGGCAGCTGGGTCCTGATTATCAAGTGCAGCCCCAGGGTTGGGGGGACTCCTTATATCATCTCTGCAAAGTATCTGCTGTTGGCCTCCTAAGGACAGAGCACTAAGAAGTGCTCTGTCCTTAGGACATATGGATGGGTGGCAGCTGCAGGAGGAGTACCACTAACCAGAGTAAGTGGGGTAAGAGTTGGGAGAAAAATCAGGATGAGGTCTGGGGCAACCATAGTTTCCATTCCCATGATACAGCAAGAGGCCTAGTGTCTATAGGATCCGCATGGTCTACAATTTTGGCATGAGTTTACATGTGGCCTTCTTTACATTCACAACCATGTGACTTTTGGCTTAGGGACACTTGGCCTGGAGTCCTGGGAATGCAGTTATCCTAGAAAATCTTCCTCTTAAGAGCCTCTTAAAAGGCTTAATTTATATTTCAAACCGAACACATCTATCTTCAGATTCTTTTTTTTTTTTTACTTTATTCCTGCAAAATGTAATTTCTATAACTTTTATACTTGAAAACTCAAATTCTAGTCCTGTAGACTTGAACCAATATAGAATTAAAGAAATCTAAAATGTGTTTGGGAAGTGTATCATGGCTAAAATTTGTACTGCCCTTATTCCACAAAGGCTCTGCATCGCTAGGATCCTCCTGTTTTCCCAACTCTAACTTGCAAAGCAATGGCTGGCCATCTATTTTTTTTATATTTTTTATTGATGCTTTGTGCATTTCATACATCATTTTCCAATTCAGTTCAGGCATATTTCCCTTTCCCTTCTCCCCCACCCCCACCCCAACCGAGATCATGCATTCTGCCATGACTGTCCTGCATATTTCTCTCAGTTTTTTTTTTCCATTTTTTAGCTATAAGTGATAATCCATGAGTACAAGCATCCTTCATGTAAAACCAATTTGCAGGCTGTTGTGCCTAAACCCCCACAGCCCCACCTTCCAGCGGGGAGTGAGGGGTTGTGTGTTCCATCCGGTTAATCAAATGAGGGTCCAGACTACATTGCTGTAGTTTCACCATTCACCCCAATCGCAGCCCTTACATTCTACCATGCCCCCTCTTCCGCAGATTATTCTCTGGGCTTAGAAAAGGGGCACAGGTGGATGAGAAGCCATCTATTTTTTGACCTTGTCATAATGCTCAATTTTCTTTGGGTTAAATGCTTTACATTTATTGCTTTTAATCTACTCACATTTAAGCTTAATCACTCAATGAAGTAGAAGATAGAATGTATCCCATTATACAGAAGAGGAAACTGAAGCAGAGGCCAAAGACACAAGCTAAAGAACCACAGAGCGGAACGCCAAGGCCTTTCCCTAATCACCACTTGGTGCTATTCCTTCTGCCCTTTCCACTGGCCTTGCTCATTCATTCTTTGGGCCTAATGCAAGGACACACAGTCATCGCTCAGAGAGCTTTGATTGTGTAGCCAGTTGATAGTTGATAAAAATGAGTAATTTGAGCATCATCATCAAACATCTTACATGTGCGCTACCTGCCATGGCAGTGATGAATGAGGACGGACTGGCTTAGACCCTACAGGAGTGGAGCACCTGCCTGGCTACCTGCAGAGTACTACCTGGTCTCTTCTGCAATCATTTCACAGGTTTTCACTAGTGCTAGAGCACTCGAAGTTCACAGCAGGCTTTTTCCCCAGCAGACCCAGCCTCTCTGATATACTGACAAACAATCTGACTGATCTCTAGGCTTTCATGTTGGCCCTGTCAGAGGTAAGAGCAGCAAGATGTTTGAAAGCAAGTTAGAGTCTGCAGTTGCTTTTTATTGAACATGAGAGAGCCATTGAAACTGTGTTTTTAATTAAAATTGCATGGGCTTGCCAACAAAGTAGAGGGTTCAAGCAGCCTGGTTTAGAGAACCCTGGTTCCTGAATTTCAGCTTGGCAGGGTCCCTGCTGAGTATATCAGACTGTTCCACTGCCTGGGCTTTGGAAGTTAAACGCACCAGCTCCCTCTTCACCAGGCTTCTCTGGGCCAGAAATTCCCTTCCCAGTTCCAGATCACCTAACTACATTTGTGTCTTCATAAGCTTTATTGATACTTCATTAAAAAGTGTGAAAATCCTTCCGAATGAGGTTCCTGTGCTTTAGAGAAACTCACGGAGCCTCCTACAGGGATTCCAACACACTTCCTGCTCTCTAAACTTAGCGTTGCCTTGCACAGTTTCTTTGTCCTACTATAAATTGAGTTGCTCCCCTGTGTTGCAGCCCATAATTTCCCTTCAGCCTGGGGAGGCTTCTCTGATCCCATCTCTTGTCTGACCTTCATTCACATCTCCAAATCTTCACCTATCTTCCCGACTCCTTCATATTGCTTCCTCAAAACCTGCTTTGAAACTCTCTTCCAGGTTCTGTATTGTGGATTCATAGAAGTATTTATGCTAAGGAACTGTGATCAGATGGGCAGAAGGATGGATGGACAGATGGACAGGCAGGCAGGCAGGAGATCAAGCAGTAAGGAATGAAGCTTCGAGACAAAGTCATATTGCCCAGATTGGTCTTAAACTCTGGATCTTCCTCCCTCAGGCTTCTTGGAGTCAGGATGATAGGCAGGCAACCGTATGCCAGCTCATTCTATGAAAAATTTAAGAAATCAACAGGAACTTGGAAGCCCCAAAGGGATAGCAGAAATATTTGGTTTCTAGGGAAGGGAAAAAATATTATCTGTGTGTGCATGTGTATGTGTGTGTCTGTGCATGTGAGTGTGTGTGCGTGTGTGTGTGTGTGTGTGTGTGTGTATGTGTTGTGATTTTCTTCCCAAGGCCCATTTTATTCCTTACTTCCTAGAAAAGGTGGTCAAGATGACTTGGGAAGGTACCACCTGATGCTATACGCTGTTGGTGCTTGGTGTCAGCCACATATCTGGGCCTGCTTGGATAGCAGAGGGGATGAAGGAGGGTGGATGAAGACACTGAGTCCTCTGACCCCTCAGCTAGAGCAAGACCTGGCTCTTAGCCCAGTTTCCACATGGGCTGTCTGTCATGTACAACTCTGATCTCAGCTTTCTTATCTCCTCACACTTCCACCTCCACTTCCCTGGGTGCCAGCAAAAAACGAAGAGGATGCTGGCACTGTGGCCACTAGCATCCCACCAGCCCATCATTCTTGTGGTTGGCCATGAGGCTGGAGCTCCTAGAATGGCTATGCAGGGCTCCTTCTGTCTTCTGTCCTGGCTCTTGGCTCAGCATCTCCTGAAGCAGAGAGCACAGAGCAGTGTCCTAGGACAGTGTACTAGAGCAGTGTCCACTCCTTCCCAGGGGAGGGACTACACTGGACAAATGCAGCGGGCATTCAGGGTCCAGCCTGGGCATCCATTAACCGGACTTCCCTTTTAATTTACTTCAAGTATTTAAAAACACAACCCCTACAGGATTACACTTTGGTTGTAAAACTCTAAGCATGGAAGTAAAGCTGCAGCCGCCTTGACCATATTTCCTTTCACTCCTCATAGTAACTAGTTTTACTTTTCTTATGCATTATGAGAAAATATACAAAAATAGTTTTGTTGTCTATTTTAAAGGAGGAAAACATCATATTATGCAGCATTCAGGAAATTGTTTTTTACTCTCATTAGCATTTCTTCTCCTCTCTGTTTGTATAGATTGACCTTGTCTTTCCCTGCTGCTACATACACAGTAGTGGTGGGTAATGACTTGTGCTTAGCACCTCCCTGACTTGTACAATTTCAGGCCAATTACAGTGCTTTGCCACTAGAGACAACATAGCCACAAAGATCCCTGTGCCATCTCATTTGTGCCTAAGTGTGGCTGTTTCTGTTGAAGCAGATGGCATAGTAGACTGATATTAAGTTTTAATGGATACTAGCAAATAGTCCTTTAAAAGAGCCTTTAAAGAAATTTACATTTCATCAGCCAGATAATTAAATACCATTACTACATCCTGAATAAAACTTGGTCATATTATATGAATTTTATATATTATATGAAACATATTAATATTATATATTATATGAAACATTAACTGTTTCATATTTAGCATATCTTGACTATCAGTATTTATTTACTCCCTGGCTTATTCAACAAATGTGTTCTGAGTCTTCACCCTGTTTTATATATAGACAGTGGGATCTTCAGGCAGGAAAGGCTTGTAAAGATAACAGCTTTGCAGGCAGCAACCAGACCGTGTGATCTCAGTGCCGGGAGAAACCCTTCTGCCTGCTGTGGATGCCCCTAACGGGAGACCTCAGCTCCCAATCCTACAGAGCCACAGGCTGTCACTGTAGAACTGCTGGTATGTAGGGGCTCAAACCATGGGAGGGACTCACGTATGCTAAGATCATTCCTGAGAAGGACATAGCTGGTGGATTTGCAAGGTATGGAGAATTGCCAACTGCAGACAAGGATAAGGACAAGACAGGTTCTATTCACTTCAAAACTTCCCTAGAATCAGTTGGATGCTACTACAGGCTTTCAGGACTTCAGTGTGTTTTGCCTAGTATTTTGATAGCAATTTAATGGACAGTTATAAAGGGCCTACTAAAATAATAATAGTGATGGTAATGACAGTAATGGTTCAGTGACTCAGCACTCCACTGATTGTTGAATCATTTTGTGAGTCACTGAGAAACAATACACCAGTCAAAATTGTAAGATGCTATTGATTATAGGTATATCCTGGTTTAATAGATATAAAAATGTACAAATAAAAATCTCGAATTATAAAAATATGTTAATAATTTAAGATATAGTAGTAATTCCCAATACAAAAGCACCTATTATATATAAGACATGCTAAAACCCTTCAACATTAGCTTACTTAAACCTATAAAAATATTTGATACCTAGCTTTCCAATACAAAGAAGCAAAACTAGCACAATGTTCTAATTTGTAATTGGAAGCTGCCACTTACTGTGGCATTAAATACTCACTTCTAACCAAACATGTTTCATCTTTCAGTATGAAGTCACTGAACTCAGAATTCAGGAGAGAAGCAGTCAGCTCTTGCAAGCCAATGGCAGAGGTCCCCATATGCTACTAGAGACAAGGATGAGGAGACAAGGAAGATTGTGTCTACTTTAAAGTTTTACGTAGAATCTGCTAGATACTACAACACTCTAGAAATCTGATTGTCACTGTCATGTCACAGAGGAGGTATCTAAGGTTTAGAGAAGTGACATGATTTGCTCAGAACTACATAACTTGTAAATAGCAGACTTGCCATATCACCACTGCAAACTTACAAAATCCTTTCTGCTGGGCGTGGTGGCGCATGCCTTTAATCCTAGCACTTGGGAGGCAGAGGCAGGTGGATCTTTGGGAGTTTGAGGCCAGCCTGGTCTACAGAGTGAGTTCCAGGACAGCTGGGGCTACAGGGAGACCCTGTCTCAAAAAGACCAAAAAAAAAAAAAAAAAAAAAAAAAGAAAAAACCACAACAAAACAAAACAAAAAACAACAAAACAAAACAAAAACACCCCAAATCCTTTATGATAAAAGCATGCATGTAAGGACAATAGCCCACTCCACTGAGCAATCAAGTCCACCACCACGTGGACTTGGAGCATCCTTGAGGATAATGGGAACAACTAAGCTTTTCCATTGGGTCTCTTCTCTCTTTCCCTCTGGGTATATTTATTCTTTTGTTTTACTTAAGTGCAGCAGGTGTCTGTGGGGCCTTTTCAACAGGCAAAGTATTATGTGAGGCATCATCTACTTGGCTTCCCAAGGGCACGGGAAGGAACCCCTCCCTTCCACTTCCCCCTAGAAGGAGAATAACTGCTTAATATATATTGGAACTGTCAAGAGTATATGAAATCACCTATGAAAAATGTGAAGCCTAAATCAGGATTCTGTTTGTGTTGAGATGCTATAATAGATCATTTTTATTCAAGGAAGAAAATTAAAATCTATTACTATATATTCTTCTCCTTTCTCCCAAACATTTTAATTAAACTCTGTAGTGAAGTTAGAATGAAGCAGTGTCTCAGACTGTCTGCATTATCTAGCCCCTTGACACTCGCTGGGGATTAGACTGATTGGAGCTTTCCAGCCAGGGGAAGGAAGCATTGTGAAGTCTGTGTTGTCACTGAAAAAAATGTTATCATTCATGGGATGAGTGACCCAAGTGCAGAACACTCTAGAGGATCCAGACTGCAAATTCACTGCTGTGGGATGACAATGACTGCGTCTGTGCACCTGCTGCTTCTTGGATCTCGTGCTCTGCTCCCAAGGAGTGGATTATGTCCAGATGGGGTCTGTCACTGGCTACACCAACAATGTGCAGCATGCTTAATTTGTTTCTGTGCAGCTATGCCTCATGCTCTTTTGCTGTGCCTGGCTGTTCCCCACATAGCACACAGGCAGGTGTCAGGTTCTCCTTGGACTGATCCGCTTGTAAGAACACCATCAGCACACCAGGGCATGACTGCCTGGGCAGCTGCCAGATGGGAACTCTTGAATGGAAATAATCACTCACTGAAATGGTGCCAAGGAGCAGCAGCCTTGCAAAACCAACATAGCTTTGGAGACATAGTGTCCCTGGTGAGTGAGAGACAGGATGGCATTTGTGGAACCCCAGCTGTTGCAGATGGTGGCATTATCTTTGGTGATAGTCTTGAGTGGATCACTGAACCTTAATATAGATTTGGCTTTTTGCTTCTACTATTTTTTGCTGCTAAACCATGGTCTTGGGCCTCAGCTGCAGCTGTTAGTTTCTAAAGACAGACTTTTCCAGTTCTACTAGCAAGAATGTATTAAATCAGCAGCCATTACAGTTCATTTCTAAACTGGAAATTCAACTTTAGTTGGAAACTGGCCTAGCAGGAGAACAAAGGCCACATAAAAGATTCAAGAAAGAGGCTATGGTTCTGTCAGTGGCTGAGGACACTTTCAACAATGCAGGCTTGCATGATGCAGCATGGAGGCTGGGTGAGAAGGGAAACATCAGCTTGTTCTTCTGATTATTTAGACTATAGAGACAGAAAGTTGACTTAAGAACAAAGAGAGGTAGGTTGAGCTTGCTCTTCTGAAACACTGTGATACCAACTCAGTCCTAGATACAAAAAGGACTGATTATCTGTTCTGTTTCTCTCTTTGTTCTGTCTTCTCCATGGAAAAATGCATGAGATATCTGTCTCTTAACTGCCTCCCAACCTCTTGACCTTATAAACTGGTTGCTTGTCTTTGTGTCCAGCAATGTGCTCAAAGTGCTCAATGACAAAATACTGAGGACTCCTGCTTTTGAGAAGCTCAGACAATGGAATATGTTCATATAGTTGGATGGGGCACTTCTGAAGGTGACCTCATTTTGAGAAGCACAGACAATGGAATATGTTCATGTAGTAGGACAGGGCACTTCTGAAGGTGACCTCATTTTTTTTCCACATAAATTTATTTTTATTTTTTTAACAAATCTTGACCCATGTTCCCGCCCATTCCCCCACCCCGCCAGAGCTCATGCATTCTGCCAAACATGCTTTTCATCTCTTAGTCTTTCTCAATATTCTCCATGAGGAAGTTGACTGTTTTGAGCAGAAG
>VZQC01003743.1:0-86893 GCA_009823505.1 Rhizomys pruinosus | reverse complement strand
TATTTATTTTTGTATGTGTATGAATGTACTGTCTGCATGTAGGTTTGTGCACCCGTGTCGTGCAATGCCGCGGAGGTCAGAAGAGGGTGTCGGATTCCCCTGGAACTGGAGTTCTCCTGGAATTGGAGTTACAGATGGTTCTCAGCCACCATGTGGGTGCTGGGGATCGAACCCGGGTCCTCTGCAAGAGTAGTTGGTGCTCTTAACTGCTAGGCTATCTCTCTAGCCCTGTACTTTCCTTTTGAATGCGTAAGGCCACACAGTTAGCCCAGATTAACCAAGGTTTTTATTTTCTCAAGTTCAGTTGAGGATCTGGTCCTCAGGGGTCTCTCGGGGATTTCTTTTGGTGGGGGGGGTGCCTTACTCCTTTCAGCTTTTCATTTACCAGTTCCATCCACTCGAGGACAAAATCAGGTCTTGTTAGACCAGGCTTCCTTTTCTGAAGCATGAGAAGACTTTCCTCTTTATAGACTGGACACTGGCTGAAGTCCCATTAGTGGCTCTCCAAGACCTCCCTGAACAGGAAGACTGGTGACTCACATTTGCAGGACATTTCAAGAAATACCCCCATGCATAGTCCCCTGAGACTTGGTTGACTTCTGAGAGCAAGGAACAAAGGTATCCCTTAGGTCCATCGGCCAAATTGGTATGGGCTTGGAATTTATTCTCTAAACAACTTGTAGAGAATGGAGAGAAAAAATGGGTTATTTAGAGAAGAAATCTACATATGTACTCAGGTACAAATTGGGCATGATGCATATTGGAAACAACAACAACAACAACAACAGAAAGGACTGCATCGAAGAACTGACTGAAACAGTGAACTTCTGCTCAAAACAGTCAACTTCCTCATGGAGTATATTGAGAAAGACTGAGAAAAGATGAAAAGCATGTTTGGCAGAATGCATGAGCTCTGGCGGGGTGGGAGAATGGGGGGGAACACGGGTCTAGATTTGTTAAAAAATAAATTTATGTGAAAAAAAAGAAAAGAAAAAAAAAAAAAGAAAAGACTTCAAACATCACATTCTGGCATCTGAAAAGCAGTTCTCAAAGGCTGACTTTTCTCAGTTTTTATCAAGGCCTAAGATTCTTCATTTTTAATCTTGAGTACCAAATGGGACTTTAAGTGTCCCATGTCAGCAATGTTATACTCTACAACAAAGGGGCAGAACTGCACACCTACAGTTACTGCAGGACACAGTGGAGTGGCTTTTGTAAAAATGTTCAGGTACCTCTGTGCAAAAGTTAGCTGAACTGGCTCATTCTTCTCTATGGTAACAGCTTCTTCCTATTTATCCACATTACTTGTTTGTGACAACTTAGTGTTTCTGTTTCCAAGTTCTCCACTTGCCTTGAGGGAAAACTTCACCCCATTTCTTGCACAGGATAGGACAACAACATTTCCAGTATAGCTAAGGTCTTGGCAGGTATGGAACAATTCACCAGAAGCCATCCTCACTGCAGAGCCCTCCTCCTGTTCTGGAGTCCCAAGTTGCTCAATACTTCTTTTCAGTCTGAAATTTTCTCTTGATTTAGTGCTTCAAATACGAGGGCCAAGGTACCTGCATTATCTTTGTCCCTTAGGTAATGATGTCTCCATTGCTGGCACATTTTATTTTAGTATTTAGACGTGCTGGTGAAGTTGGTGCCTAGAGCCAGGTTGCGGTTGCCGTGCGCGTGGGGAACAGATCACAGTGTGAACAAATCAGTCCATACAAGTCCATACTTTGCAGGTCAGAGCTGATGTCCCAGCAGGCCTCATTAATGAGATCTTCAAGAAATCTTGACTTTCAGATAAGTGTCTCATGTTCAAGGAAACCCTACTTAAAGAAAGAGCTAAGGACCCAAGAGTTAGCACTCCTGTATCTAGATGATGCAAATGGGACAAAAAAGTAATAATAACAGAATGGCCAGCTGGTTCTTCAAAAAGATCATTAAGAGTTGAGGAAGCTGCCTAGGTTTTAATTATATTGTTCACCAATATGCCCAGTAAAGGAAGTTTGACCTCACTGGGCTGAATTTCCAGAAAGGTACATGCAAATTTCCCTCTCTACCCTTGACTACTGAGATGAAAGCCCATCATTACAGCTTATCAGACTATGAAGCAACTTTTTATTTTTCACAAGATCTATAAAAATTAATAATGTTCTTCCACTTTTTTAGCCCCAAATGGTTTGATTTCCTAAGAGTGAGGCTTTGAATGAAGTTTTAGATATTTACCTGCTCTCCGGATGCTGGCCTCCATGTGAACCTGGGATCCTCTTAGAGATTATAAATGGGCACAGAAATAACTACCACAGACTTATGCTGAGCACCTAATTCATCAAATGTGCATTGAGAGCTTTACTCACATCCCAGATAGTGCTAGATTATGAGAATAGAGAGATATAAAAAGAACAGTTTCTGGGGCTGGACAGATGGCTCAGCAGTTAGGACTGGAGGGTCTTTAGGAGGACCCAGTTTCAATTCCTAGAACCCACATGGTGGCTAATAGCTGTCCTTAAGTCTAGTTCCAGGGTATTTGACATGCTTTTCTGACCTCTGTGGGCACTGCACACATGTGGTCCACTTACATACATGGAGGCAAAATACACATAAGCATAAAATAAAAATAAATAAAATTTTTAAAGAGAGCCAGTTCTTTCCAAATAGGTCATTTTATTATTCTGTATGGCAAGTGTACAATAAGCCATATGCAGAGGAGAGTGGGAAATGAGAGAACAGTGAGCTAACCAAGTAGGTTGCAGACAGAGAACTATGGGTAATAAGAGGAAGATCAGCCAACTGAGTCTGGAGGAGCCAAGCATGGGGTGAGGGAGGAGGACTGTTAACATTTCCAGGAGTTAACATTTGGCCTGGAGTTTGAGTTTGAGGGGATGATAGGTTCTGCTAGTTAAGGTGGGCACTGCAAAAGTCAAGGGCAAAAGCAAGCACTCCGAGCAGGTCAGTAAAAAGAAGGCCTCAGTCGAGTACATCCACTTTTACTTCCGATGAGGAAACAGAAGACCAGAAAGGCAGTGTGGCCTCTCAGTCCAGCAGTGGCTCCATTCTATGGAGCCGTCCTCTAACTTTGTGTTCCTGAGGATGAAGATAAGACTTTGTTCACTAGTGCCACCTGGAAATCCACAGAACAGTGGACTCAAGGGCACTCGTTAGTGCCACAAGAAAGCTCATCAGGACAGATCCTTTCTTTAGAAGTATCAAAACCCCAAAGATTGGAGGAAATGGACCTGGGGAAATGTTAAATCCTGTGCAAGAGTAAGAAAGTATGGTTTGTCTACTTCTTAACTCCTTGAGATCCCACTAATGCCACAATTTGTCAAAGCATTAAATCCATTTGCACCATACATGGATGTGAGGAGAGTCATTTAAAATAAAATTCCTGAAGTATTCCATCTCTCAGAATGATTGTCACCCTGGGGCAATAGTGGTTTTAGAGTCTTCAGGAAGAGGATAGAAACCAATTATAAGAGTAGGGTTATTTCTCATCTTTGACTAGCTAATAGGATTTTTGAATCAGTAACAAATTAATAATTTTCCAAGCCAGGCTTTGGTAGATAAAATAAATTCTTAAATTCCTTGAGCTCCTGTTAATATATCATCAGAAGTCTGTGCTGTTGGACTGGCTCCTAGAAGTTCTATAAACTGTGAGGAGAAAAAAGTCATTTAAGCTCTACTGAAAAGGAAGTCTTGGTCACACAGGAAAGTCAGAGAAATTTGACCTCTTTTGGTTTGAAGAATTCTGGGAAAAAGTTAAAGGCCAGGGAAAAGCAAGAGTCAGTCACATGAATGTGTTGTTGATGCCTGCCACTGGGGAGGGTCTTGGGTGAACCCAGTGGTGACATTGTGTGCTTCTGCCCTCACTAGAACTTCTGTGTTTTGCAGCTGGTGTTTTTTGGAGAATGGTCATTTCCTCAGCTGTGACCTTGTGAGCATGGAGGATCTCAAGGAGACATCTGTCAGAAACTGTGCAGCATTAGGAGAGAGAAGTAGTAAGAAAGAGTTGCCCAAGGGAAGCTCTCTTGGCTCTTCTGAGCCTTAGCATGTGAGTCAAAGCTCTGAAGCCTGCTGCACAGACTGGTGGGAAGTCACAGAAGTCACAGGAAGGGCCAGACCTCCTGGCAACAGAAGCGTAAACTGCCAGCTAGACATGGTGTCACATACATTTAGTCCCAGCATTCGGGAGGCAGAGGAAGGTAGAGCTCTGTGAGGTCAAGGCCAGCCTGAGCCTGGTCTACATAGTGAGTGCCAGGCTAGCTGGGGCTACAGAGAGACCCTGTCTCAAAAAAGACCAGAAAGAAAAAAAGAGAAAAGAAAGAAAGAAAGAAAGAAAGAGAAAAGAAAAGAAAGAGAAAGAAAGAAGGAAGGACATGAAAGTCAAGGATAACGGCCAGCCATGAGCAGCAGAGGATGCCGAAGCCAAAGCTACATCACAGCCACCTCAGGACAGTCTGCAGAAGACACAGGCTCTCACTTCCTCAACCCCATACACCCTATTACATCATCATCAGAAATGGTCTCAAGATTTCACCTTCACCCAAAGCCATCTTGAAAATCAGAGAGTCAGGGGACATAGGTCAATTTGAAGAGTTTAAATTTAAAGTAAGTGAACATTTGTCCAAAAGAATAATTTTCTTTTTTTAAAATCTTTTTAAAAAATATTTTACTAATTTATTTATGTGTATGAATGTACTGTCTGCATGTAAGTCTGTGCACCCATGTTGTGTAATGCCGCAGAGGTCAGAAGAGGTGTCGGATTCCCCTAGAACTGGAGTTCTCCTGGAATTGGAGTTACAGATGGTTCTCAGCCACCGTGTGGGTGCTGGGGATTGAACCCGGGTCCTCTGTAGGAGCAGTCGGCACTCCTAACCCCTAGGCCATCTCTCCAGCCCTAAAAGAATAATTTTCTTATGGAGACGCTAGTAACTGTCAATATTTGCCCCTCTCCTTACCTCCTTAATAGGATTAAGAAACACAATGTGAAGAAGGAAAATTAGATTGGTTAAACATATAAAGAAGCTTTGTTAATTGTTTGCTTTTTGTCAGCATAGTGAAATGTGTGTTCAGTTACAGTCCTGTTATGCAGGTTGATTCATAACTCTTAGCCCTTAGAATAGGTCATAAATGAGCCCATTGTAATTTATCAGAGATTTCCAAGTAAAGAAAGGATTAATTGCTTAGAGTACATGTACCTGGAGATAGTTAAATTGGGTGAAAGTTTGGGCTGGAGGCCATCTGGGAAAACAATAATGAACATTTCTATATCCAGAGAAGAATCTGAGGCCAAAGAAGCTCCCACTTCTTGTTTTCAGAACCCCTCTGGGGCTGAGTGACCACAACAGAAGTGTGAACCCACCTACTCACACCAGAGGTCAAGTACAGATATTCTGGTAACAGCCCAACCCAGCCTAGACCTCCACGCAGTGTCAGATATGGAGTGGACCCTTTGGAGCTTGCTTCCTCTTTCACCATATGCATTCCACCTAAGGGCTTCAGTTCCTATCATGTGGGCCAGAAAAGTTTGCCAAGATGAATCTTGTCCAAATTCCTGATGCACAACATACTAAGAGAAAATAAAATAGTGTTTGTTTTAAGTAGTTAAGTTTTGGGGTGGAGCAATAGGTAACTAATAAAGTAGAAACTGTGACAGTGTGTCCAGAAAGAAATTACTTCTGGATCCGGGATCTCCCAAGTCCACCTGAAGCACAGGTAGGAGCTGGGTGCTTCAGCCAGGTGGATTGTTTGATTGGATTTTGTTGTCTTTGGCCCAATTGGCTTGTGTGGCTGTGGGGGCAGAGTTGCCCTCCCAGCTGGTATAAAAGGTGGGTTTGTGTGAGTCTTGAGATTGGGATCTCCCAAGGCCACCTGAAGCACAGGTAGGAGCTGGGTGCTTCAGCAAGGTGGATTGTTTGATTGGATTTCATTGTCTTTGGCCCTATTGGCTTGTGCGGCTGTGGGGTGGAGTTGTCCTCCCAGCTGGTATAAAAGGTCGGTTTGTGTGAGTCCTGAGATGGGGATCTCCCAAGACCACCTGAAGCACAGGTAAGAGCTAGGTGCTTCATCCAGGTGGATTGTTTGTGTTGCTTCCTTTCCCCTTATTATCCATTTGTGGTTTTGGTTTAGGTTTCTACTTCTGCAGTTATGCTTTTATTGATTACTCTTTCCAGGTTCCTGGGGATGGTTGCTCCTTTCTTCTGTCCTTTGAATTGCTTCAAGTATTCTCTGAAGCGTTGGTTTTCTGGACATGTATTTTTTTTTTTTGGTCTTTTCCAGACAGGGTCTCCCTGTAGCCCCAACTGTCCTGGAACTTGCTCTGTAGACCAGGCTTGCATTGAACTCACAAAGATATGCCTGCCTCTGCCTCCCAAGTGCTAGGATTAAAGGTGTGCGCCACCACACTTGGCTCATATTCTTTCATCGTTTATGTCATGGAAGATTTTTCTCTCTCCTTCAACTAGAATCAACATTTTTGCTGGGTATAGTAACCTGGGTTGGCATCTATAGTCCTTTAACACTGGGAATGCTTTGTTCCACGTTCTTCTTGCTTTCATAGTTTGCGCTGAGAAGTCAGTTGTAATTCTGACAGGTTTCCCCTTATAGGTCACATGTTGTTTTTCTCTTGTGGCTTTAAGAATTTTGTCTTTGTTTTGGGTGTCTAGCATTTTAACTATGATATGGCATGGAGAGTTTCTTTTCTGGTCTTGTCTGAGGTTCTATGTGTTTCTTGTATTTGTATTGGTTTGTCTTTTTTTAGTTTGGGGAAGTTTTCATCTATTATTCTGTTGAAGATCTGATCAATATCATTGTCTTGGGAATCTTCTCCTTCCTCTATTCCTATGATGGAGAGGTTTGATCTTTTCATAGTGTCCCACAGTTCCTGGTTGTTCCACTTTTGTGTATTTTAAAATTTTTCATAATCTTTCCTTGAGGTTTTTAGTTGTTCTGTGTTATCTTCTAGGTCTGATATTCTTTGTTCTGCTCCCTCCATTCTGCTTCTGAGGCTTTTTCCATTCTTTTCCTCTTGATTGGATGAGGGTTTGATTCCTTTTTCATTTCATCTTCTGATTTCTTTAGTATTTCCACTTCCTTTTGGAGCTTCTCAATCTCTTCCTGTAGCTCTTTGCTTCTCTGGTTGGTTTCCTTATCTTTTTCAGCATGGGATCTTTTCAGTGTTTCCTCTTCCTTCTAGAGTTTGTCATTCTCTCTCTCTCTAGGTCCTTCTTGAGTTTTTCATTCCCTTTTCTTAATTCTTTGATTTTCTCTTTAAAATCTTGTACTTCTTTAAGTATGTTCACAATTGTATTTCTAATATCTGTGTCCTGGGCCATCCCCAGGGGAATCCCACTGTAGAAATCTTCCACAGGGTTGGTAGAGCTTGGTGTGGAATTATCCTGTGCCTTTCCCATGTTCTTTGTGTCCCATGCATATGGGCTTCTCCTTGCCTGTATTCCAATGTGAATCCCAAGAGCCTCTTCACTGTGTTGAAGGCTTGCTTTGCTTGCCTCCTTCAGATGCCTTCATTGTTTGCTTGATTGATTTGTTTTTCTCCTTTACTCCTTGGTTATGGAGTGTTGACTTCTCTAAGCTTTAGGCTTTCTTTTTTTTATTTTTTTTTTTAATTTTATGTGTATGAATGTACTGTCTGCATGTAGGTTTGAGCACCCTTGTCGTGAAATGCCTCGGAGGTCAGAAGAGGGTGTTGGAGTCCCCTGGAACTGGAGTTAAAGACAGTTCTCAGCCACCATGTGGGTGCTGGGGATCAAACCCGGGTCCTCTGTAAGAGTAGTCGGCGCTCTTAACCGCTAGGCCATCTCTATTGGAAGTCTAACTCACTCTTCCCTTTCTGTTCTGAAGGTTCTCCAAAGAATCCACTTGGTCACTCCTTTGGCAATCCCAGTTGGCATGGGGGGGTTGCTGTTTAGCCCGCGCCCCTGTACCTGTGCTTCAGGTGGTCTTGGGAGATCCCCAATCTCAAGACTCACACAAACCCACCTTTTATACCAACTGGGAGGACAACTCCATCCCCACAGCCACACAAGCCAATCAGGCCAAAGACAACTAAATCCAATCAAACAATCTGCCTGGCTGAAGCACCCAGCTCCTACCTGTGCGTCAGGTGGTCTTGGGAGATCCCGGATCTCAAAACTCACACAAACCCACCTTTTATCTTTTATTTTTTTTAAATTTATTCTTGTATGTGTATGAATGTATTGTCTGCATGTAGGTTTGTGCTCCCGTGTCGTGAAATGCCACAGAGGTCAGAAGAAGGCGTCGGATTCCCCTGGAACTGGAGTTAAAGACGGTTTTCAACCACCATGTGGGTGCTGGGGATCCAACCTGGGTCCTCTGCAAGAGCAGTTGGTGCTCTTATCCGCTAGGCCATCTCTCCAGCCCCCAAACCCACCTTTTATACCAGCTGGGTGGACAACTCTGCCCCCACAGTCATGCAAGCCAATCGGGCCAAAGACAACGAAATCCAATCAAACAATCTGCCTTGCTGAAGCACCCAGCTCCTACCTGTGCTTCAGGTGGTTTTGGGTGATCTCCTGAGCTTACGTTTCTAGGGGAATTAGAGTCCATTGTGGTGGGGAGGCATGCTGGCAGGAGGTGCTGGAGCAGGTAGAAAGCAGAGGTTCACATCTGCAAGCAGACACAGGAAGCAGAGAATGACTGGAGATTGGCAAGGCTTTTTGAAGTCTCTAAGCTGCCCCATTGATGAGCTTCCTCCAGCACGGCCATACATCTAAGATCTCCCAAAACAGCGCCATCAACTGTGGATAAAATGTCCAAATACCTAGAACCTATGGAAGACATTGTCATTCAAACCACCACAGGGGGAAAACAATGGTGAATAAACAACCAAACAAGGTAGATGTAGGATCTAAGAAAGCAGAGACTAGCACATATAATAAAGTGCTGGCGAGGTGGGGAACACAACTTTTGGTAAGTAGTCATGGATAACCTTCCTGGGCAGACAAAGACCTGAATCACAAAGAGCAGGTCTGGAGTAAAACCTCACAGGACAAAGGTATGGGGGCTGGAGTCCATTCAATGTTGGAAGAACAAACCCCCAAGAATGGGGGCCAGTGAGGGGAAGGGTGAGAGGTGAACGGATCAGGGATCCAGGACGCCCATGGTAGCGATGGTAGGGTTTGAGCCGGAGTCTGGGTTTTATGCATAGTGGGAAAAAAACAGGGAGGGCATTTGAGCTGATTTATATTTTTAAAATGTCTTTGGCCAATGAATTGAATTATCAGTATCAAAATTCCCAGGAATTCAATCAAGAGTGGGCAAACTTTTTCTATAAAAGGCAAGAAAGAAGCTACCTGCAGCTTTGGGGCAGGTTAGCCTTTGTGCCAACCTCTCCATTTTACCTCTGGAAAGTGGAGCATTAGAATGGAATTCACCAGAACAAGTGTTTTGGACCCCACGTCAGTTTTCAAAGCATCAGATTAGATAATAGTGTGTGGGAAGGTTAGTGGGCCTCGGAGTGAGGTAAGCAGTGTGGCGATTGATATGTGTTCAATGGGAGCCTGAAGAGTCCCACGAGCCAAAGCCATAGGCTCTGAGAAGGGAGGGGGATCAAGCAGGGAGGAGAAGGATGGTGCTGATAAGTTACCACAGCTCCTAATCTGTCTAAGGCTGGTTCAGTGACATCAATATGTGTGTGTGTCTGTGTTCAGGATGGTGGCCATGGAGGCCCAAGACTCTGGTGTTTTGGGGTGATGTCTTTGTGGGATCCTTTTTAAGAAAATGAACACAAATTGAAAATACAAAATTAGTAGCAAGAATTTGGAATAAACCAGAGTAAATGGCAGGCCCTGAGCATTGGTTTAAGCTAGACTGTCTCCAATAAAACCTCCTGTAGTGACAACTGGTACTTTGAGAGAAAGTCCTGAAACATCAGTGCAGTGTCTGCTTTGGGTCAATGGTGGGTCCTGAAGGGTCTGCTCTGTCACTTTCAGCGTGTAGGTGCTGTTCTTGGCAATACAGCATCACCTGTGCGGCTGATGTCTGTCCCCTGGCCCAGACCACAGATGACAGATGTATGCTGGTGATTTAGGAGATGAAATGGAAGAACATTTATGGACTTCATTCATTTTATTTTATCCTGAAAAATCTTACATGTGAGACTCAGCCCCTTCTCAGGATTCCAAAGAGCTTTATTAGGAAGACTTTGATAAGTACCTGTAGTGAGAACTAAGGCCCCAGTGAATCTGGGTATTTGGGGAACTGCCGTGTGGACAATGAAGGGAGAGGATTTGCTTTGCTGGGTGGCTTAGGAGGTGGGAAGAAAGGAAAGGAGGTGTGCATGGCATGGGTGGATGGGAAAGACCATCCAGTCTTCAGTTGCCGCCCCCTTTAACCTTTCCTCTTGTTAACCCTGTCATATAAATGCAGTTATGTCTAGGAAGGGAAAGAGGAAGGGAAGAAGGAAGAGAGGGAGGCAGGAAGGGAGGGAAGGACACAGTGCTGGATGGATGTGGATTTATTTGGAGACAGAAACAGCTGAATTCTTTAAAGACTGTGTGGGAATATGGCAGGGGTGGAGAGTAGTAAACAGGACAGGCCAGGAGGAGGATATGAGCCACTGCAACTCCAGGGAACCAGGAAAGTTTAGCTGCCATGAGCCCTAGTTTTGAATGCAATCACACAGATGGAACCAAGGGGCCCCTCACCATGGCTCTGATGGCAGTGGGGAGTCTGGGGCTGGTGGCCTCCCTACAAGAGACAGCAGCAGCCAGCAGACCCAGATGGCGATGTGAAAAGTATGCTCTTCCTAGACAATCCCAGAGATTCAACATGGTTTGGCAAGGAGCTGAGCTTTGAGGTAAGGAGGTTCCTGATGTGAGTGGAATGCCTGTGATCTCACTGCAGGCCCCAGGAGCAAGAGGCTGAGGGATATTGGGCTGATGGTGGGTTGTGTATCTATGTCTTCTTCTTGATCTAAAATTATGCCAGTCACTAACTTTGTTTAATCAATTTTTAGAACTCTCCTTGTCCTCCACTCACCTTTTGTTCCTTTCTCCCTGGGCCAGCTCTCACCCTTGGTGTATATTATATTCAGTCTGTGATTATATGTGTAATGAATAAATGAATAAAGAATGCACGAATAAAATACTCACCCTGAAGTCTACACTGCCCATGCCATCCTTCATTTCTGATCCATACTAGCTTCTTCCCTAGGCCTTCCATCTCTATCTACCTGCCATGAGAGAATTAATGGTGCCATCATAGAACCATTCAGGCTGACATTTAGAATTATAGGATGGCAAAGCTGGAAGGGACCTTAGAGACAGAGTCCGGCGCCCGTGATGAAATCTGAACTCCCTAAAAGAAAACCTGAGGCAGATTTCAGTAAACCCTCATTTATTTGAAATCCAAAGAGGCAGGAAATGCAAATGACTAAAATCTTCTAGACATTCCCGGACATATTTTTATGTATAAGAATATCTTGTGCATGGAGAAGTTTGTATAAGGCATCAAGCCTTTAGCTTAGCGTCAATGGATTGTCACAGCATCCTTTTAAAGTAGACATTGATCTTTTCCATTTCCTAAAGGTTAAGTAACTATCTTAGAAGCATTCAGACAGCAAATGGGTTCAAAGTAGTCTACTGAGTCAGGCTATAATGAATTCTTTACCACCTCATTGGGAGCTGACCATCCTATGTATATCAAAGAAACAAGCAGACAGCAAGCAGTTACTTGGTAAGAAACATGACTTCTAGCTCCTCCCAATCTTCTATTGCTTCAACAACTCCAGAACTATACATCAAGACTCTAGATTTCAGTTAACTTTGCTATTCACTCATTCTGCTGGGTTTTGATGGAGTTATCTTGAGTAAGAAGATATGCTTAGTTTTCCACCTAACAAGTTACTACAAATTTAGTATCCAAAGTCTTACACGGATAGAAGCCAAATGTCTGAAACAAGTCTAACAAGTCTTTCAGGGCTAAATTCTTTTTCAAGGCTAAAGTCTTAATCCTACTGAGCTGACTTACTACAGGCTTTAGTAAGCTCTCTGCGGAACTGTCCGCTGGGCACCCTGAGGAGGAGTGTGTTCTGTTTCTGTTCCAACTGCTGGAAGATGTTGGTTTCCCTTGGCTTGTGGTCCCCTCACTGTAATTTGTTTGCTTTTACAATGCTTCCAACTCTAACTCCTCCTGCCTTCCCTTTGTGTGGTAATTATATTGGTTCCATTGGACATTCCAGAATACCTTTCCATCTCAAGACTAAATTTAGTCACCCAGGTAAGAGTCTTTCCTATTTACATTACCCTTGATACCCCTAGGGTTAGGATGCAGGCATATCTGGGGGCCACTCTTCAGCTACCACAGAGGAGAACTGTTTTTTATCTAAGGTGTCAGGTCCAGCAGTTTTAAGTATAAATTTTACTTGCAAACAACTGTACTACCAAGGACACTTTATTCCTAGTAACTGGAAAGAAGTTACCTGTTGTGTCTTTGGGGTGCAGAGTGACCTCATAAGCTGCCTCCTTAAATTTGGAGATCAAAGTAGAGAGGGAAGAAGTCAGTGTGGAATCCATGAGTAGAGACACATTTTTCAGTCTTGGCCTTTGAGCCTCCACTGCCTTTCATGGAAGGAACACCAAATATCAGTGCATAACAGTCAGTCTTTTGTATTTCTGTCTTGGTAGTAGATGGGACTCAGGCTGAGAACCTGCCTCTATCCTGAGATTCAACTCTAAGCACAGCCAGGGGGCTCACCAGGCCTACTACTCAGAGACATGTGCAGTGTCTAACATAGAAGCCTCATGACATACTCAGTGCGTAGGAACCCAGCGGCAGGCAGCACGGAGCAGTCGTGTTTGCAGCATTCCCGAGGTCTAACAACTTGGAATATCCAGCAGGGAATCCAAGTAAAAGATTGCTTCTCTACAATGGAGCAGTCAGTAGAAATGCAAGAGAGCCTTCACTGGCTGGGCAGCCATGGGAAGTGGCAGAGGTAGCTTTGTAAAACACCAGTGACCCTGTTTCCTGACATGGGCTCCATGGCCTCCCCCCAGGGCTCCGTGGCCTGAGCTGACAGCGAGCTGCAGAGGAGAAGAAAAGCACATTTGAGGACCCTAAGAGGAATAGCTGAAGTGGGCTTCAAAGGAAAACTGAAGTGCTCGAAACTGGAAACTGCAACAAAGCCAAAGCATATGTGAGGCAGAATCATGCTTTAAAATATTTTCACTGTTCCCCTGTTACCCCAGAACAGTTGCCGGCTTTAAGCTTGGACTTTGAGGGATTCGCGGTCATGGTGATTAGTGTTACTATGACAGGAAGAAAAAAGGCCCCCATTTTAAAAAGCTAGCCTTGGGGGTTCCCAAGGCATCAACAACAGATTTGGACTATTGCCTGACAAGTTAGGGGAAGATGTGTTACCTGGAGACCAGAGGAGAGTCTCTGAATTTGGGATGTGGTGATGACTGTGGTGGAGAGAGGTGCAGGGAAGGCAAGAGTGTATATATTCTGTGGGTTTGGGGAGGCAACACACAGTGTGTTCTACGGCAACCTGTCACCAACCTGGGAGGTGGTAGCTCCTTCAGTTAAATCGAGGAAACCTGAATGCCAAGAAGCCATGATCCTTGCTCTCAGGAAGGAGGCCAGCTTCAGAAAACGGGAATCAGTGTGGACTATTGAGTACATGGGGCCTAGCGTGGGCTCATGGGGTTGCTATGGTCAGCGTGGCACAGAAGCCCCAGAATCACTTCTACCTCCACAGGGGATCAGATATGAGGAACAACATAGTTAGTGGTTGTTTCATGGGAAAACGGAGCCCAGTGGAATGGAGATGTGTCAGGTGATAAAGAGACGATGGTATGGAATCCCTTCCTGTTTGAAGCCCCCAACCATAGTATTTATTATCATAGGGAAAGGGGACTCCCCAAACAGTCTACAATCCAGCCTATGCTATTTTAGCATAGAGAGAACATGAACCAGAAATGAAATTGTTCATTTGCACAAAAATAAGACAGTCCCATTTTGTTCACACTGAGTTAGGGGAACACATTTTAGACTCTACATTTGGCAGATGTATTTGCAGGTGACCTAAAGTTCCTGGCATAACACACACACACACACACACACACACACACACACAGATAATACATTTTACTAAATATGTAATGTGAGTTATATATTATGCATCTATTATATGTTATACTAAGATGTGATTTTGTCAAATAAAAATGAATTATTCATCTAAATATGCTTCTCTCTGACCCATAGCATATTGCTTTTGCATATGAAATTACCTTTGCTGAAGGACTGAAAAGATTATATAAATTAAGTTTATATTTATGTATTGAATTGCCCGGAACTGAAGAAGTGGGCAGTCAGAACATTATATGTTAAATGTTTTTGTGACTGAAGATTTGAACACCTTTGGGATGTATAAGTCAATGGCCGGCTATGTTATGAGGCATTCTTAGAAAAATGTTAGGTTGAAGGGCTGGATATATGGCTGAGTGGTTAAGAGGGTTCTTGCAGAGGACCCAAGTTTAGTTCCTAGACCCACGTCTAACAGCTCACAGATACCTGTAACTCCAGTTCCAGGGGATCTCATGCTGTCTCCCTGGACTCCTCCTGCATCTGCACTTGTGTGCAGACACCATCACACAGATGCACAATGTGCATAATATTTAAGATATAAAATAAATCTTAAAAAAGAAAAATGAAAGCTGGGTGTGGTGGTGCACGCCTTTAATCCCAGCATTTGGGAGGCAGAGGCAGGCAGATCTCTGTGAGTTCAGGGCCAGCCTGATCTATATAGTGAGTTCCAGGGCAGCTGGAGCTACAAGGAGACCCTGTCTCAAAAAGACAAACAAAAAGAAAAATGATAGACTGCTTTTGAGTGTATTATGCAGAATTGTGAGCACCCCCAGAACAGAGGAAGAGAGCGAGGTGTCTTGTGTTGTCACCCCAGCTGCACTTCCTAACGCTGCCAATCTGAAAAGACAGGATTTTAAAATAGGAAGTGTTTCATTTTAAAAAGTGAAGAGATGGGGTTCAGGGGTACATAATAGCTTTCTGCACTTGCATCAGTGACCATTTGGGTTTTCAGAGATAAAGTTTATGCTAATCAATATTCAATATTCAATAGCCATTATACCCCATAGTCTATCTATCCTGGGTAAATAGGTTGACTGATCCTCATCCCTCTGTCAAGAAGTACTAGTGTAGAGCTGGAGAGAGGGCTCCTGGCTGTTCTTGCAGAGTACAGGGGCTCTGTTCCCAGCACCCATAGGGTGGCCAGCAACCATCAGTTACTGCAGTTCTGGGAGATCCTACATCCTCTTCTGGCCTCTATGGGCATTGCATGTACTTGGTGCACTTACATATGTGCAGGCAAAATACTCATACATAAAATAAAAATAAAGCAAACAAAAAATGTTACAGGGCTCGAGAGATGGCTTAGCAGTTAAGAGCACTGGCTGCTCTTGCAGAGGACTTGAGTTCAGTTCCCAGCATCCACATGGTGGCTAACAACCATCTGTAACTCCAGTTCCAGTGTGTCCTATTCCTTCTTCCAGCCTCCATGGGTATTGCACGACAGTGGTGCACTTATGTACATATAGGCAAAACACCCATACATATAAAATTAAAGTAATTAAAATTTAAAAAGTAAACTTCAAGCAGCCTTGAAGTAGAGCTGCTTATGCACAGAGCTGCCCATGACGGGATCTAACTGAAGCACTGAGGCAGGTAGGATCCAGGCTATGAGGGGCTCTTTGTCTCCGTCATCCGTGGGTGGCCTTCACTCGCCGCACACTGTCCTATATCCCAGGGGCTGTGCCATTCAAGTGTCCTGGTTTCTGTCTTACACTAATCTCAAGACCTTGGACTTGTACAACAGACTTGCTCATCGGCCACAATCCAGTGTAGGAGCAAAGGTGGTCAAGGTGGCTTGACAACTCCTGCCCTCATACATCACTTGATATTAATGTCTCCTGAGTGCAGGAAACAGGAAAAGATGCCTGGCTAATGAAGATGAGTGAGGCTCTTGCCTTGGCTTAAGGCCTGCAGTGCAGAGGCATCCTTTTGAATGGTTCCTTTGTTCTTCATGTGGAAGCACTGAGCTCCGAAGGAGGATAAAATTATTTCCTGGGAATGGACAGGCTACAGCTAAGCAAAGTTACTGGATCCTCTTTTCTAAGTGTTGCTGTAGGATCTGGAGCATGGGGATTTGCATTGACTCTCAGAGTGGCTTCATAAGGGCTCTGTCTCATCCTTTAAATCTGATGAAACGGTGCTTCAGTGGGACTGATTAATCTGCAAAAGACCTGATAGCAAGCGAGCTGACCTCGCCAGCATTTGACCTTAGCCTTGCTTTCCAGATGAGAGTTTGGGGGTACCTGAGCAGTTATTCTTTGCGTTAAGAAGTAAGTCACTGTATGGATGAGGAAACAATAGACATGATGGAAAGAGCAGGCAACAAGAGGGCCAAGAAAGGCTGAAGCTGGGGACTTGTAAGGCTCACAGGACAGAGTGGCTTCCTGAACAGTAGGAGAGGTCCTGGGGCTGGATCACAGACACTGCCAGATCCTTGGCCTAATCTGCCATTTTTCCCTGGCTGTCCTAAATTCTGACCCATAAAGGATCTCTGAAGAGGCCTCCTCCTACACTCACAGGCTGTTTGTCCTCTTTGTTACACTTCCTTCCTCTCCTGCAGCTGTCAGCTGTCGGAGGCTGTGCTCTGTGTAGGAAATGTCACAGCTTGCTCCCTCTGAGCTGCCTCCAGGTACTGTCCTGGAACCAATAAACATTAAATTGCAGAGTCTCCATGGTGGGGTATGTGAGAGGGTCCCCACATTCACGAAAGGCTGAGTACAGGTCCTGGAGGCAAATGAACAAGATTAGAGTTGATGAGAGCATGGCAGCAGTGTCGGAGCAGGTCAGAGTTGGACCTGCCTGCCATTGTGCACACTGCTTGTGCTGCCCTGCATGCCATTGTGCCACATTGCTCATGCTGCCCTGTGTGCCACTGTGCACACTGCTTGTGCTGCCCTGCGTGCCATTGTGCACACTTCTTGTGCTGCCCTGTGTGCCACTGTGCCACACTGCTTGTGCTGCCCTGCGTGCCATTGTGCCACATTGCTCGTGCTGCCCTGTGTGCCACTGTGCCACACTGCTTGTGCTGCCCTGTGTGCCATTGTGCCACATTGCTCGTGCTGCCCTGTGTGCCACTGTGCCACACTGTTTGTGCTGCCCTGTGTGCCATTGTGCACACTGCTTGTACTGCCCTGTGTCCCATTGTGCCACATTGCTCATGCTGCCCTGTGTGCCACTGTGCCACACTGCTTGTGCTGCCCTGTGTGCCACTGTGCCACACTGCTTGTGCTGCCCTGTGTGCCATTGTGCACACTGCTTGTATTGCCCTGCAGCTTAAAAATGTCTATGGAGGAATCTTGCATTTGTATAAAAATAGCACAAATGTGTACATTTTGTTAATTTTCGAAAATGGCAATATTTGAGACAATTTTGTTACTTTTTCTTCATTTTCAGGTTAATGTTTAGAGATATCAAAATCTGAAATTGGCCTTTTATGCACCTGAAGTTTTGGACAACCTTTTAAAATTTTGTGAAGGCTTGGTCTCAAGTATAGGGCCTTGTTTCATGAACCACTAATTTATGCAGGTTCTAGATTCCATTTTAGTTCTCTAACCCCATCAAGAAACCACGCGAGAAGCCATGCATGTTCCCTAGAGTGGCTTTTTGAAATTCTCTGCACATATGGATCTAAAACATCTCAAGTGTTCAGGTAACAGACTCAAGGGCTGCTTTCCTTTTAAAGTATCTGGAAGGTTGTATTAATTCACCTGTAAATTATAGTAAATAGTTAAAATATGCAGTTGTATGTATATATTCCTGCAGAATATGTAATAGTAAATACACTTTTTCCATACCTCAGAAATCACATTAATAGGTTTTAAAAGAATTTTAACTGAATTTTTGTGCATTTAATATGAAATATCTTTTTAAAATATCTTAATCATCTTTATATCCTCTCCACATCTGGACCTCCTCATATCCTGCCCCACCAAATTTTGTACATTCTGTCTTTGACTACCTCCTAGAGCTTAAAGGTAAGACTTTAATACTGAAGACACAACATACTTTGGACACAGGACTTGGAGCAATGGAGCTGGACCTGAACTAGAAGCCACCTCTCAGAAGACTAGTGCTCATAGTTTTGTAGGATGCTCTTTAAACTGCCAAGGGAGAATGTCAATCAATGCTACAACCCCAGATTTAAGGTCTAAGGACTACAGCAACTACAGGGACAGCAAACTACATTGAGGCAATAGTAGTACTTTTATCTTGGGTAATCAACATGTACCTAATTGGACATAAAACCCACTCAACGAGAGGGAACTCTTTTGCAGTACTGTAAACATAGCCAAATACACATGGCTGGAGAGGTCATAGATCTTACAGAAAACTTCAAGGCTTCCACATCCCTAGACAAATGGAATTTCTTACTATATGCTAAATATGGATCCTTATATTTACAGACAAGTATGCCAGTCACCACTTAGCAAAGAAGGTTCTTTTGCAATAGATGGAGACTATTACAGAGTTCCACAACTGGTCACGCATAGATAATAAGTGTCTCTGAAGTGCCTAGTCCTAAGTGACACATCTACAATGGAACCTCTATATCAGCTTTATTTGAAATTACAATGCACCACAGGCTGCATGAACAGGGACATTTCTCATCTTCTGTACTTTAGACAGTATCTACATTGTTTTATCTAATATCTATGACCTCTCCAGGCATGTTTTGGCTATGTTTACACTATACTACCTGACTTAGAGAAAGCACTAAAATCTCTCAGTTTGCTTTCCAGACTCATGAGAGCATGTCATCGGGCATTGTTTTGCAGATGGTTTTGATTTCTTTTGTAATCCCACTGATGTTGGTTGCAAGTTTTCTCATGAGTATAAATAATCATATATATATATATATATATATACATACACACATACAAACACACACACATATATATATATATTTGAATACATCCCATCAACAGTCAAATGGGCCTTTAGCATTTCAGCATTTTATTTTAAACTCATGCCTTAGTTTCTCAGCAGCAGTAAGGATGGGACATGGCAGATTTGTGTGGGAGAGAAAAGGCAACCTTTGGGACCCTGTAGTGTATAACCAGACATGTAGGGCAACCGCCTCTACATAGTAGGTTGAAAAAAAAAATTCTACAATGTAAAATAACCTTGTAATCACTTGAAGTGAATACTGAGGTCTTTCTTTCTGGGTTTCAATCCTTCAGATCCTTAATAATTTTACAGAATATTCTAAGAAGACTTGTATGAATTAGGGGAAAAGAATATTGTAAAAACATTCAGATCTGGGATCAAATTCCAACACCATATTGATAAAGAGTGTGATTTGAACAGCAGCTTTCCTTCCATGCTTACCCTGATAGCTGTTAAGAGTAGAGCTGTGAAGACGCCGCTGTGATAACTGAATGAGATATTGAGCATAAAACGCTCGGCACACAGGGTGTTTGGCACGCTTGGTAGGTGTTTGGTAAGTGGTGGGAGTTGCTTTTATTATTACTGTCACTTGAGAGATGAATGAGATGAATGAAATGTAAGCACCTCTAAGGCAGAAAAATCATTTTAAAAAGAAAAAGGAATAGAATCTGGGTAGATTTTAGATCTATTTGCTATGGAGTGATTGAGATGTCGAATCTCAGCATCAGAGTAGGCAACACAGAAATACAATGTTCCACGAGGAAATTGGTTGTTTTAGCCAGAGGGTGGAATGAAGCTATAGTAGTTCTACTGCATCCAGTACAACATTTGTTTTTAGCACAAAGATAGAGACAGGGTGGTGGGGAGATGAAGGCCCGCAGAAGTCAGAAACAGGCGGGACTCAGTTTGAGTCCTAGCCATTCTCTTTCCTAGTTATATAATGCAGTTGAATAGAATTCCCTCTACATCCACAATCCTCATATGTAAGAAATATCAGCAGTCCAAGGAAGAGTGCATCCCTCAACTGAGCTAATTGATTAGGTTATTATTTTCGAACAGCTAAACTGGAGTAGGTAATGCTGAGTATTGATGTGTGCATTGGTACTTTTCATTGTGAGCCCACAAAGTAAGTTACCATGACTGCTCTGTAAGATGGATGAGGAAACTGAGGCACAGAAGAGTTAAGGGCCCACATCTGGTCTGGAGTGGAGCTAGGCTTTGAACCTGAAAAGTTTCCAGAGTCCGAGTTTTTAGCCACTGGCCCACACTACGCTACTTCTCATGGTAAGAGAATATCAGGGTGCTTGTCCTGAACACAGAGGATATGCTTGTAATCCTGCTGACCTCTACAACGTGTAGAATCATAATGTCTCTTTCTCACCTTCCACAACTCAATCAGAATGGAGTGAAAAGCTACTTCCCTTGCCTCTATGAAGTCCTCTCACATCTCCTCAGTCTACAATAGGCACTTTGAAACTTCTTTTGATAAAAATCATTGATTCTTCACTGGGCTCACAGGAACAACAGGGTCTCCCAGGTAGGACAGAACACCCTCAAGATGAGAACCGTTATCTCTAATGCTGTGACTACCATCAAGCAAATCATCCTGTAGGAACCTACATGACAGATGACAACAGTCGCCAGATGTAATTTCTTATCAGATCACCTACCTTGCAGGACAACGGCTGAAAAAGAAATGAAGGGTAGGACCCTAATTCCAACAGTCACAGTTAACCACACATTCCTCTTGTGCAAATATTTATTTATTTATTTATTTATTTATTTATTTATTTATTTATGCATATGAATGTACTGTCTGCATGCAGGTCTGTGCACCCGTGTCATGCAATGCCTCGGAGGTCAGAAGAGGGCGTCGGATTCCCCTGGAACTGGAGTTCTCCTGGAATTGGAGTTACAGACGGTTCTCAGCCGCCATGTGGAGAGCAGTCAGTTCTCTTAACCACTAGGCTATCTCTCCAGGCCCCCAATTTTTTATTTAAAAGCTTATAATCAGTGCTCTAAAGACAAGACAAGAACTTGGCCTCAGTGGAGCCCTTTATCTGCTCATCTTTCTAACGCACATTTGTTAAACCTTCTTTTTCTTTTTCTCATCATTCTGTGTCTGTTGGGCATCTTGGGATGAATGGACAAGGCTGACTTGTTGGGATTACTGAAGCTTTTGCCCTAAAACTCAGGTTACTAGTCCATTCAACTCACTTCTCTGGGAACCCTGTGACATGAACAAACTGTCTAAAAGTTTTCCTACTCAGATCTATTGCTATTTACAGAGGATTAGGGTGTTTGAGTAAAAAAAGTCTTAAATATTCAGCAGGAGGAGGTATACATATTTGTTATAATAAATGACTACGTCTCATCCATTGGCATCTGGGGGCAAATGTCTCACCTCAACAGAAGCAGTACATCCAGCTGACAGGGCACTTGATAGAAACTTCTGTGGCCTTTGGGACAAGCGGGAATTGATGGTGTTGTAGGACCTCCCACCCTGGACTTTGTGAAATCTGGGATGAGTTACTTTTGACATTTTCCAATTTCTAAAGAACCCATACATTTTTCAAGGTCAGCAAAGTGTTCTTGAACTTTGGGATTGAATCAATGATTATTTAAACCCTTGATATGAATTTTCACATTTGATTGCCATTTATAAACTAGGATGGAATCAACACCTGTTGCATATTTATACATTTCTGCAGGATGTAATCATAGAGAAGAATTGGGGAGGCCAATCTACATTGCAAATCAAGACAAATGTACCAAGGTTTACTGCCCAGTGAAAGTTTATGAGAATGTCAGTTTTCCCAAATCCCCAGTGGTATTATATATTGTTTGGCTTTTAAGTTTTCAAAATGCAGTAAGAATAGAAAAAGAGAGCCCATTATAGTTTTAATTTGCATTTCTCTGATTACTAGTGTGTTGAACAATCTTTCATATGTTTATTGAATTTTGTGCTTCTTCTGTGAATTGCTTATTCATTGTACAAACCCTTTTCTTTACAAAGACATTTATCTTTTCCACATGGATTTGAAGGCACTGTGTAGATTTCAGATGTAAGTTCTTGCTTATTTTATATGCTGCAGATATGCTATTAGTCACTTATCTTTTTAACTCTGGTCTACTTTCCATCACTTAAAAGGTTTGATTTTTATAGGGTCACACCTGTCAATGGTCTCCATAATGGCTCAAGTGTTCCTGAGCATAACTTTGGGAGCACTGTATGTAAGATGGTCTACATCTTACTGAGTCTGGGCCTGGTTGAATTGGGGAGATTGGTCATACTGGGAAAGTAAAGTGCATTTTCTGTGTTCTCGCTGTACAGTGATCAATACAGAAGTATTTGGTGAGCTCAAAAAAGTATAGACCTCTCCCCGAGGGATCCATGCTGCCGCACACACTCTCTGGTCCTCCAATCCAGCTTCCTTCTACACTTTCTACCTAGAGAGATCGGCAATCGCATATGCTGAGGACACAGTCCCCAGGACTTTTCTCCCTATCTCAAATGACTGTCCCAAGCCTTGAGTTGTTTTTTCTGATGCACCAGATATAAACCAGTGCTCCCACAGGCACCTCATCAGATTTTATTGATATGCTAGAATGGTTCCCCTCAGGGCAAGAGGTTTGCCCATTTTATTATACTAGATTCTAAAATGGGTACAAATAATGACTGGGGTATAGCTCAGTTGTTGGAATGTTTGCCTAGATAAAACCAGGTAAAGTAGGTAGAGGCAGGAGGATTAGATGTTCAGGGTCAATCTCAGCTAATTCAAATACAACCTGGACTACATGAGTGTCTGTCTCAAAAACAATTATTTTTTAAAAGGATACAGATAAAGAAATGCCTAGAGAAGGGGCTTGTTGCTTCCATGACCTCAAGTAACCTCTTCATGATCAGCTACACAAAACTCCTTGAACTTGCCCCTTGAATTTTAATGGTGGCTTCATTATGCAAGCAAGAGTAATCAAATCTCTCCCTAGAGGTTGAGGGGTAGGGCTGAATGTTCCAACCCTCTAGTCTTGCCTAGTGTTCTGAGTGCCCAGACCCCATCCTAGAGTTACCCAGGGGCTCTAGCCTTCAATCAACATGTTAGCACTCAGAAGGAAACCATCATTTTAGGTGTTGTATGCTAGAAAGCAGAGATGGATACTAAATATATATATATATATATTTTTTATTTTTTTTTTTCTATTCCATTCATATTAATGGGGTATTCTTTTGTTTAAGAAAACAAAATCTACACTTTATTTTATTTATTTATTTTTTTAAAGCTTTCTACTGGAATTTTATTAGGGTTACTGAGTTGTTTTTTTTCTTTTCATGAATTTTTATTGAACTTTTGTGCATTTCATACAACATTCCTTGTCAAATTTAGACCCATTTCCCCTTCCACATCCCCACCCCTCCAGAGCTCATGCATTCTGTGATACATGTCTTACATCTTTTTCTCAGTTTTTTAATAAATTTTTGATGCAGAAGTTTACTATTTTGGGCAGAAGTTTAATGTTTCAGTCAGTTCTTTGAATGACTCTTTGTTGTTGTTGTTCCCTTCAATTTTATATTACTTCAAAACATGCATGTATACACTCCATATATACCAAAATTACAACATCTGAAAATAAACTATAAGTTAATTCCAAAACATGTTTAGGGATTCACCTTTTAACAGTAGAATTGCATGCAGGTAAAAAGAAACATTACTTTATATTCCTAAATTACATAGCAAGTTGATACATGTTTCAGTGTACTTTTAATAATAGCATCATGTATTATATTTACTAAAAAAGAAAAAAAATACTGTTTGCATTTACAAATAAAGATTTTGTGCTAGGTTCCATAAATGAAGGACTCTATGTGTTCTTTGTCTTTCTGGGATTGTGTTACAAAAATCTACACTTTATAAAAACAGAACACAAAACACTCATATTTGTCCACTTCAAGAAACAAAAAAGATTAGGTTTCTAGTCTGAAAAACAGTTGAATTAGCACACATGTGGAAATTCTCCACAAATATAGAAATTTTAATAAGGACAAACACAAAATGTGAATGGAGTGTATATAACAGATCTCTTTCTTTAAAAGCAAGCACAACTTACTGTCTGCCCTGTAGTGATATTTTCAATAAGCAGTTGTTTAAAAGCTGCCAGTCTGTGTGTAGAATGCTATTATTTTTATTGTTCTTATAAATCATGGAGCTGTAGTTTACCAAAAATAGTTTACCAAAAATAGATAACTTTTCAAAAGTCACACAACTGGCAAGTGGCAAAATCAGTACTGGAACCCAGGAATTCTGGCACCAAGTCTATCCTTTTCATATCCTGAAATCTGTTGTTTCTCTAGTTGTGTGTGTGTGTGTGTGTGTGTGTGTGTGTGTGTTTCCTGTATGTGTGCTTTTGTTTGTGTATGAGTGTGCAAATATGTGTGCTGTGGGCTTCTGTATTTCTTGGTAGGTCTCTCTGTATGGATGTGTCCTTGAATCTCTGAAGAGGAGACATTAATGGAACAAACTATACAATAACTGTGAGAAGACACAAAATGAGTGAGCAAACTCTCATCTAAAAACTATCATTTTTATGTAAAGACTGATCACATATTTTTTAATGTTAGCCCCAAAGCCTTGGCCTACTTTTCTTTGATCTCTTGTATTTGTTCTCAACTATTCCTCAAACATTCTAGATAAAATTGGTACTCAGTAGAGCAAGGATGATAGTTTAGAAGGATGAGCTAATTTAAATTCATAAATACAGGCAAATCTGGGGGAACTAATGAAGCTGATAGAACAAGTAAGCTAATGAGGCTGATTTTCTATTGCTTGGACTCATCTTGATCACCAACGAAGGTTAATCTATTTTCTATAAGGAAACTTGGGCTCACAAAACTGCAATGTTACTTAGTGTGGTTGACCTCGTCAGATTTTGGTAGAGTGATCCCGCCTGCTTCTAGGGAAATGGAATATTTCAGATTTTAGTAGTGTGAAAACTATGGGCTTTCTGGTCATACATCTACAGGAAAGGAAGTCATATCAGGGACATACTCAGAGGAGTGGCAGGATGCAACAATGTCTGCATATTTAAGGTCATCCAGGGAAGCAAAGCTGTCTACAAGGATCAAGATGGCTGAGCAAGGGGGAGCTGGAGAGAGGGACGCACTGTCTACCTGTCAGGTCTGGGCTTGGTACATGCCTTGCATCCTGCCTTTCAGAATGGGTTGATTCTGAAAACATCGTCCTTTGCCCTCAGGTGACCTTCCAGCAAAACTCCCTGCATCTCCCCGCTGTGGTTCTGGCCCCCGTCTTTGGGACTTTGAGGTCTGTCTGTGCATGTTGTTGGTCCACGTTTAACCCCTTGGATCCTGTTTCTCTTCACACAGTTACTTCTCGGGCTTTAGATCCATCTCAAGAATTCTAGGATAGATGTGACTGGGTAACACTGTTTTGCTCTCATTTGGTATGTTCTGTCTTGCAGTACCTGAAGCTTTACCATATGAGTACATCTGTGCTCACTAGAACCCTGAGAGACACAATTGCCACCCCACTCCACAAGCAAAGAAGCAAAAGCAATAACTTAATATGGTTAGTGAGACCACATGCCTTGCCAGGGGCTTTCATCTGATAAGCAACAAAATTGGCATAGATTTTATGCTATCTGCCTCTTATAAGTAGTGACCATGTCAGGCACAAAAATATTGGTTGAATGAAAGGTCGAATGGCTTATTTCATCCTGACCATGATAAAAGAACTTTATGAGAAGATATGTGAGGCTTGAGAGAGGAACATCGAGCTTCCCACCCAGGTCTACACTAAAAAGATATTTGTTATTTTTATTTTGTGAGTATGAGTATATTGACTGCATGTATGTAAGTGAACCCCTATTGAGTAGTGCCCACAGAGGATAGAAGAGGGCATTGGATCCCCTGGAACTGGAGTTATGGATGGTTATTACCCATTATGAGGGTGCAGAGAACCAAACTGGTCCTCCGTAAGAGCGGCCGGCCAGTGTTCTTAACCATCGAGCCATCTCTCCAGTCCTTCTTCCCCCCCAGGTTTACATTTTGAAGTCCTTTTTATTTCCAGAATGATATTGACAAAGATATTGGTGGGCTGGACGCAGGAGGTGAATGAAGAGTCTTCACTACATGAGCATTTGTGGTTTTTTTTTCTTTTTATTTATTTATTAAAAAAATTTTTTTTTTATTTCTGTATGTGTATGAATGTATTGTCTGCATGCAGGTTTGTGCACCCATGTTGTGCAATGCTGCAGAGGTCAGAAGAGGGCGTTGGATTCCCCTGGAACTGGAGTTCTCCTGGAATTGGAGTTTCAGATGGTTCTCGGCCGCCATGTGGGTGCTGGGGATCGAATCCAGGTCCTCTGCAAGAGCAGTTGGCGCTCTTAACTGCTAGGCCATCTCTCCAGCCCTATTTATTTATTTTTAATTTTTTTATGTTACTAATCAACTCTAGACCTGTGTCCCCCACTCTATCCCCCCACCCCACCAGAGCTACTACATGAGCATTTGAAGAAGAGACTAGAGGGACAGAGCCATGACACAGGAGTGATGAGAACCCAGCTGAGCTGTTTCCTGCCTTTGCATCTTAAGAAACCTCAGTTCTCATTCACATTCTCTCTCTGTCTGTCTCTGTCTCTCTGTCTATGACTCTGTCTCTCTCTGACTCTGTATCTCTCTTTCTCTTTCTCTCTCAGATTAAGTCCAGGGTGGAGATGTTTTTTTCTTTCTTAAGGGCTTCTTAAAAGAATAAAATGATGATGACAGAGAAAGCCAATCTAGCTGGGCTCACAGTCTAGTTTCATTCTCTTTTGTTAAGTTAATTCATTTTTTTATATTTTAGTTTTTCATCTTTAAAATGGGGGGAAACAAAGAAGTACAAATATCTACTTCACAAGGTCTTTATGAGAATGAAAAGGTTAATTCATAGGAAGCCCTTGAAATGTTTCATAGCATATTTAAGTACTCAATAGATGTTGCTGTTGTTGTTTCATATACACAGTGGCACTTGGAGAGAGCTAGATTAAGAGTGAGGGCACTGGAGACATGGCCCTCTCTTTCACTAAGCATGTGACTTTGGCCAAATTCAGTTGATCTCTTATTTATGACAGCCTGAGTTCATAATGGTGGAAAGGGATGTTCATTCATGAGGGAATGCTTTGCTTTTTTTTTTTTTTTTCAGTAGATGGAAATTAACAGAGGCCTACAACTGGTTATCTCCCAGAGGATAAGTGACTATAGAGTGGTCAGCACTTAATGGTACATCTGTATCACATCCTCTTCTCCCAAAGCTCAGGGACCATCACGGAAGAGGAGGTGGAAAGACTGTAAGAGCCAGAGGCCATAGACTATTGTATCAAATAGCATTTTATTGATACAACAGGGGAGTTGCACATATGAACTCACAGTGGTTGTGACAGCGTGCACAAGACCTGTATGAGGTCAAGTCAGACTAGATCCCAGAACAAGTGGGGGATGTGGGCATGATGTCACAGGCCTAGCCGAGGAGCTACTGGCAATTGACAGCGGCTGGGACGGATGGGAAGAACTAGTTTCCCTTAAGGGTGTGGCCATTGTTAGGTAAAGCGCAGTGTACTAGACGACCCACAACCAGGAGTAGATGAGCAGCACAAATTGGACTCAGTGGGTTTTTATAAAAAAGAGGACATGAAATGTGTATGTGTGTTGGGGGGAGTTGAAGTGGATCTGGGAGGAATTATAGAAAAAGAGGGATGAATATGGTATATGAAATTTTCAAAGAATTAATAAAAATATTTGAAAAAATTAAAGTGCACTCACAATGGATGGCTCACAACCACCTGTAAGTCCAGCTGGATGGGAACTCGTCTTTTGGCCCCCAGGGCACCTGTACACAGGTAATACACACACACACACACACACACACACACACAAATGAAAAAATCAAAATCTAAAAATGTTTCTTGGAATAAGACATGGTGCTTTAGGTTTGCTCTTTTTTGCATGTGGGTGACATGCAGGACAGTTTTCTTTCAGGATAATGAGCTACAGCAGCCAGGTGAAGCTGCATGGGAAACAACTGTGCTCTGTAGTGTTCTATAGGCTGAGGTACGGTTGGTAGATATCCGTACTGTTTGTGTTTTTGACTTATGATTCATAATTTTAACACATGAGGATTCATGAGGTTTATGGGGATTAACTTCAGTGAAAGCCAAGGGGCATCTCAACTTTTTATGTCTTTCTTTTTATGTCATTAGTTGTTAAGTAGCACTGAGTTGGCTTAAGAAGGCCTGGCTTTCCTTACATTTATGGTTGAATCAGAAGATGGAGTTGTGAGCACTGATGCAAAGAGGTCTGATCTGTGGAAACGGCACCGCGCAGACCTGGGCTGGAAGCAGCTGTGAACTATGACAACCAGCAAGGAGCTGCGTCCCTTACAAGCTCTGCAGAAAGACCGAAGCACAGTGGCTGAGCAGAGAGACATGGGATGGTGGAAACCAGAGTCCAGTGTGAGAGCAGAAGAGGCTGGGCAGAGGTCGGAGGCCTTTCCTGCAGTGCTGATTGGTTGTCTTGACTCTTCCAGGTAGATGATCATCACATCACATAAACCACTGTAGCTTCCACTTCTTCCCAAGAGCTATGCCTCTTACTTCATTTGTAAAATCATATTGTCTAAGCACTCCAGTACAATTTTAAATGATTATGGTTATGGTAAGCAAACTTGTCTGGCTAAGACCAAAGTGTCTCTGTTTTAACATTAGACATGATGTGTCTCACACATTGCACTAGATCCTAGTGAAATTAAGGAAAGTTAATTCTATTTTTAGTAAATTAGAAAGTCTCTCCTATACTTTTAAATTAAGGAACTGTACTATTTAGGGTTTTTCAGATTATTGAGAAGATAGACTGATGACTGATGTGGGGGGGGCGTGGAAATAGGTGGACAGATGGAGAAATAAATTAATCGATCAATTGATAGATATTATGAGTCACACAATTGTAGAGACTGGAAAATCCCAAATCTCCAAAGTAGGCTGGGAGATGGAAGACATAGGGAAGAGTTTATAGAGTGGTTTGAACCTAAGACAGTTGTCCGGTAGAATTCACTTGTCCTGAGGAGTTTGGGCTGTTTCCTTTAAAACTGTCAACTGATTAAATGAGGCTCACCCACATCAGATAAAGGTGATTCTATTTTACTCAAATTCTACTGATTCAAATGATCTTTTCTGATAGCAATTTGGCAAGACCTCTGAAAAAAATAAAATTGCAGCTTTTGAACTATCAGTTCTATTTTTTTCCTTGCCATTCTCAAAGAGTAACTTTGCATGCAAGCAAAACAGCATGTGTCAGGCTGCTCCTTATAGCAATGGATGTAAAGTGAAAAGCAGGAAGCAGTTAAGATGTCACCAGGAGACATAAACAAGCAACTAATGAAACTTCAGAGTAATACTGGCAGCAGTCAAAATTAATGTTAGACCTACAAAAATACAACTGCTTAGATTTTTAAAAAACAATGGAGAAATCACCTATGTAAAAAAAAAATCTAAATTTCCATTGAGCTATAAATGCAAAAATGTTTAAATGAAGCCCTTCAGCCTCATAATAACATTTTCCCCTGCAGGAAACATTGTCTGCAATGCTTGTAACTTGTTTAAAAACACAAACTAATAAGTTACCTGTTTAATTCAAATTTAATATTTAAGGGTATAAGTTTACAAAATATTCTTTAACCTAAAATATTTTGGCTCAGTCTCGAGCCTTTCCATGTTACCTATGGACCTTAAAAGGCTTGTTACAACAGAGTTTACATATTTCTTTTTTTAAAATTTTCATACGTGTATGAATGTATTGTCTGCATGTAGGTTGGTGCACCCGTGTCATGCAATGCCACGGAGGTCAGAAGAGAGTGTCGGATTCCCCTGGAACTGGAGTTAAAGATGGTTCCTAGCCACCATGTGGGTGCTGGGGATCGAACCCGGGTCCTCTGCAAGAGCAGTCGGCGCTCTTAACCGCTAGGCTATCTCTCCAGCCTGAGTTTACATATTTCTAATTGGATTTATGTTGAAAAGTTAAATACTGGAGTTTCATACTATTAGAACATCTAATCTCTTGAAAAAAATGGATGTATTTTATGTGAAGTTAGATAATGGTGGTTTGATAAGATTTTCCTCCTAGTTTGGATATCATAAATGTATATGAGACCTAATCTTAATGCCCATAATAGTAATTTGAAAAGTAGGGATATCTTATATTACTCTTTCCTAAGACATGAGCTATGTTACCAACAGTCCTCAGCACACCAGGCTAGTGCCTTGGAGCTGTACTGTAATAACCAAGGAAAGAGAAAGTGGTAACAACATGATCTAATAAATATGTTTTCCTATAAAAACAAACAAGTAGAAATATTTCCTTATAATTTCACTAAAGAAATGAAAGAGTCCTGTAGGCAATCAAAGACTAGAAATTATCTTCTGATATTTTTATTATACTGATCAGTAACATGTGTAGCTTTTATGAGATAGTTCCTTGCTTTTGAGAAAAAAATATAATAAACATATATAAATATAATAAACAAACATAATAAACATATAGCAAACATATAATAATTTTTATACCTACTTTAATTTTTAATAAATTTTATTTATTTACTTTTATTTTATGTATATGAGTATATTGCCTGCATATATGTAAGTGCACCCATATAACGCAAACACAGAGGGTCAGAAGAGGGTGTTAGATCCCCTGGAACTGGAGTTATAGACAGTTGTTAGCCGCCATATGGATGGTAGGGACTGAACCTGGGTCCTCTGCAAGAGCAGGCAGTGCTCTTAACTGTTGAGCCATCTTGCCAGCCCCCACACTTTGAGTCTTACATATATGAGTTTGTTTCTTTTTGTAGGGGAAAAGGAAAAAAAAAATTAAAACAGCTGTGCTTTGCTGTCAGGGCACTATTTTATTTCATTTTTTTTATTTTTAAGGGCGATATCTTTTAAGTGAGCAAACGCTTCCCAGCTGGCTAGTCTCCTCTCCTGGCCTTTTGACAAGGACATGGGTTTAACAGGAAGTTTCTCTTGGGTCAGGACATGGTTTCCTTGGCATTTTCACAGTACTGAGTGTGAGCCTCTCCCTCCCTCCCTTCTCCCTTCCATCCATCTACCACATCCAGGTCTCTGAGTATGGAATTCCTTCCATAACTGCACATTTAATGTGTTATCACTCTAGTATCAAAATGGTCTGGCTTCATGGGGATGAGCTGTGTAGTGTGGTGCAGGGTTCCATACTTAGAAGCACTTGTGCATAGTTTAATGTTCTGTTGTTATTGTGTTCTAATTCTTAATGATTTTGTCTTGAGTCTGTGTTCTGTGATGCCCAGTGGTAGTGCAGCAGGCTACTTGAACAGAGGAGGTTTGTGAGATGGAGTGTCCTCCATTCTTTGCCACCCTGTTCACTGCAGCATTTAAGATGTCCAATGGGTTCAGAACTCTGAGGTCTGTACATGGAGTTCAAGGTGAATGAGTGCAGAGTAAGCAGAGTGTTGAGGAAGAGAGCCATCAAAGGCCTAGCAAATCCATGCTTTGCTCTAACGAGAACTCGCTTCCTACCCACCAAGAAGACAATGTTGTTCTAAGAAACACGACAAAGGGCCTTTGGGAGGCCCATATTACTTTCCTGTACTTAGGTTGAAAATAGTAACACAGGAGGAAAAGGGGGAGATGGAGCCCTGTAGTTCCTTTGCCTTTAGTCCTTCCTGAGCAATAAGCCAAAACCGTGTTGGCCTAATGTGCACGTCAAAAGGCGTGAAGCAAGAGGAGCTCAGCTGGTTGTGTAGCCTTCCCACTGCTCAGGCAAGAATGAAATATGCATGTCTGTGGGAACTCTGAAAGAGGAATTATGTGATGTCAGTGATTAGTGATTCTGAATATGAATTAATTGCTCTTAAATATGCATTCAGAGCTAGCATTGCACAGCATACAATGGATGCTAAAATTCATACAAATAATTCAAATTAAAAAAAAATTCTTTACTTACAATAATATTAAATACCAAATAAAACACTGACAAGCTGAGAGGCTGAGAAAGAATGGCAAAGCTTTGTGTTTTCATTCGACTGATGACGCACTTTTCTGGGTGTTTGAACAGAAGGTCCCAGACCTCCACTTTGTTACTTACAAATAATGTAGCTAGCTCTAGCCCAAATGTCTCACTGAAGTCATCTCTGATTCCTACCTTGCCCCATTCAGTAGGAATGCTTCTTTGCCTTTCTTATTTATTTATTTATTTATTTATTTATTTATTATTTTACTTTATTTTATGTGTATGAATATATTGCCTGCATGCATTTAAATGCACCTGTGTCATGCAATGCCTGATGAGGTCAGAAGAGGGCACTGAATCCCTAAAACTAGAATTTCCAATGGTTGTTAGCTGCCAGGTGAGTCCTGGGAACTGAAGCCAGGCCCTCTGCAAGAACAGCCAGTGCTATTTACTCTTTACTCTCCAGACCCCACTTCTACTTATTTTTAACCTCACATTTCATACTTCCTTTTCTTTGTGATATTTGGAATCACAGTTTCTGGATAATTAGCTGTAGCTACTGCTAGCATGGTGTGATTTCCTGTAATTGTTAGCCACTCAGGATGAACTGGAAGTGGTGATGGTGGAGCTACTAGTGTGGTCCTCTAAATGTGCTCTGAGGACCACATCACAGTGGATCTGATTCGAAATTCAAATCGGGAAGTGAGACGCAGCTGTCCTTATTTTTATCAGTCCTCTAGGGGGTTCTGGTGCGTCCCACATTTTGAGGATCCTGACATGAGGTGAGAGAGCAGGGATGACACGAACTCTTGAAGCAGCTGGACTTGGATTTGAATTCTGGGTGGATCACTTACCCCCTCTTTGACCTTGAGGAAACCTTACCTCCTAAAGATAGGCTGAGACCTTGAAAGGAAGGAGGGAGGGTGGCCATGCCTGTAAACTCCCTGTGAAGAACGCGATCTTTGCTTCGAATCTGTACTTTTGTCCCTTCTGCTATTGTTGAAGAAAAGGAAGACATTTACTCTGAATGTATTGGAAAGATTCTAATTACTCATCTCATGGTCTCTGAGGCTCTCAGAGGAAAGCCAGATAGGGGTCAGGATACACGTCCTGCTTGGAATTAGGGGGCCACAGTCACTCTGCAGGGAATTGGCTGTAGGAAGCGAATCCAGCTCAGAGGTCAGCACTCAGTCATCCATGAGTTGATGAGGCTCAAAGGCGCTGAATGGATGAGGGAAGAGAGTCACTCTCTGACCCATCCAGGAGGAAATCCATCATCTCCCAACCCTGCTTGAGTTCCAGCTTTGAAGAGATCAAACAAACAGCCAGCCAAGCCTTTCTGGCCTGCTTCCAGTTCTTGGGTCCTGAAATTTTTATTTCATTGTGACAGAGGAGAAACCAAAGTACAGTTTTAGAATGCGTTCCTGGCCCTATTTTGATAAGCCCCGAGGAATTCATTCAGCATTCAATTTAATCAAATGGGAGAAACTGGAATATAAGGGGGGAGGGTGGTTGGAAAGTCATTCTGTAGCTTTATGCTATTTACTTATTATTTTAAATTTTTATTATTTGATTACAGTGCCAAGGCGAAATGCTAGTTTTAGTAATATGATACTTATTTAGCATAAAATGGAAATGCTCCTATTGATATTGGTATTTTATACTTATCATGCAAAATGTAAAATCAACTATTTATATGTAATAGCTAAATAACCCAAATACACTCTAAAATAAGTAAAATGGAGTTTTGAAAGCATGAATATTATACATTATTCCAAAATATTTATTAAAAATAGGATAAATAAAAAGCATGTTATTTAAAAACAAAATGAAAGAAAGACCTTGTCAAAACTTTAGAAAGTTGAAAACTGAATTCCGTTTACCACGACCAACAAACATGAAACCAGCATCACGGCGCGCACCTGCTTTGATGATAAATCACTAATAGGAGGAGTGAATGGTGAAGTCAAGCTATAAACTGACCTCCAGCATTTCCCTCTGACTCAACATTTATGTGTTAGTAACTGTCAGAAACAGTTACAGAAAAACTTCTCTGTCAAGACTGTCCGTGTCTTGGGCGCGTTTTAGGCATGCGTTGGCTCTACCTGCGAGCCAGCATTGCGGCTTGCCTTCCACTCCTCAGCCTCATTGCATTCGGATCCAGTATCTAATACAGAGTTGGCTGCATCACTTTCACATCAGGCATGTTTATGTTCCACTTTTTTCAGAAAGTCTTTGAACTAGTGTAAGAAATATTTTCGCGACAGGAGCTTGGCTTTATCAATTGCAATTTTCATTCCCCTCTTGAGGGCAATGAAGGTGTAGAAGAATGCTTTCTAAGTGAGTGTACTTTTATTGGATTTGAAATTTTAATGCAGTGAATAATTCTGGGGATATCTCATGTTGTAAAAGATTCAGATTCAGAATTCAATGTTTTAATGTTGCTACCATAAAAATGCATGTATTTTCATACTTAGAAAAGCATAAATAATATAAAGATAATAGTATACATGTACTCAGACTAGTACCAACCACATCCAACTAGTTTTTTTTTTTTTCCTTTTCATAAAATCTCTCCATTTCAGAGTCAGTACATGAAGACGAAGACGTGAGTATGCACGAGGCGTGGGGAGAAAATATTCTTCAGAAAGCCCAGGGCCCTTGTGATGTATGGCCCCGAGGCAGAGTTGCTGGGAACTGAATGCTTGCTTTCCAGAAACTAAGTGGAGGAAACACGGAAACACCGGCCCCTTTGGCCCATGACGAAATGCACCCTGCTGCCAGCCCACCTTGGAGACAGCTGTGGAGTGCAAGGGTTCCGCTTCCACTCACCCTTAGCCACCTGAGAAGCATGCCCAAGTTCCAAAGTTCAAGCCAGATCGACAGTCGTCGGGATCTTCAGTTCTGTCCACAGCACAGTTCTGGCAGCTCAAGTCTGCAGCATCCAGGAGATGAACGTGAAGTTGGTTTGCCAGCTGAGTTTGCAGTGTAGCGACTGAGAAGATAGGGTGGGGTTGTGTAAGGTGCACTCAGCAGGGCCTGCATCCCTTCCTTTGATCTGAAAGGCAGATGAGAAGTTTTGCATGAAAAAGAAATCTAGTTTCTTCATTTTGTTTTCCTATTCAAGCGCTATAAGCAGGGCTTCAGCCTGTAGTCTAATTGGCAGAGGATTCTGGACAGTAGGGGTTGGGCCGAGGGAGTAAGTCCAGCATTTCCTCATTCCTGAAAGCCAAATCAGCCCTCGGAATCTCTGGTGGGGCCAGAGGCTAGAGAAGTTGCTTTTTCAGCAGATCAAATCAAAAGCAGATGGGGAGTGGAAGTTCTGGACTAACGGCAGTTTTCCTATAAAAGGCTGGATCTAGTCAGGAGCTGTGCACCTCTGTGAAACCACAGCATGCTTTCTAAGTTAAAACCTTTGTAATTGTCTCGCTCTGGGTTGAATGCATAGTGACTTAGAAGGCTAAAACCACAGTGTGAAATAAAACAGAAAAACAACGGGGCCCATGTACACTTTAATTCACAAATATTTTTGTATCTTTTTATGTTAAGCATTACATTAGAACCAGAGATATAAGGATGAATAAAAATAAAAACTTCCAGGGCACAGTGGCACATACCTTTAATCCCAGCACTCAGGAGGCACAGAGACAGGCCAAGAGATCCAGGCCAGAGCCATCTAGATAGTGAGTTCCAGGCCATCTGGGGAGACACTATCTCAAAAAGACCAAAACAACAACAACAATAACCCAAAACCTCAAGTATCCAAGAAACTCACCTTGTAGAAGAGAGACTCTTCACACAGTTATTTAAAGAGAGGAATGAATGGTCAAGATACTTTGGATTAATAAATGTAAGTGCTCCCATGTGTTCAAGGCCTGGGAAGTCAGAACATGTCAGATCCCCTCGAACAGGAGTTAAGGATGGGTGTTAGCTGCCATGTGGTTGCTAGGAACAGAAGCTAGGTCCTCTGCAAGAACATCCAGTGCTCTTAAAGGCTGAGCCATCTCTCCTGTTCCCTATTTCTATTGTTTTTTTTTTTTTTTGGTCATTTTGAGACAGGGTCTCCCTATAGCTCCAGCTATCCTGCAACTCATATGTAGACCAGGCTGGCCTTGAACTCACAAAGATCTGCCTGCCTCTGCCTCCTGAGGCTATTTGCATTTCTTAAGATAAGATAAACAGACTGAAGGTCTGTTGACTGAAAGTCAGTTGCTCTGATGGTTAGTCATGTCTGTCACCTTGATCAGCTTAAGAAGCTCCTGGTGATTAGTAAAGAGTACCAAGCACAGAATACATACGCTCCCCGAAGTGGCACCATCCCATGGGCTTAGGACACAGATGAAGGAAAGGGAAGAAGGAGGGGGCCCCTGACACAAACATGCTTTCTCTCTCTGCTCTCTGGATGTCTGAGGTGACTGACCCCTGTCCAGTCCATGCTCTGGCTGTCATGATGTTCTTCCTCACCAAAGTCCCACAACAATGGCACCAGCTGACCATGACCTGGAACCTCGGAAACCATGACCTAAAATGAATCTTTCCTCTTTTCAAGTTGTGCTTTCAGATACTTTGAATTGACAGTGAAAAAAACCAACACAGTCACAATGGAAGTGGGAGACTGATGGTACAGGAAGGGCAGGGTAATTGATGAGTACTTTTTGGCACATGCAGCCTAGCATGATGAGTTGTTTTCAAGTGAACCTGGAGTCACTAGGAAGTCACTATCATTGCATGTGAGCAAAAGAATACAATGAGCCACTATGGAAAGCAGTGTGGAGAACCTTGGAAGACTTGGAATGAACTTGCCACCCGACCCAGCCATACCAATCCTAGGCATGTACTCCCAAGACTCACCCCACCGCAGAGATATGTGCATGACCATGTTTATCTCAGCTCTCTTCACAAGAGCAAGGAGCTGGAACCAATTCAAATGCCCCTCAACTGATGAGTGGATAGAGAAAATGTGCTACATCTACACAATGGAGTTCTATGCAGCAGTAAAGAAAGATGACATCGCGTGGTGGCGCACGCCTTTAATCCTAGCACTTGGGAGGCAGAGGCAGGCGGATCTTTGTGAGTTCAAGGCCAGCCTGGTCTACAGAGTGAGTTCCAGGACAGCTGGGGCTACAGGGAGACCCTGTCTCGAAAAGACCAAAAAGATTATTTGTTAGTTTGTTTATTTGGTCTGACTTTTTGAGACAGGGTCTCCCTATGTAACTCTGGCTACCCTAGAACTCATTATGTAGANTAAGTATTTCCTGTGCATGGCCCCTTGAGCTTTTGTCCAAAGCAGCTGGGAGTGATGTATATTGGAAGAAACAACAACAACAACAACAACAAAAACAGAAAGGACTACATCAAAGAACTGACTGAAATAGTGAACTTCTGCTCAAAACAGTCAACTTCCCCATGGAGAATATTGAGAAAGACTGAGAAAGAGATGAATAGCATGTTTCACAGAATGCATGAGGTCTGGTGGGGTGGGGGGATGGGGGGGACACGGGTCTAGATTTGATAAAAACTATATATATAAATAAAAAAAGTGTCAAAAAAAGAGAATACAATGAAAGGACAGCAGAAGTCAATAGAGAAATGCCTCCTTCATCTTTGTGTAGAATGATGTGGACTAAAATAATCTACCAAAAAAAGGTAAAATAGAGACCGAGACATGATCAACACAGTACAAAAAGATGTGAAGAGTAGTGAAGAGGAAAGAGAGGGACTGAGTGAGTGAGGGAGTGAGGGAGGGAGACAGGGAGGAGGGAGAGAGGGAACTAACAGGAAGATAAGACATCAGCACACAGAAAGCAAGCAGAGGCAAAGGAAGGGCAGAAGACTCCTTATATTTGTGGAAGGGAAAGTAATTGGGAGAAATTTAACCAGCATACAGACCTTGGGGTCCCTTATCCCTCACTATTTTTATTTAGGGGGGAAGGCTGCTAATGAGATCCCAGATGTAGCTCATACTATGGGAAACTGGGGATCTTGCAGATTTTGTAGAATCTCTCGCTTCACTGTAAACTGACTGTACATCTTATCAACCTGGCAGACCATCACCCATAATTACAAATGGAGCTATTCACAGGAGAGCTTGACCCTGCAATCGTGGAGACACTGTGATTTCCTTTCACCTTCGGTCAACTGTGGCTTCTGAGCAAAGAATAATGGCAGGCCTGCTTCACGGTTCAAAGAGTGCTTACTGCTTCCTACGTGACAGATGGGATCTGCAACAGCAGACGTGCACATCTAGTTACCCGACTACACCATAAAGAGCATCAGGGACCCAGCTCAAGGAACCTCAAAATTTAATTCCCAGAAATCACCCAGGAATCTTCCTAGAATGCAGGTTTGATGCATCCACATTTGCAAATTTCTAACAAAGTCCATGAACAGTACTGAGTGGTTAAGACATTAGGAAATCGCCCTTCCTCTCCTCAGAGGCAATGAGGGAAATATGGTGGAGTGTCATTGCTTTGGGTCCAGCCTGATGGCACGTGATACTCTTGATAGCTCTGGATTCAATTGTCGGCTGAACTTGGCCTCACGTATTTCTTATTTATTTTTAGATTTATTTTTTAATTATGTATATGCACGTCTGTCTGTGGGGCATACAGTCATGTATGTGCAGTTGCCTGCAGAGGCCATCAGATCCCCAGCGCTAGGAACTGAACTTGATCCTCTGCCAGGGTAGTATTTGCTATTATCTGTTGCTGAGCCATTTCTGCAGCCTCCGGCCTCAGTTTTTCTGACCACACCTCAGTGAGTCTGGGCTTAAGGAAATCTGCAGCATAGTTTCTTCTTCACTGGCATAGAGAAGACAAGATGTTGCCTCCTGGGATTCGCCCAGCCAGCACCACAGGGAGGAGGAGCCATAGAGAAATCAGATTTCCAAATGACTTTTGCTTATAAACTGATCAACAGCTTCACTAAGAGCAAGAGAAATGAATTGCTTTCCCAGTCTATGCCCCGCTTCCTTGAGGGATGAACTCTGAGTTGGAGGAGAAGAGCTCAAAACTTGAGGTTTTGTGCAAAGTTCCTGTGACCAGCAAAGCAGACATAAATGAAAAAGACTTGTTTTAGAATGTTTATATTTAGGTTCTGCCCAAGGTGAATTCTTTTTATCACCTGAATATGTCACTTCAATGTGATAAACAGCAGGAGAAGAAAGCCTCATATTGAAATGTGCTTCAAACACTGCATAACGCTGCAGTTAACTGGCACATCAGATTGTTATAAGAATGAAGTTTTATTTTCAGCCCTGTTGCATTGTTCTTGCCGAGTTCAACACAGATCTGAGTACCCATTACATAGCAGTCCTGTGCTGGGGCGTGAGTACACAGTGGTAAGAAATAGTGCCTGTCCTTTTGAAAGATTTATCACATCTGGGAACAGACAAGTGTCTATGTAACATCCTCTGTACAGTGACTGACATAGATATGGTATATGTATGCAGTAAGACAGAGTCTTCTCACCCATCCTGGAATGAGAACATGGACAGTGAAACTGAGCTCAATCTAGAAGCTTGACTGGGAATTAGGCAGTGTGTACAAGTCAGCTTTCTGTTGCTATGACAAAATACCCGAGAGGTGGCTGGGCATCGTGGCATATTCCTTTAATACCAACATTTGGGAGTCAGAGGCAGACAGATCTCTGTGAGACTAAGAAGCTGATGTGTTTCATCATTTCAAATTTTCATCACTATGAGTTTCTAGTGCCTAAGCAAAGACCTGAGAAAAGTAGTCTTTTTATGTATAGTATGGATGGATCTTCTATGTAAAAATAATAGATCTGATACAGAAAGCATGGGATCTTGAGGCATGGAATAAAGACATCTATCTGTACAGGTAGACTTGTAGATTTTAACCCCCCAAATTCATTTGCCACATCCCCATTTGGTAGAGAACAGCCAGGCCTGCCTGGTTACTCTACATAATTAATGTAAAACATCGAGCAAATGTCTTAAAAGATGATGATTGTTCTTGTCATATCTGCCCCACATCATTTCTCATTGTTTTCAGGCCAATAAATAGAATCGGAGGTCAGTACAGCCCAAGTGGGAAAGTACAAGCTCTTCTTTGAGTTAAAAAATAGTCTACATGCCAAGGGAATTATTTGACCTGGCTGAAGTTACTGAGAAGATCCAGATGAACATGATGGTCCAGAACAGACCCGAAGATGCTAGAATAGGGAGGAATGGGGGGCATGGAACACATGTCAGTTAGAGAAGAACTTGTTAACATTGGGAACTCACTCTGATTTGGGATGCAATGATCTGGCAAGCATCCTCAGAGCTTGTCTAATATCTTATAGTGAGGGATCTGAAATACTGAACATTGCAGTGGCTTACAGGAGAATTATCACTGAAGAACATCACAATTCACAGAGCAGTATCGTGCCATAAACTCAACCAAGAAGGAGCCTCAACCATAACTGGTAAGCCAAATGGAGTATACAAATGGAGGGTTTCCACATAGTTTTGATCCATATTCTATTCTTAGGGCCTTAGCAAGTACTTTCTTCTTGATGTATAACACTAGGAAGAATCAAAGGCAGCATGTTATGTGAAAAAGATAAGCAGAATATGTTTACTGTCTGTCCCCAGGCTTTAAAGCAGTCTTCAAAGATTATGACCATCCTGACACTGCACAGAATATCACATCCATATATCATTAACATCATGTTAACTGAAGTGGGTGAACCTGAAGTGGAGGTTTCTCTACCCACCCTAGTAAGAAATATTCATGCCTTTGGTTAGAAATACAAAGACTCTATAAGTGAAGTTTTCAAGAGTTTAGTGGTTAAGGACATATCAGTGTGTTTATTTTAATGTGAAAGAGGTGCTGTTTTCGCCAGGCATGGTGGTGCACACCTTTAATCCTGTCACTTGGGAGGCAGAGGCAGGCTGATCTTTGTGAGTTCAAGGCCAGCCTGGTCTACAGAGTGAGTTCCAGGACAGCTGGGGCTACAGGGAGACCCTGTAGCGGTTGAGAGCGCCGACCGCTCTTGCAGAGGACCCGGGTTCGGTCCCCAGCGACCACATGGCGGCCGAGAACCGTCTGGGACTCCAATTCCAGGAGAACTCCAGTTCCAGGGGAGTCCAGGGCCCTCTTCTGACCTCCGTGGCATTGCATGACACGGGTGCACAGACTTGCATGCAGACAGTACATTCATACACATACAGAAATAAATAAAATTAATTAAAAAAAATTTAAAAAAAGACAAAAAAAAAAAAAGAAAGAGGTGTTGTTTTCATACCTTTTATTATAATTAAGAAAGAAGAGCAACTTCACCTCTTTGGACAGAGTATATACTACTTTAGCAATATTTTTACAGTGTATTTTTGGGTTGACTCAGAAGATTTCAAAGATGGCCTGGAACATCAGGGCTATTTAGTAGCCATAGGCTCTGCAAGTTGCAGATACAGAGGTTACTAATGGTTTGAATAGATAAAGTTAGATTCACTGGGAAGTCATCATAAAGTTCTGGAGCACAGAATTGCAATGTTTGACAAACTGCTCTAATGTTCAGATGGTTTCTTAGGATACCTGCCTAATCGTGGAATACCCAGTGACTCCATGAACTGATACTTCATTATGCCCCAGCCATCCAGTGAACCAAACACTAGAGAGACAAAGAGCAAGTCATTGTGTAAAGAAAGCAGTTGATTGTTGGCCAATAAGTACTTCCTAAAGGATCAGTAAATGACAAAAGTAGATGTCCACACTCCCATACTCCCTACGTTCACTGCATTGATACTTACCTCTCTTTTACTCCTACCTGTGACCAGGAAGGGTTTTCACAAGTTTTTAGTGGCGGAGAAAAGAATTCTAGGCTGATTCACTGATGAGCCTGATCAATGTGTTGGAATGAGTTAGAAAGGGACAGTTGCTACATTGCAGTGCTGCCGGGTGTGATCCTGAAGGAAATGGTGAAGAGAATCCTCCCAGTGAGCAGAGCTGTGAAGAGGAAACCTGTTAGTACTTCATACAGAGGAAGGATAAAAATGTACTGACTCAGTAGTAGTGGGGAGAAGATTGGAAGAATAAGACTGGAAATCGATTTCTAAGGAGGTCTGAGAAAGGTGTGTGTGTGTGCGCGCGTGTGTGTGTGTGTGTGTGTGTGTGTGTGTGTGTACCTGTGAGAAAGGCCACAAAGGATATGTACCTTTGACTTTTATATTAGTGCCATCAAAAAACACCAACCATGGACACGAGGCTCCCCCCACAGTAGCAACAGTGGGAGCCGGGTCACGGGGCACATCCACCTCTCTAGGGGGAACTGTGATCACTTCCTGTGACCCTGAAACTATGGTTTCCTCCTGAGAGCCTGAAACAGTGTTCCCTCCTGCTAGATGGAGCTATAGTTCCCTCTGGTGAACCTGGTGCTGTGTTCCCCTCCCATGAGCCAGAGCTGTGGTCTCCTCCTGTGAACCTGGATTATGATCTCTTTCTGTGAACCTGGGGCTGTTGTCCCCTCCAGTGAGCCTGGAACTATAGTTCTCTCCTGTGGGCCTAGAGCTGCGACCCCATTCTATGAACTGGAGCTATGGTTCCTTCACATAACCCTGGAGCTTTGGTCCTCAACAGTGAACAACGATTCCACCTTTCTCTGGTGGTAGTAGACTAATGGTGGAGCAGATCTGAGGATGGAGGACTTCCTGACGTTGGGCAAGAGTTTCAGCCTTCACTGAATGATTGCTTTCCATACAAACCCCTTCTTTGAAATCCCAGGTTGTGCTTAACAGTGGTTTTGCCTCTCCATTGGGCTTATGCTGGGGACAGGGTAGGTCTCAGTCATTTGCAGATTCTAGTCTTGGGAGGACTGATTTTCTAGAATGGACTTTCCGTTCCTGCCCCCATGAGGGTCAGCGGTGGTCTTGACTCCACAGCTGGTCCTGGACATCCAGACCTTGATGTTGAACCTCCCCCATACCCAGGCACCAAGAAGTTTTTCATTATTTATTTTTATTTTTTTTAATTTCTTTATTTATGTGTATGAATGTATTGTCTGCGTGTAGGTCTGTGCACCCGTGTCGTGCAATGCCGCGGAGGTCAGAAGAGGGCGTCAGATTCCCCTGGAACTGGAGTTCTCCTGGAATTGGAGTTACAGACGGCTCTCAGCCGCCATGTGGGTGCTGGGGATCGAACCCGGGTCCTCTGCAAGAGTGGTCGGCGCTCTCAACCGCTAGGCCATCTCTCCAGCCCTTTCATTATTTTATTACTCATCTACAGCCTCAGTATACCTTCACTTGTGCCCCCACAGAAAATGTAAAAAATCTAATTGAATTTCTGAAGATAAAAAAAAAATTATCACAGTTTGGGAAGTTAAAAAGAAAGTACTGTAATGACTAAAAACTGATATAATTCTCAAACTAAAATATGCAATTGTATTTTAGAATGTAAATTCATGATTCTATATGCCTACTATAATACTTGAGTATGAATTACTGACAAAACTGTGCTACCGAGCTTTGGCAATGCTGTGAAATTTATTACTGTTGTTGTAAAATGAATTTGGCATTCATTCCCTTTGCAAATTCTCCATTCTGAACAGATTTTTCAATGTAATCATATTTTGTTTTAAAATAAAGCAATGCCAATCAAAAAGAAAAAAAAAACCCATCAACTTCCCAGACATCTGTCAGTAGTTGGAATGGCACACACTGTACGCAGCAACTAGCTTGTGGTGCTTCCCCAGTGCTTTTCTGTAGACCCAGCAACAGAGTGGCTGTGTAGCCAAAATGGAAACTTGGCATGCGAACTACATGTTCCCTCTCCCATTAAGAACTGAATAGCAAATGTTACTACTGAAACCAACACTGAGCCTTCAACATGGTGGAATCATTGGGAGACCACCCAGATACTCTGCAATGGCTTCAAGATTCTGGATGTTTCTACCCTGGAGATGGTGATAGGTTGTCCTCCTTATCCACAGTGTCTTTCCCACCTGTGGGATTACAGAATGCTTACTCCATTGGCACAACATTGCCATGGATCAATGTACATTATTTATGGCAAAGTAGATGAAAAAATTGTTTCATAATCACAGGCTTCACTAGTTCTCTCAAAAGCTCTGTCATTCTGAGCTCTCTGGGTCTTGTTGTGACTTCTTGATTTGGATAAAGTGCTTTGCTATGAAAAAGGAGTCAGAAAACGAGGACCTAGAGGGTCCAGATTCAGCTGCACACTTTGGTTGATAGCATGTTAGTGGAATGTGGCCATGCCAACCTATTGCTGTGAGGAAGGTGTTTGCTTGGCTCTACAGTGGCAGAACTGAGCAGCTGTGAAAGAGACTCAAACCCTAAAATTTACCATCGAGCCCTTAACAGAAAGTTTCCAGACCCCTGCTCATAGGTCATAGTCTCTTATTCAACAAGGGGTTACCAAGGGGGCCAAGTGATAAAACAAGGGGCCCTTTGGATAGATCAACTGGACAAAAAATAAACAGAGAGGCATCAGAACTGAACAATACAATATAACAAATGGACTTCACAGACATCTACAGAATATCCCACATAAACACCAGAGAATATGCTTTTATTTATTTATTTATTTATTTATTTATTTATTTATTTATTTATTGGTTTTTTCGAGACAGGGTCTCCCTGTAGCCCCAGCTGTCCTGGAACTCACTCTGTAGACCAGGCTGGCCTTGAACTTACAAAGATCCACCTGCCTCTGCCTCCTGAGTGCTAGGATTAAAGGTGTGTGCCTTTCTACTCAGCACCCCATAGAACACATAGAGACTAAACAAAATACTCCTGAATAATGAATGGATCAGGGAAGAAATAAAGAATGAAATAAAAGTATTCATGGAACTAAACAAAAAAGACAATACAACACAATAAAACCTGTGGGATACTTTAAAAGCAGTCCTAAGAGGGAAATTTATAGCCCTAAGTGTCCACATCAAAAAAACAGAAAGGGAACAAATAAATGATCTAACACTACAGCTAAAGACACTTGAGAGACAACAACAAATGAACCCTAAACCCAACAGACAGGAAGAAATTACAAAAATCAGAGCAGAAATCAACAAAACAGAAACAAACAAAAATCAATGAATCAAAAGTCTGGCTCTTTGAAAGGATAAGCAAGATAGACAGACCTCTAGCCCAGTTAACCAAAAGAAAGAGCAACTCCAAATTAATAGTATTCATGATGAAAAGGGAAACATCACAACAGATAAAGATCCAGACAATTATATGAGAATACTTCAAAAACCTATACTCTACTAAGTTTGAAAACCTAAGAGAAATGGAAGAATATCTGAAATCCTAGGAACCACCAAGGCTTAACCAAGAGGAGATTGACAGTTTAAACAAACCCATAGTATTTGAGGAAACTGAAGACATAATTAAAAAAACCTCCCAACCAAAAAAGCCCAGGCCCAGATGGTTTCACGGCAGAAGTCTATAAAACATTTAAAAAGGTCTTAAAACCATTACTACTCAAACTATTCAGAAAGATACAGAGGTAAATCTCCCCAACTCCTTCTATGAAGCCAGCATCACTCTAATACCAAAACCAGGCAAAGATATAGCCAAAAAAGAGAACTATAGACTCATCTCATTAATGAACATAGATGCAAAAATTCTTAACAAAATACTTGCAAATCGCAAACAGACCTATATCAAAAAGATCATCCATCATGATTAAGTTGGATTCATACCAGGGATGCAGGGATGGTTCAACATACATAAATCAATAAATGTCATAAAACACATAAATAGACTGAAAGACAAAAATGACACAATCATCTCAATTGATGCAGAAAAAGCCTTTGATCCAGCATCCCTTCATGTTTAAAGTTCTAGAGGGAATTGGACTGAAAGGAACATTCCTAAATATAATCAAAGCCATATACAACAAACCCACAGCCAACAAATATCATCCTAAATGGAGAAATTTAGAAGCATTCCCCTTAAAGGCAGGAACCCAGCAAGGCTGCCTATGGCCACTCCTCTTCAATATAGTGCTTGAAACATTCACTGGGGCAATAAGACAAGAAAGGGAAATTAAAGGAGTACTAATTGGAAAAGTGGAAGTCAAACTATCCCTGTTTGAAGATGATATGGTAGTTTACCTGAGGGATGCTAAAAACTCCACCAGAAAACTCCTAGAAATAGCAGACACATAGGAAATAAGGTCAACAGCTGACAAGTGGGACCTCATCAAACTCAAAAGCTTCTGTACAGCAAAAGAAACAATCAAGAAAGTGAAGAGAAAACCCACAGAGTGGGAGGAAACTTTCACCAGTGATACATCTGACAGAGCATTAACATCCAGAATATATAAACTACTCAAAAAACAAAGAAGAAAACAAATGACTCACTCAAAAGATGGAGTAAAGAGATGAACAGAGACTTCACCAATGAGGAATTAAAGATGGCTGAGAAACATCTTAAAAAGTGTTCAACATCATTAATAATTAAGGAAATGCAAATTAAAACCACTCTCAGATATCATCTTATTCTGATAAGACTGGCTAAGATCAAGAACACAAAAACACCAAAGAGGTTGTGGGGAAAGGGGAACACTTGTTCACTGCTGGTGGGAATGTAAACTGGTACAAGCATTGTGGAAAGCAGTGTAGAGAATCCTTAAAAGACTCAAATTGAGCCTACCACCTGACCCAGCCATACCACTCCTGGGTATATACCCACAAGACTCATCCTACTGCAAAGATACATACTTGGTTATGTTTATTGCAGCTCTCTTCACAATAGCCAAGAGCTGGAACCAACCCAGTGCCCCTCAACTGATGAGTGGATAACAAAATACACAATACAGTTCTATGAAGCAGTAAAGAAAGATGATATCATGAACTTTGCAGGTAAATGGATGGAACTCGAAGCCATTATGCTAAGTCAAATAGCACAGTCCCCCCAAAACAAACGGAGAATGGTATCACTCATTTGTGGATGCTAGTACCAAATCCCCCAATTGAAAGGCAAGCTGAGCAACATTACTGTTATACTTCTTTCTAACTGAAAGCAACTGTGATTTTATAATGTGAATCTCTTAATGAGCCCTATAATTAACTTACCCCTTACATTCAGACATGGTAATTATGTATATGGGCAGAAGATATATAGTCATATTTTAGAGTAATATAAGATTAAAGGGAAAAATGGGAACTCCTAAACATATATTGGAATTAACATACAGTTTATTTCTGGAGGACATAATTCTGGTACATATATGATGCTTATATAGGCATATTTTGGAACAATACAATTGGGAGGGAAACACAACAACATAAGGACTGGGTCAAAGAATGGACTGATATGGTTAATTCTGCCCCAAACAATAAACCTTTGCAGAGGAATTCTTTTAAAAGACTGAGAGAGGGCTGGAGAGATGGCCTAGTGGTTAAGAGCGCTGACTGCTCTTGCAGAGGACCCGGGTTTGATCCCCAGCACCCACATGGTGGCTGAGAAGCATCTTTAACTCCAGTTCCAGGGGAATCTGACACCCTCTTCTGACTTCTGTGGCATTTCATGACACGGGTGCACAAACCTACATGCAGACAGTACATTCATACACATAAAAATAAATAAAATTAATAAAAAAATTTTAAAAAAGACTGAGAGAAAGATCAGGACATGTATGGCAAAATGCAGGAACTGGGGTGGGGTAGGGGGAAGGGAAAGGGGAATATGTCTAAATTGAAAAATGATGTATGAAATACACAAAATGCCGATAAAAGTATTATATTAATAATAAAAAACAAGGGTCAAACATGAGTTAATCTCCTAGAGGGAAAAATTTGCCAATGAGACACAGGAGATGAAAGGAGACCATTCAATTCTCTTCCCTTTTGTGTGCCCTGCCTTGAAGCCTCTTGAAGCATGCTCTATTTTATGGCTTAAAATTTCTTTTTTATTACCTTTCTTTCTTTCTTTCTTTCTTTCTTTCTTTCTTTCTTTCTTTCTTTCTTTCTTTCTTTCTTTCTTTCTTTCCTTCCTTCCTTCCTTCCTTCCTTCCTTCCTTCCTTCTTTCTTTCTTTCTTTCTTTCTTTCTTTCTTTCTTTCTTTCCTTCTTTCTTTGTGTGTGTGTGTGTGTGTGTGTGTGTGTGTGTGTATGTGTTTATCCATACATGTGCTGAGGTTAGAGAGCCTTGTGTGAACTGGTTCGCTCCTTCCTTGTGGAATCTGGAGATCAAGCTCAGATCGTCAGGCTTGGCAGAAGATGCTTTAGCCCATTAAGCCATCTTGATAGCCCCTACTTTGTGGCTTAAATTTTTTCATTGTTATGGTTTTTTTTTTGCAGTACTGGGAATTGAACCCAGGACCTCCCACATATTTAGGCAAGTGCTCTACCTATGTCCTCAGCCTTCTACCTTGGTATTATCATGAGAATAGTTGTAATAGCTGATTTAAAGCTTTTACCTTCTAATTCCATTATTTGAGTTTGAGTTGGCATCTGTCTTTCACATGAGAACAGATTTTCCTTGCCCTCTCTATGTTGAGTCACTTTGAATTTTATCCTGAACATTTTGTATATATCACAGTGAAACTCTGGGTGTTATCTTCTAGAGAAAACAAACAGATTTTCTGTTTGTTTCCTGAGTAGGTCATGAAACTGTTCTGCTACCTGAGGCAATAGATTCCACTTGATCCAGTCTGGATCTGCTTCTCACATGTGCCACTGAGCCTTGGCCTTGGGGAGCAGGTGCATGGGCGCTCACTTCCTACAGCTGCACATGTGGAGGTGGGATAAGCCTGGGACGTAGATGAAACCACAGGAGAATCTGGGACAGTCTCTTTTTTTCTCTCTCTTCTTCCACTATCATTGGCTCCCTACAACATTGTTTCCCACTCCTCTAGCTAGAAATATGGGGCTTCCCTTGCAGCTATAGCTACTATCTCTCCAGTTTTCACAAAGAAATAAAGAGGAATAAAAGAAAGAAAAATAGCAAGAATCCTCTCCACACCCTGTGCAGCACGTGTCCATTTCTTCCCTTCCTCTATTCAGAGAGATGGTTTTTTTCTCAAGGCTTTAGATGTTTAGTGTACCAGCATGACTGACCTTGAAGAAGAACCAATGGAGAAACAAGGAAAAAGACAAATGATCGTGTCCCTACTGTGCACTTGCCATGCCTGTTGCCGACTTGCTAACAGAAATATGGGCTTTTCCTGGAGTTTTGTGGCACAGGATGCCTTCTGCATGGCTTTCCTACATGACTTGCTTTTTGGTCGAAGCTCAAGTGTTAGGAAACAGATGAAACTCTGGGAGACTCAGTATCGCCTCAGCAACCACTCTTCAAGTTTTGACTTCTTTTCCCAACCTGCCTGTACTATTATGTTTCAGAGTCCTTAAGTAACTGTAGTTTTTATTTTTGTGAAAGTGTATTCAAGGAAATAAGGCTTATTCCATCCTGGCCAGATCCAGAAGAACTACCTCCACCACCAGGTTCTAACCGTGTTCTGGCCCTGTGTCCCTGAGTTTTTCTTCCACTGTTTTTGCCTGAGAAGATAGAGCCCCCTTTATACTGGAGCAGAGATCATACCAGCCATAGAATGAGGTGTAGACTGAGACTGAATGTCTGGAAACTCCCCCAGTTGCCCAGGAGACCAACCTAATTGTGTTGACATGAAAAATTGGTGAGGAACCAAAAGAGACATTGCCAACAAAAATTCATTTGAAACGACCGTGTTAGGAGAACGAAGGGGCTGTTGAGCAGAGATTTCAGATGGCTAGATGAACTCAGGCATGAAATAAGGGCACTTCTCTTATTTATACATACTACAGAGCAAGTGGCCAGTTACAAAGGCTCGATAAGGCCTCACCAGGAAGAGCTTGTACTTTTTCAGTCTCCCGGACCAAGGAAGTAATGGTGCAGAGTAGAACTGCTTATCTAATTTAAGTTTTGAATAGTTAATATTCTCATACTATTCTTATCCTATGGCTTGTTCCCAACCCCCAGTTAACCATATGGTAGAAATACCTGCAAATCAGAGTCTAAAGAGCTTTCTTTTTTTTTTTTTTTTTTTTTTTTTTTGGTCTTATTCATTTTAATCTCTGCTATATGGCAGCCATGGTCATGACCAGCCTCTGTCTTGTGTCTTCCTAATGCCTACAGCAAAAGGCAAGGGGAACATTATGGAGGGGCTAAGGGGCAAAGAGTCTGCCCTGTAGCAGGCAGACCCTGGGTATGGTTGTTTACAGTTCAGGGAGATCCAGGCTTGTTCCTTCTCTGCCCAAGCCTTAGCTACAATTGCCTGCAAAGAAAACCTGTCACCAGTATTGAAGGCTTGTGAAACCAAGGAGGTAGGGTGTGCTGTTGCTCATTGCTCACTAACCCCCTTCTCCAGGCTCCTAATGAGACAGACAAATTAAATTATAGATGATCCTGTTCAAAGAGAGATTTATATCTTCCAATGTTAATTAAGCTCTGCTTATAAAGTACTGCAAAGTAAACATTCTTAGATCTCCTATATTGAGTAGATAAGAATGATTAACAATCAACATGCATTATTTATGAATAATATAATGTGTGTCTCAAAAATTTTGAAATCCACTTTTCAGAAGTAGGCTACAATTCACTGTCTCTATTTTATTACTCAAATTATTAGTGCAATAATTACTCACATAGGAAAATTCTAAAGTTATAGACCTGGAAGTAATGCAATTTTATTTTCATGCCAATTTTGCCCTTGTATCATTCTGTTTCTAAAGTGGTCATAACTTTGATTTGTTTTTCTTCATGCATACAGAGACTAACATTAGCAGGTGCCAACAGCTATTGGCTAAATTAATTAATGATGAATGGCAAATGAGTGATTATTTTGTTAGGGTCTAGGGGTCCCCCCAAAATCACTGAGTCAGGCAGCTGCTTTTTCCAAAGTTTATTAGAAAAACAGGCCAAATTGATAACTGACACACTGGGGTCCACTCTCTCACTACATGTAGGTAGAAGAGGTGACCCGAGAAATTCTACACAGGGGTTTTTAAAGGCAGAGTTCACATAAAGTTTACATCTTAGTGGGCTTTGGGTTAGCTATTACTGGGGTGACTTTTTCCGAAGGCTAACTTTAGGGCCCCATTCTTCCTGTTATCTCTGCTGGCTCACGTCTGTTCTGTTGACTATCTTCGTCCCTTCTCTCCCAAAGTTGACTCATTTTATTGCTTCCCTGTGTCCATTGTTCTTCTGCAACCTCATTGCTGAGACCTGGTTCTGAGTAAACACCACCTGCCTGCCATCTCAGCTCTTTGCAGAATGATGCTATTTCCAAGAAGGCTTTAACACAAGATGGAGTTTTTCTCTAAAGAAATGGAGTTGCTCTAAATGGCCTACTAGCCCTCTGCAATTTCTTCTTAGATTCAACTTAAATATTCACATAAGTGAGGGTGGGTGATGAAGAGAAGCTAAAATATAGGTTTATTGTGTATCTTCTAAATTTTATTCACTTGGAAAATTTTAATTTTTGAATATAGTTGCTTCCACTAAAATCTGATCACCAGGAACTCACCTGAAAAGATGAACCCCCTGTCTTCCAGCCCAGCAGCTGAAGACCTGGTATGGTGCTTGACAATCGTGAGAGGACTTTGGCAGAAGGCAAATGTACAGACCCCAGAACAACAGGTGGCTTGTCACTATAGCATTTAGGTTTTCTTCCTTTTGTGATGACACATGGTCAAGAAACATGAGGCTGGAGAGATGGCTCAGCTGTAAAGAGCGCTGACTGCTCTTGCAGAGGACCCGGGTTCTATTCCCAGCACCCACAAGGCAGCTAAGAACTGTCTTTAACTCCAGTTCCAGGAAAATCCAACGCCCTCTTCTCACCTCTGCGGCATTACACCACACAGGTGCACCAACCTACATGCAGACAGTAGACTCATACACATAAAAAAAAAGAAACATGACTGTGGGACTTTGTTGAGAAGACATGGAAAATTTGCCAGCAATGAGGCCTAACATTAGGCAGGCAATCCAGGGACCAGAGGAGGAGACGGTCATGAATATTCATTGAACACCTGTGCTGCATCAGTAGCTCTAGGTACATTATTTCATGTGTTTCTGTCCATGACAATTGTGGGAGGGGATAATAAATACTTGCTGAACACTGGCTCTGGGCCCTGACCTTTACATTCCTATCACAATTAGTCCTAAGAATCTAGGGGCTGGGAGTATCTGTACTACTGAGGTACAGGGCTGAATGTTTTTGCACAAGGCTGCTCAGAGCAGAAACTGAATTTAAAGGCTGTTAGTCTAATGTCAAATCTGAACTCTAGTGTTCTCTTTTTCTTAAAGATAAAACCACTTCTTCATATGATACAAATAAAGTATGCTGATGGAAAAATGCAGAAAATCTTCCAAATCAAATACTTATCTAATTTAACTTTTGAATAGGTAATATATTCTCATAGCTCAAAAGCAAAGTTGTTTTATTTTTTTTTTGGTCTTTTTGTAGACAGGATCTCCCTGTAGCCCCAGCTGTCCTGGAACTCACTCTGTAGACCAGGCTGGCCTTGAACTCACCAAGATCCACCTGACTCTGCCTCCCGAGTGCTAAGATTAAAGGCATGTACCAAGAAGCCGGCCAAAGTTGTTTTCTGAATGGTAACCATGGTTATTAATCTGCTGTGACTCCCCCTGGGGGGCTCTTATTTCTCCCCTTTTATTTTTGGTATTTTTGTGACAGGGTCTCCCTTTAGTCCCAGCTGGCCTGGAACTCTCTCTGTAGACCAGGCTGGTCTTGAACTCACAGAGATCCACTCTGCCTCTGCTGGGATTAAAGGCCACCACACCCTGCAGTGATGACTGCATATTATCCTATGGCTTGTTCTCCCCACCCCACTTACCCATACAGGGGAAATACTTGCAAAGCAGAGTCTAAAAAGCTTTCTATTAATTTTAATATCTGCATCATATTCTATTTTATTAATTTCTAAAATACAAATCTAGAATTTATTGAAAGAGTGTTTGGTTGATGAAGACTCAAGTTGTTTTCAAATCATGGTGCTTCCTCACACACACTGTGTATCTTAACCTCCTCATCTCTTGGAAGTATTGCTGGGTCAGAGGTGCAACCTTGGCAGGCACAGCTCTTGACCTTCTGGGACAAGTGCCAATTTCTCCTCTGGATGGCAGAGTTTAAGTACACTGGTTTCTAGCCAATGACCCCAGCTACTTGGTTTCGCTTTTGTTTTGTTCTATCAAACACTTGGACTTTTGTTAGTCTAATAGATGAAAATTTGAAAAATCAAGATAGTTTGGATTAATTCTTGGTTTTTAAATAAAGAAGCTGAGCATCTTTTAATTCATTTAAGGAACTTTTGTCCTCTCTTCCAGCACACATTTCTTTGAACTCTCTGCCCATCTTTTTACTGGGCACCTCTTACTGGACCAGGGAGTTCGCTTGCTGTGATTTGACCTGCCGGTAGCTTTCTTTACTTTTTCTCTTGTCCTTTTTGATGTCATGTTTTCTCTATGGAGAGATTTCTCTCCCCTCCCTGCACATATGCATATATCTTTTTATTTTATTTTTTAAAAATTTTTAAATTAATTTTATTTATTTCTGTACGAGTATGAATGTACTGTCTGCATGCAAGTGTGTGCACCCGTGTCGTGCAATGCCGCGGAGGTCAGAAGATGGTGTCGGATTCCCCTGGAACTGGAGTTCTCCTGGAATTGGAGTTTCAGACGGTTCTCAGCCGCCATGTGGATGCTGGGGATCGAACCCGGGTCCTCTGTAAGAGCGGTTGGCGCTCTTAACCGCTAGGCCATCTCTCCAGCCGCGCATATATCTTTTTAAACATTTGTTTTTCTTTTTTGTTTGTTTGTTTTTGTCTTTTTGAGACAGGGTCTCCCTGTAGCCCCAGCTGTCCTGGAACTTGCTCTGTAGACCAGGCCGGCCTTGAACTCACAAAGATCCGCCTGCCCCTGCCTCCCAAGTGCTAGGATTAAAGGCGTGCGCCACCATGTTCGGCTAAACATTTGTTTTTCAATTCGCATATGAAGTCACAGGCTTCCTTGTGGAATTTTCGCACACACTTTGCTTTGGCTGATCCTCTAGCCCTCCCCGCCCCATTTGTACACTGCCACTGTGTTCTCTCCCTCACTTCCTCCTCCCCTCCTGTACCCCTCCACTCCCAGTAATTTCCTCTCACATCACATGCATTCTACTGCTCACTTCTATTCCCTTACTTAAAACATCATTTTACCCTCCCACGGCCCCTTTTTAATTTTAAGCCCTATGGGCATCCTCACACCCACATAAATACACATATATGAAAATTAAGTTCTGGGATCTGCAAACAAGAGTGGACATGTGGTATTTGCCATTCTACAGCTGGGTTAGGTCACTCAAGATAATCACCTCCATATCTACTCATTTTCCTAAAATTTTATAACTTCATTTTTCTTTATGGTCAAATAAACTTCCATTGTGCAGATGTAGCATTTTTTTTTTTATTCACTCATTTGTTGCTGCCTATGTTAATTCCATTTCCTAGGCATCGTGACTAGAGCAGTGGTAAACTTGAATGTGCAAGTAATCTCTGTGGGAGGAAAAAGAAAAACTTGCAAAACAAATATTTACATAATTTAATGTTTGGTAAGGTATATTACCTTATGAGAATATATTATTCTCATGCCTCAAAAAGCAAAGTTGTTCTTTGAATGGCAGCCATGGGTTTTAATATGCTGTCACTCCCTGGGGGCTTTTATCCACATGTGGATCCGTTTCTCCCCTCTTATACTGATGGAAGCATAGACATGTCATCCTATGGCTTGCTTTGGGAATGTGCCCAGGAGTAAAGCAGTTGGGTCATATGGTAGTTCTGTTTTTAGATTCTAAAGAAACTTCCATACCTATTTTCATAGTACACATGGGCTCCTCTTTCCCAATGTCTTTGCCAGCATTTGTTGTCATTTGTATTTCTGATGGTTCCAGAACTGGAGTGAGATGGAATTTTAAAGTTGCTTTAATTTGCATTTTCCCAGTGGCTAAGGAAATCGATCACTTCTCTTTTTGCAAATACTAAGTTGAATGAAAGAATTAGTTACGAAAGAGTACTTACTATATTCTGCAATCTATTTGAGGTTCTTGGGAAGGCAAAATTAGTGTATGTTGGATAGTCATTGCCTACAGGCTGTGACTGTTGAAGGAACATGTTGGAGTCTCCCGGGTACTGAGATATCCTACAATTTGATTTGGATCTTGGATACATTGGTAGATACACAGAAAATATTTGTTGAGGTATTTGTAAACATTACTACAAATAAATTATACCTTTACAGAGTGCTTAAAATACTCCATAGGGGCTAGGTGTGGTGGTGCATGCCTTTAATCTCAGCACTTGGGAGGCAGAGGCAGGTGGATTTCTGTGAGTTCAAGGCCAGCCCGGTCTACATAGTGAGTTCTAGGACACCTGGGGCTACAAGGAAACCCTATCTCAAAAAGACAAAAATAATACTCCTTATGGAGCTACAGAGAAGGCTCAGTGGATAAGAGCACTGGCTGCTCTTGCAAAGGATCCAGGTTTGGTTCCCAGCACCCATATGGTGGTGGTTAACAATCACCAAAAACTCCAGTTCCGGGGAATCTGACGTCCTCTTCTAGCCTCTTTGGGCATTGCACAACATGGGTGTAATACATGCAAGCAAAACATTCATACACATAAAATGAAAAATAAATTAAAAATATTCACTAGGATAAATAACATGGCAATGCATGTCTTTGTGCATAGATCTTAGCCAACATATCTGCATAATAAATGGAGAACCAGCATAATGTGCTGTGGAGTGAGCCAACTCTGAAGTCAGGTTGCTTGGTTTAAAATCTAGTTCTGCAAATTACTAGCTATCAAAATGTCGGCAAAATAGATCAACTCAAATTTCATTACGTTTAACCTCATCAGCAAAATGAGGACAATAATAGTAGCTACTTAATAAGTCTTAGCAAAATCCAGCTGTCTTGAAATATGTAAAATACTTGGAAATATTACCTGTATATTTTGAAGATTCTTTGTATGTATTATAAAACTTCATTTCAAACAGTTCCTATGAGTTTACGTTTCAATTAGTACTTTTAAAAATACTTGTTGGGAGTTTGTGTTTCATCCTTGCTCACTCAGTTCATTGGTCCATTTATAAATCTACAGTTTTGCTATTTTGGTGTTTAACTTTTATATATTCTAGATATTAACCTTCCTTTCTGAGGTAGCTGGCAAAGATTTTTCTCGCATTCAATAGAATGTCTGTTCAGTCTGTAGATAGTTTCTTTTAGTGTATGGAAGACTTTTATTTTTATGTAATCTCATTCACCAATTCTTGAGGTCAACTCCTGTGCTATTGGAATCCTACTCAGAAAGTTTCCCTTCTGCCTATTTCTTGAAGTGGTTTCTTTGTTATTCTCAAGGAGTTGCAGTAGTTTGGGTTTTTTAAAATTAAGATATTGGATCCATTTTGAACTGGTGTGTGTGTGTGTGTGTGTGTGTGTGTGTGTGTGTGTGTGTGTGTGGAGTGAGAGATAGGGATCTAATTTCATCCTACTACAGGTGGATATCCTATTTGCCAGCACAATTTGTTGAATAGGCTTATAGGCTTTTATCAAGTGTGTGTGAGTTGTTTGTTTTTTGTTTGTTTTGGTCTTTTTGAGATAAGGTCTTCTTGTAGCCCCACCTGCCCTGGTACTCACTATGTAGACCAGGCTGGCCTTGAACTCAAAGAGATCCACCTGCCTCTGCCTCCCAAGTGCTGGGATTAAAGGTGTGCACCACCATGCCTGGCTTTAATTGTGTGTTTTTGACACCTATGTCAAAACTTAGGTGACCATAGCTGTGGGTTTATTTCTGTATCTTCTATCCTGTTTCTACTGATCTACATGTCTGTGTTTGTGCAAGCACTATGTCAATCCCAGGTACTAAACTTGGATCACCAGGCTTGGTGGCAGCACCTTTATCCACTGAACCATCTCACCAGTCCAGCTGATGTTTTAAATGAAGAAAGTTCCATTTAGTCTTTTTCTGTTTTCTGTGGCTTTTTTATTTGTCTCTTGGTGGCTTTTTACCTACTTTTTCATCCCATCTCACAGATGCAGCTTCTAGTCTGCCATTTTGCTCTGAAGAGTTCTTGTGGTTTCTGAGATTTCTATTTTTTAGAGTTAAATTTACCAGTACTGTCCCCTGAGACATCTGAATTTGAGTCATGATTATTGAAATAATCACGTTTCAAGATTAAAATTCTCCCATGTGATTAGCTGGAACTCTCATAGCTTCAGTTTCTGTGCTTAAATAATTAATGAATCTGGAAACAATCACATCACTTAAGTTGAATGGTCATCCAATTTTATATTTATGTAGATAAATCTCCATTTCCCAGCATTATTTACTGAATCAGTTCATGATTGATTAGGATAACTTCTTTATCATATACTTAATCTAAATCTCTCTCTCTGTATATGACTTTTTAGACTTTCTATTCTATTCCATAAATCTGCTCATATATTCCTTTTAAAATATTTTATTTATTTTTATTTTATGTGTATGAGTGCTTATTCTGCATGTATGTAAGTGTACTACATGTGTACAGTACCCAGAGAGGCCAGAAGAGGGGGTCAGATCTCCTGAAACTAGAGTTGCAGATGGTTGTTAGCTGCCATGTGGGTGATGGGAACAGAGCCTGGGACCTCTGCAAGAGCAGTCAGTGCTCTTAACCACTGAGCCATCTCTCCAGTCCATGTCCATATATTCTTAACACAGTTTCAATAACGGAAGTGTAAATATTATGTTGGAAATGTTGTAAGTTCTAGTAAACGATTTCCCTGCCCCTTGTTGCTGTTTTTCAGATTTTTCTTGGTTATCTCGATTTATGTGTCCATGGGCATATTAGACTGACACTATCCCCTTTTTAAAAGAAATTAGATATTTTTATTGAGATTGCACTTAGTTGCATAATTGGTTCATGGGAATTTTGCACCTTTGTCCATTTGTGTGTGTGTCTTTATTTTTGTTTTTTTTTTTTTTTTTTGTCTTAGGAGATACCTTACTGCAAGAAGTTCTTACATAATCATTATTTCTGGAGTTAGACATAATCATTATTTCTTCACTTTTTTTTAACATTAAGCGTTAAATCCAGTTGTTCAAGGGGTATCTGTGTGCTTATTAAACTTGGGATTTACTCTGTGAAAACCATCAGTACTATCAATGCTGTCTGCCACTGTGCACTTGATGACATGAAAACAACACACGTGTAGTCCATTGCGGGAGATAACCAGAGTAGCTCAGAGCAGCCCTGTCTAGGCCAGCAACTCCACAGCCTAAGCCTGTGCCTTGCTCCTCATCAGCAATGATTGGACAGCTAGGCTCTCCAGACACTGTAGTTCTTGACCATTCACTGGTGTGTCCAGCATGCCTGGTATACTTAAAACTGTAAGTCTGGTTGCTTTGTGGAGGTTATTTCAAATGTTCCTTCTCATTTTTTTTTCTCTTACTTCTTTATTTTTTTTTTTTTTCAACAATAATTAATAATTATGAGTACAAGCCTCCTTCTATGTAAAAACCAATTTGCAAGCAGTGTGCCCAAACCCACACAGAACAAGGCTCCCACCACAGCTGGAGGGGCTGTATGTTCAATCAAGTTTGATCAAATAAGTGTCCAGCCCTATATTGCTGTAGTTTCACCATCTCACCCAACAACAGCCTTACATCTCCCACTGCCCCCCTCTTCCGCCAGATTGTTTCCCTAGGCTTAAAAAAGAAAACGGGCCACTGGTGGATGAGAAGAAAAACAGTCACTTTCTCTGGAGCTGCCTGTCTTGGATCTGGCCATTCTGGCTGTCTCCTTAATGGGCTTGACCGCTTTGTCCAGGAATAACCCTTTCAATCCTACTAATTGAAGCACAAAAGTTAGATTATTAAGGTAGTATTTTAAACAGTGACTACTTGTTTTTATTGGTAGGTTTACTTGGTATAGGCACAGATGTTTGGATGGTAGTTAATCCATGAATTACATTTTTTTCTTGTTAAAATATGACAGGTCTTAGCTGTGCTTATAACTATCTCCATCACACTAGCAGATGTAAGCTTTGTGGCATCCCATCGGGTTATCTCCCCAACGGTAGCGCTGCTAATAGCCAATTAGATTGTGGATATACAGGCATATGGCTTCCAATGCTGCACAGTATTTCCAGGCAGGCTGAGGGTCGTGGTTGCGGACGGAGGAGTCTTGCTTACTCAAGGAGACCTATATTTTCTTTATTGGTCTAGTGGCCTTTGGTAACACTATTGGATAACAGAGACCACAATTGTACACTTGCGAGTGCGTTCTCAATGCATCTTTCCCAGCTTACATCAGGGGTTTCTACAGCAGGTACTTTATTGCATCTCTTCTTGCAGGTATTCCCAGTTTACAGGCAAGCTGGCCCCTTTACTTTTGGGGAGGTGGCCAAACCAATCTCCTGGGTAGAATAATCCATTGCTATATCAGAGCTCTCCTGTATTAATATATTTTGCTTAAGTGCATAGCTTAAGGAGACTTTAGTATTATATTTGGTTCTGAATAGAGAATAATCCTTTTCACAGTTCCTATGTCTATTAGTCAAATAAAGAAGGCAGTTTTACTGGTTTTATAAGAGATTACCTCTATAACAGTTGGCTCCAATTTACAGTTAGAGAACGACCTCATCATGTCTCTATTTTTCATAAGTCTTTAGAATATTTAGAAAAATTCTTATGGCTTCTATGTATTTTTACTACTTCCTGTCATGGTTTCTATGGTCATATGGTTTTTCTGATGTCACTGTGTGGTAGTGGGATATATAAATGTGTGTATGAAAATGAATGCTGCCATTGTTTTTGTATCCTAACCCTTCCTGACTGCTGTTATTGATTATAGTAGCTTTGTAATTCATTTTCTTGTTTTCCAGGTATATGGTTTTAACATCTCTAATTAGTGATACATGTTCTTTCTAATTTTTGGAATTAAGATTCTCCTCACTTGTCACAGTTATAACCTTTAGTACAACATCCATTTAATTTCTGACTTTATCAGGAAGTTTCAGTGCTTGTCATTAAGCACATAGCATTATGTTTTGGGGTTATAGACCTTATCTAATATTGTTTTAACTGTAATTAAAAAAATAGAAAATGAGGGGCTAAAGACCTGGCCTAGTGGTTAAGGGCACTAGCTGCTCTTGCAGAGGAGCAGCGGGGAACAATTCCCAGCACCTACATTGTGGTTAACAACAGTCTGTAACTCCAGTTCCAGGGAACTGATGCCCTCTTCTGACCTCTACAGGCATTGCAGGACATGGGTGCAATTACATACATTCAGGTAATACACTCATACACAAAAATAAAAGAATAATAAAATATTCTTTTAAATTTAAGAATACATGTTGAAATTTTAGTGGCATAATTTAAAGCCCTTTCTCATGATTATATAACATAAAACAGGCATTTTGTCCTTAGTGTTTAAATATGGTCTCAAGCTATATACATTTACCTGAATCTTGCATTCCTCATTGCACAGTACTTTGCGGAATTCTTTGCAATTATCTCATGTGCATGTAGCTTGTCATTTTAGTGGCTGCATAACATTCCTTTGTTTTGATATAGCTCATTGATTTATCCATTGTCCTATGATGACATTCTTCCCTCCACCCAACCCTCTCTTTAAAATCCCTTACTGCTGTAATCATCCTTGAATGTGGTTTCATGTGACTTTGTCCTCTTGTTTCCCAAAGCTGAATTCCTAGGGAAGGGAGTGCTGAGCCAAAGGTTGTGTGTAATTTTGTTTTAATAGCTACTTTGCCACAGTGTTCAATCTCAGAGCCAGTGCTGGGATTCAGTAAGAGTTCTTTGACTCCAAAGCTTGTGAAGCCAAACTGCTGCCCAAATCACAGCCATAAGTAAAGCAGATTATACAAAGTCACTGCAGATAGTGAGATTTTGCTGCGCCTCACCTAGTGGACAAAGACAAACAGCCTGTTCCTCAGAGAGACTTGTTATCTCCCAGGTGCTCATCTCTGAAGCCTTGGCATTACATGGACCTTGGTCTCTGTAAACTTGGAGAACATGTATGTTTTTCTGCCCATCCACTAGCCCATCTGGGAGATGGGACTGAAACAGTGCCTACCTCGCACAGGTATAAAGTCAAAGTCCAGAGTGCTGACAGCCCATGGCAAAGTATCTGGGGAAGTGTATGAAGATCTAACTGAAACTTCTCTAGCAGCAATTTGAAGTCATCAAACAATTATTTGGTTGATATAAAAGAACCTCAGGAGCTAATGTGTGGAAGGCTTGGTCCATAGCTGGTGGTGTGTTTGAAAGGTGACAGGATCCGGAGACCTTGAACTTCTTCTGTGAATCCACCCAGTGAGTTCACAGTTAATGGACTGTTAGGAGGTGGGGCTTAATTGGAGGAAGCAAGCAGTTGGGAGTGTGCGTCTTCGAAGGATGTCCTGTCACCTGACCCTTCCTCTCCTCTGCACTTCGGAGGCCCACCAGGTAAGCAGCCTTGCCACCTCAGTTGCTGCCACCAGGCTATTCTGCTTTACCATAGGCCTAACAGCAACGAAGCCAGCCAACCTCTCACCTCTGAAGCTGCCAGCCAGAAGAGAGCCTTCCTCTTTCAAGCTGGTGCACAGAAGCAACTCCAACTTCTTGTGTGTGCTTCAAGCTCTCCAGACTGACAAAATATATGGAGTAGTGAATCTGACTGTTGCTTTGTACATGGATCACTGGGCTGGAAGAGAACTTCAGAGGAGAGATCAGGGTGAGTGCAACAGGCTAAGGAAACACAGCATTCTGCCCAGGACAGCCTCTGCCAATTCAGGCTTCCGATTCTGAGAGGAAGATCACACAGGAGGGTGAGTAGATAAGAGAGAGAGAGAGAGAGAGAGAGAGAGAGAGAGAGAGAGAGAGAGAGACGCAGAGAGGTATGCTGCGACTTAGATTTCCTGTTTCTCCCACACACTGAGATCTTCAAACACTGTGGAGTAGCTCACAGGTCTGCAGATTGGAGCCCATGTCACTGGGCTATAGTGAGTATCTGCAGGACAGCTCTCTTGGATGTTCTAGAGGAGAATCCATTTCCTCCTTTTCCTAGCTTCTAGAAGCTACCTGAATTTTTTATTTCTATCATCACACTCCTCGATCTCATTTCCTGTATGAGAGCCTCCTTACTCTGTGAAGACCTTTGTGATCCCCTTGGGTCCCCTAAATGAACAGGATCATCTTCTCAGCTCAAGATCAGTGCCCTCAATGGCAACTGTGTCATGTGAGGTCAGGTCTTTTTGGTGCTGGAGACTGGGACTCAGATGTCTTTGGAGGGACCCAGTTCTTTGTCCATGCACAACCTGTGGCTTTCTGCTCACAAAGGCTCACTCTTACACTGAAGGATCCTGCCTGATCCATGCACAGCCTGTGGCTTTCTGCTCACAAAGGCTCACTCTTACACTGAAGGATCCCACCTAATTCATGTACAACCCGTGGCTTTCTGCTCACAAATGCTCACTCTTACACTGAAGGATCCTGCCTAATTCATCTGTCCTTTTTGTTTTTGACCAAGAAGTGCCTTCCTCTCCTGCTCACATGCATGCTAGCCCAGTTTCTTCAACTACCAGCTGCTTCTTTCTGGTACCCAAATGGGACTGTAGATGGGCCAGGTGAGGCCAGCTGTAAAACACTACCGCCCACTGAAAATCAAGTCAAGCCAGGAGATCTGTACACTAGGCCAAGGCATTTATAGGTCTAGAATCTTGTGATTTGGCATTATTTTTAAGAATAATATCTTAGTTCTTTCTAAGTACCACCTTCTCAGAATAAGTATAAAAGCTATGAAACAAGCAATAGCATCAGGCAAAAAGCAGTAGAGGAATGGTAGCACATTCCAACAGTTCATCTCCCAAAGAGTGGCTGCATCAGATCCAGGGAAATGAGGACGCTTGGTTGCAGCATCATTCTACTAGGAAAATATAGAAAAGTGGGGATGGAGGGGTGGAGGGGATGGTGGGTAAAGCACTTCCTGCATCCACGTAAAACTCTGGGCATACACAAGTGACCAAAGGGCAGAGAATAGGAGATTGCAGAGTGCTCGTCCCTAGGTAAGACTCCTATATCAAACCTCTGCCACTCAGGGCTCAGGGACCATTGTGGAAGAAGGAACCAAAGGACTGTAAGAGGCAGGAGTGATGGGTGAGCACAGGGAAACAGGCTTTCCAGGTGGCTCAGAACTTGCTCATGTGAACCATTACAGCAATGCTCAATACCCATGCAAGTGCAAACCAGACCAAAGCCCAGCATTGAACTGGGAAAATGGATAAGAAGCTGAGAAACTCTTGGTAACCTATGACTCCTGGAGAGGAAGGGTTGGTTTTCTTTAAGGGAGTGATGCTAGATAGGTTGACTAGGCTCCGGTGGATGGACTCACACCTAGAGACACAAACTTGGCTCAATCAGTCTTAACTATATGACAGAATGCATGGAATTCTGGGGGAGGCTCTATGGAAGGGGTGGGGGTAAGGGAAGGGTATAAATATGAACAAGATGTATGAAATTTTCAGTAATTCAATAAAAAAATTAAAAACAACTTTTTAATCATTTTTACTTTATGTGTGTGAGTGTATTACCTACATGTATAAGTGCATCTGTGTGGTGCAATGCCTGAGAGACCAAAGGAGGGTGTTGGATTCCTCTGGAATTGGAGTTACAGATGGTTGTTATCTGCCATGTAGGTGCTGGGAATTGAACCTGGGTCCTCCTCAAGAACAGCCAAGGCTCTTAACTGCTGAGCTGTCTCTCTAGACCACAAAGCATTTTTTAAATTAAAAAAAAATCAGGGCATGGTAGCACATAATTGTATATATACTGTAATACCAGAATGAGGGATTTGAAGACAGGTGGAGCCCTGGGGCATGTTGGCCAGCTAGTCTAGTCAAACCATTGAACCTGGGTCCTAGTAAAGGACCCTGTCTCCAAAAACCAAGTGGGGCCTGGGGATATGGTTCTGTAGGTAAAACACTCACAAGCAAGTATGAGGACAGGAGTTCAGATGTTCAGAACCCACGTGATACAGTGGCCTACCTGCAATCCTTGCACTCAGAAGAAGAGCAGGGGATCTGTTGAGCACACTGACCAGCTAAACTAGGTGAGTCAGTGGACTCCAGGTGTGAAAAACCTAGCCCAATATATAAGGCAGAGAGTATCCCTGATGTCATCCTCTGGCCTCCACATGCATTCACACACACCTGAACCTACAAGAGTACACACACACACAAACACACAACATCTGGGGCTAACCTCTGGCTTTCAAATGGATGCATACATGTGCACACACACCTGCACACATGTGCACTACATCTGTGTGTGCACGTCCATATGTGTGTGTATATGTGTGTGTATGTGCATGTGTGTGCATGTGTGCATGCGTGCATGCCTGCATGCCCCCACAAGCATAAAAGGATACAGAATACTGGGACATCTCGGAACTCTGCATTTCAAGTGTCTGTGAGAACGTGAGGAATGACCTTGCTTTGCTGAGAGCATGGCATGAAAGCTCTGGAAGCTTTCGAAGTCCAAGCTAGATGCACAACCATAATGTTTCATTCCTATTTCCCAGATTCTGCCTGTGTAGAATGGTGTCTCATCATCCCCAGTGCAGAAAAACTTGCTGCCGCACAAGGGCAAGTCTAACAGTGGCCATCTAATAGCCCCTTCGAGCCATTCATAGAAATCATGTCTTGCAGTCTTTTCATTTTCAAGCTCCTGAAGTGGAAAGATGAAGGAGCCAGGGGAAAGGAAGACGGAAATGAAGCAAAGCTTTTGAAATAATAAATAAATGAAACGAAGCTTTTAAAGTCAACAAATAAAAAGAACAGGGTTTTGAGGGTGCTTCTAGGGAAACAGGGCAAGACACAGAAGTCAGTAATCCTGCCTCCGGTAATTTTTGTAGTGCAAGAAAACAATCCAAGGTCTTATGGACTGGAAGCTCAGAGGACAATAAGGGAGCACAGGGGTCCTGTGCCTTTGTAGACTCCAGGAGGGACAAAGGGTTGCTGCTGGAGTCCCACAGGCACTCCAAAGACATAGAGGGCAGATTTGGCGCCCACGCCCTCTCTTCACCTCTAGGTGGAGCACAGCTAGTAAGATTTTTGAAACAGAGAAAAAAATTGAGAGGCAAGGGGGAGGAGAAAAAGACATCACAGGAGAGGGAGGGAAATCTCTTGGCCCAGCACTCCTGAAAATGTTGAAAATATCTTATAGGTTGATTTTAATTAGAACACTCTATTTTGAGAAGGAAATGAATATGATTTCCAAAAATCATAGCCGTTTGCAAACGGCACTCTTCTGGCCGACCTCCCTGCACAGCTTTCCCTGTGTTTGGTAAACAACAGAGTTTTCTCATTTCCCCCAACCTCAGCTGAAATTTTAATTTTTCCATATTTTCTTCAGTCCACTTCCCAGGACCCTTTACGCCATTCCGAAAAGGGTGTGTACCAGCACTTGTGTGCAAGAAATGAAGGAAAATTAGCAAACTAACAAGAGGATTGGAGGGCAAGTTCTGAAAGGAGGGGGCAGAGCTAAAATTATATAACCCAGAAAATGAGAGGGCTCTGGAGGAAGAAGATGAAGTTGCACTGTGCAGAAGCAACACACAGGAAGGGCGGGAGATATTCAGGGTGTCCGAGCAGGCAGGACAGAGAGGCAGGAATGGAAAGGGAATCACTGTGGGCAATAAAGGCAGGAAAGAGCAGGCTCTCCATGGTCCTGCCCTAGTTCATGTCTGATGCCCATGAGGGGCACAGCTCTGCAGGGCTCAGTTGAGCAGCTCAGCCTGTGGTTCCCCACCCCCAGCTCCCTCAATACTTCAATGGACAGTGGGTCAGGAAAAGAGAGGTTTTTTTTCTTTTTCTTCTTTTTATGTGTATGAATGTACTGTCTAATGCAGGTCTGTGCACCTGTGTCATGCAATGCTGTGGAGGTCAGAAGAGGGTGTCGGATTCCCCTGGAACTGGAATTAAAGATGGGTTCTCAGCCGCCATGTGGGTGCTGGGGATTGAACCCGGGTCCTCTGCAAGAGCAGTTGGTGCTCTTAACCACTAGGCCATCTCTCCAGTCCCGAGAGGTTTTTTTCTAAGTATCAACACATTTCTCAGAAAGTAACCTTAAGCCTGGCGTGGTGGCTCACCTTTAATCCCAGCACTCTGGAGGCAGAGACAGGTGGATCTCTGTGAGTTCAAGGCCAGCCTGGTCTACATAGTGAGTTGGAGACCAGCTGGGGATACAGGGAGAACCTGTCTCAAAAAGGACGCAAGCCGGGTGTGGTGGCGCATGCCTTTAATCCTAGCACTTGGGAGGAAGAGGCAGGTGGATCTTTGTGAGTTCAAGGCCAGCCTGGTCTACAGAGTGAGTTCCAGGACAGCTGGGACTACAGGGAGACCCTGTCTTAAAAAGACAAAAAAAAAAAAAAAAAAAAAAAAAAAAAAAAAAAAAAAAAAAAAAAAAAAAAAAAAAGGACAAATAAATATTTGGACGTTTACAAAAATAAAAAATAAAAAAAGAAAGTAACCTTAACCCTCCCCCCCCACCCCTGCAACAGAAATACTGAGTGATGTATGTTCCTGTAAACCTGTCCTGCTCTGTTTTGGATGGATAGGGATTATCTTAATGCTTGCAAAGTTTGCTGTCTAGCCAACAAATAAGGAGGACCCCTTTTTCCCTGAGCACAAGGGAACAGACTTTTGATGACTGTTGTACCAATATAAGCAGTGCATTGAGAACGGAAGGCAGGGAGTTGAGATTCTACTTCTTACTCTGTTATATAGACATGAATTGGAATATATATGGAATGCATTTGGAGAACTACACTGTTAGGTGATCTTGTCATGGTCTGAATATCAGTTTCTATGGTCATAGAAACCCAAATGGGGCAGGTTGGCCTGGTCAGTCAGCCTCCTGATGCAATCAGGACACGCAGTAAACAAATTGTCTGAGAGTCCACAGCATGAGATAGTTTACAGTGCATGTTTCTGTAAGTAGAAGGATCACACAATGAAAGTACAATAAGCAGCATAGTAATATATAAGCTGTTCATTGTCATGATAGGCTATACATTTTACTGTCTCTCTCTCTCTCTCTCTCTCTCTCTCTCTCTCTCTCTCTCTCTGACATCATGCCTGTGGAGGTCATAAAACAACCTGTATGAGTTGGCTCTCTCCTTCTAACATGTGGGTTCCAGGGATCCAACTCAGGTTGTGAGGCTGGTCAGTATGCTCCTTTACCTGCTGAGCCATCTCACCAACCTACGTTATACTTTCATGTGACGGGCAACATAGGTTTGTTTATACCAGCCTCAACCGAAATGTGAGGAATGTGTTGTGAAATGACATCAGGACACTTATGACATCTCTAGGCAATGGTATCCTTCAGAGCTTCTCTGTAATCTTCTGGGACTTCTGTGGAACACAATCCATCACTGAGCAAAACACCACTCTGCAGTGCCCCAGAACAGCTAGCCTGAGAACACAGCCCTGCTTATCAGCCCCTGATGGCTTAAGGAAACAAATCCTAGTTTACCTAGGAAACCAGTCCTCTTGTTTGCTTGAGAAAACAGGTATATAATTTTTGCTTTGAGTTCTGTAAACATGCTTCCTCAGAATTCTGACATAGGGCCCCCGACTCCTTTATGACCTATAGGTTAGTGATACACCTGTGCATGGCCCCAGTCACATAGGCTGGAAGGCCCTGTGAGCCTGAAATCTATCTAGGGGAAGAATGGGTCTGAAATTATGCAATATATAGACAATTGTCTATATATACTGGAAAAGCACTGTTGCCTATTGAGCAGGCTTTGAAGATAACTTCTCTGGGCCTGCTGCTTGCAGGATCAGAAACAGAAGCTAGGACTTCCCACTTTATTCCCAGGTGTCTGATTTGACAGCTACAGTTCCATTACTGTCCTTCCCATTACATTATTGTATTAGTTTCTATAGCCAGGGAATAAGTCATCACAAACTCAACAGCTGAAAACACAGAGCTATTATTATCTCACAACTCTACAGGTCTGGAATCTGGGTAAATTTTACCTGGACCTTCTGTGTTATGATTCATCTTCACTGAAATCCCAGTGTCAGCTCAGGAGGCTGGAACTTAGGTCCTGGCTGAGCTATAGTCCTCTCAAGGCTTCCTTACATTGGGATCTGCTTTCAGATGCACAGGGCAGTGTGGGCACGAGTTACTTTCTCCTGGGCTGCTGCCCTGAAGACCTGGTTTTCTTGCTAGCTATTGGCCTGAAGTCACCCTTAATCCTTGTGACTCAGACTCCACAGGGGAGCTAGGTTCATCAACATGCACATGCCAAGACAGCAAGAGACTAAATGAGAGTGTTGCGGCAAGAGAGGGTCATAGTCTTTCATAATCTACTCTTGGAATTGCCTTCCTGACATTTTTACTATATTCTATATGTTGGAAGGAAGTCAGATGCAACTGCCATACAAGATTGTGCAAAGGTAGTTAATAAGAGGTGGAATCATTGGAAGACAGTTTAGAAGTTGCCTATCACAGCATTAGCTAGATAAAACATTTAAAAGGTGGTTGAACCAGATGAGGACGGTAAATTCAGTTGCCAGCAGGGCATGGTGGGTTGCATTAATTTGTAAAATGGGTCACACATTAAATAATGAGTACGGATGAGCTGTATCCTCCATGCTGGATGCATAACATTCAAAATCAAAAAAGACATGCATGGAAGGGCAAGTTTAATGAGAAATTTCACTCTTGGAGTAGTTTGACCAAGAGTGGGTGCCATCTTGTTCTGAGGTATTCTGATTCTTCTCAGAACTGTTCTCTTAGAACTGAACTTAATTCTAGTCTATACTACTCTTCTACTCTCTCACAGAAGGCTCCTCTCTTATTATTGAGCAGCACACCAAGCATGGTATGACAGAAGCATGATGAACCTTTAACAATAGTTTTGCAGAGGAAGAACCTGTTTTTCTGACCCTATAGACTCAGAATGGCTCACAAAAGCATGGACTGATGTCATCAATCTATGTCCTCATGTTGCTTGCAACATCTGTGGAGGAGATGCTTTTTGTAATGTCATATTTTCATCATGGTCACATCTCAGGCACACACAGATTGTTCTGAGTCAGGGGCACAACTGAGTCACAAATCGGGAACATGGCAGAGGATTAGAGCTGTGTTCAGCTTAGCTTGTGAGAGTTGATTACATCAGAATCTCAAATCACTGTAGGACTGTTTACATTGCTTTTCTTAGAAGGAGCACATAGCTCTAAATGTTCTCAGTACATGATTAACTTGGTTACAAGGCTTTGTAAAATTTCAGTTTCTAAAGGATTATTACAAGGAGCCTTTCCCATTTCCCAAGTCATTCCCACATACATGGAAAAACCAGCAGGACTCTTAGTCCAGATCAGACCTATAGGTCACCCACCTGAGCCTATGCAAGGTGACATGTATACCTATAGGTCACCCACCTGACCCTATGCAAGGTGACATGTATACCTATAGGTCACCCACCTGACCCTGTGCAAGGTGACATATATACCTTATTATTTCCTCCAATTATTCTGCAAGCTGTGTCACCTTGTATCTGGACAAAGTGAATGGTCCCGGCCTTCTGAGGAATGTAGTTTTTATTTTTCATAAGGGACCAGATGACAGTATGACTATAAGAAGACTGTCTTGTTAGACTCTGAAACATATGAATGCTGGTTGTCTGTTTCTCTTGGTTCATACCCATCAACTAAATAGAGAGGGATTTGCTAAATGCCTCAGCTGTGCTGAGCTGAGACAATGCTGTATGATTCAGATCAAGCATCCCTCATCTAGGCATCCCAAATACAAAGTCCCCTAGAATCTTCTAGAATCCTCTAGAAGTCTTCTGAGAGCCCACATGATGTTGACATGGTGTTGGGGTTTGGAGAATTTTGATTTTGGGATTTTCAGATTAAGGATTGTCAACTGGTTAAAGTCTATGCAAATGTTCCAACATGTGAAAAATTTCCAAATCTGAGACACTTCTGGTCCCCAGCATTACAGAGCAAGTGTACTCACCCTGGTATACAAATAACCAGCATGTTATCATGTCCTCAGTAAATGTTTGCTGAGCTCCTGCTGTGGCTGGGGTTAGGCCAACTCTGGGTAGACCAGGATGAACAAGACCTCGACCTCTGGCATCTCCCATCACACAGAGGAAACGTAATCACAGTGTCAGGAGTGTCAGCATGAAGGGCACTCAGGGGAGGGGCCAGTGATGTCCTTGTCAGGAGAGAGGCCAGTGACATCCTTGTGAGGTAATTAGTAATGAGTTCACAGAGGGCACAGTAGAACCTATCCCTCCCACAGAGCTGGTTCTATAACTCCCATTTCTGCTTTTGATGTCAAAATGTTCTACTATAGGATTATCACATTAATCCTCCTAACACTCTGAGATTGTAGGAAGAACTCAGGTATTACTTTGCCTGGTAGAGAGCCAGCCAAATGGGAATCCTGTCACATAAAGCAGAAGCCCCGCTAATGTTCACACCAGGACCTAATGAGATCCCAAGGTAGGGCAATAATCCCATCTCTGGCAGCAGCTGGATTTCATGGCTCAGCTGGGGTGGGAGAAGAGGAGGTTTGAAATCATACTCCCCATGACATTTATACATTGCTGCTCTGGAAGGAACCATCATATCCACTGACATGGCTGATAATAGAAACAATTATAACCACAGTGTGCTTAGGCTAGTGATCTTAACATGTTTCTCTGAGAGCAGCACAGTGGACGGATTTACAAAGAAAACGCATCATAGTCTTTCATCAAGCTTTCAAAAAAGCCTCACTTAAACCTCTTAGAGGGGTCATCCACGTCTGAGGGCTCCATGTCCTGAATGGAGATAGGGCTTATGGCAATGTGTAATGAATTAGTATTAGATGTCAGAGGGTCTAATTTTTCTTATAGTATGGTATTTGAGCTAAACTGTCCCTAAGTCGGTTTTGTTTTGTTATTTTTGCAAAGCTGCCACTTGATCATTGCATCCCTGGAAGTTTGCCACCAAAGCATTTGCATACTGAAAAATCTACAGAAAACTGCTTAAACTCTCCATCTTACTTGTAACTATTGGTGAGCCCAAATTATTGCTCTTCTGTAATCACCAAGAAGGATAAACTTCCCTGTATTTATTCATCTGGGGACTGTCAAAGCAGTTCAAACAGCATCTACTCAGACTGAAGAACAATTAAATAATTATCAAAAGCATCAGAAAGATAGCAGAAACATGATCTGGCAAGAAAACATAGTTGTTTAAAATTTTTCTCTCACTTCCCTTTTATTAAGCCATGGCTTCCAGTGGCTTCCCAAATCAAACAGAGCCTTGGGTTGCTCTTGCTGAATGCACAGACCTCCCCAGCACAGAGGAGATCTCTGGGGTTTTGCAAGTTCAGGAGGAGATGCATTTTTTCCCAGGTGAGCTGCCAAGTCATTCAGACTTACAGAATTGAGTAGCAAGTGATGCCCAGTTCTGGACACCTGTGCAAGAGGCACCTGCTCTTAGAACCATGCTGGCATAGCTGCAATCTTCAGCTTGCTCAGAGTGATAAATTCACATCCAGGTGGCATGGGTGATTTGCTTCTTCTCGGATTCATTTGCATTCTGTTTCACCCTTGCCCTGAGAAGCAGACCCAGGGAAAATCAGAACCAGCCCCTTCTGGGAATGAAGCTGAAGCTAGACTCCTCCACTGATGCACCTGCCTGGGCACATTCACGAGGGCACTCCCCACCTCGGCTGGCAGGTATCTTGCTTCCACAAGCGTGTGGCCATCCTGATGCCAGCAAGCCCTGTGCAGTCACCCTTGCTAAAGACTCAGACACTCAGTAAATGGCCTATTCAGGGCAGGTTTGGAACTTGCCCTCAGTCTCAGAAATCTCCGAGGTGGCCCAGCACAAAAGGATACAAATGAAAAAGGGTCAAGAGCAGATGCTGCACAATAGGTAGGAACAAAGAGCATTCACGGCTCCAGTGTTTCTGTGTCTACCCCAAAGGGCGCCTCATTCTTCCCACGTCATCTTCAATTTCAGACAGTCCTAGTTTCATGCCCAAGGGAGTTAGATCAAGGCATCTGGACCCAATACCTTTCTGCTTGTAGGTTTTCTTGTTTTATTTTGTTTGCAACAAAGTGCTTCATGTGTTGCAGAGATTAGAAAAAAATGAAAAATATACACAACTTGTCATAGACGATGCGTGGCGCATTTTCCTTCGGAGTGGAAGGAGTTCAGTTGCATGATGCCAGATTTTTCAGAAGGATTTTAAAAAACCGAGTGAAAAAAATGTGAGCCTCACAGAATTGTTCCTGAGTTTAAAGATGAAGTACCAGATATATACTATTAATCAAAACCAGGCCATTTGTAACCAAGGAGACAATGAAATGTTTAGGAGGATCTATGCCACCACATCTAGCCTCTCTATATGCAGAAGCAAAGCCTTCCAGTTGGGAGCCCTGGTCTCATCTGTAACCAATCCCTGTAAAGTTCTGAAAGGAGCAGCGGAAGGACTAACACTGACGTTAAGTCAAAGTCAGTGTAAGGTCAGATTTTTCTTCTTTTATGTATACTGATGACAATAGAAATAGCAAAAATAAATTTCCTCAACTGAAGGTTGTTTGGCACGAGAATATTCTAAGAGATCTATAAGCACCAATCTACCAGGTAGATGTTCTAATTATCCCAGTCTTGCATGAAGACATTAAGCAAGCACAGAGAGGTTGAGTAAATTGTTCAATGACATGAGAGAAGCCTATGGGGGCTGGGATGGAAATTCGTGAGATGGCTCCTACCTCGCTGGTGATCAATGGACTGCAAATTAAGAACAGCAAATGAGGATGTGCCTATGGGTTTTTCTTTTTCTCTCTGATAATAAAAGTTGGGAAGAAGCAAGCCCAACGTTGGCATGACAGTTCCCTATCATTGGGAATCCAGTTTATTTTTTTTTTTATTTTTTATTTTTTTTTGGTCTTTTTGAGACAGGGTTCCCTGTAGCCCCAGCTGTCCTGGAACTCACCTGTAGACCAGGCTGGCCTTGAAACTAAAAAGATCCACCTGCTCTGCCTCGAGTGCTAGGATTCAAAGCGCGTGCGCCACACGCCCGGCTGGGAATTCAGTTTATTCTTACCTTTCGGGATACTTCCTTACAGTGTACCTACCTTCAAATTGTGAGTTTGCTCCATAGTATGAAAACCACTTGCAGAATCTCATTTATTATGTCCAATTCTGGGAAGCAAAGAGAGAAAGAGAAGGGGAAAACGTTCCCAAGACACTGTTCCCCTTTAAGGAGAGTCTCCTGATAGTCCACCTGATCACACCCACTTATGACCACAGCCACTCATGAGAGGAATGAGCTCCTACAACTTTTTTTATTAATTTTTATTTATTTCTTTCTGTGTATGAATGTACTATCTGCATGGCAATTTGTGCACCGTGTCGTCCCATGGCGCGGAGGTCAGGAAGAGGGGTCGGGATTTCCTTGGCGAACTGGGAGTTCTCCTGGAATCAGAGTTTCAAACGGTTCTCAGCCATCATGTGGCGGTTGCTGGGGATCGAACCGGGGCCTCTGTAAGCGTGGTCAGCGCTCTTAACCCGCTAGGCCATCTTCCAGCCCAACTTCTACAACTTTCTAAAGGAGATTACCAGGTTGTGTTCTTTGGGGAAAACTAACTTGCTTTATTCATGGATCCAGGAGAAAGCTATGTCTAATTAGGGATCAGGACTTGTCCTACCAGCTGTAATAAGAATAGGTCCTGTTATTCTGACCTCTTTTTACAATCTGGATTTGTATCAGGGAGTGAATATTCCAAAACCATCGACTTCTTGGTTAAACGTTTTTGGAAATTTATGTTTAAACGATTGTAATGCTTACGGGTTGTAATAATTATTTGTATAGATATGGATATAGTATTTTATTTAAGAAAATAAACTTTGTAATTAAAAATTAGATTTTACTTGCAAAAAGGAGAGAATAGAGTTTGGTATGAAGTCAGCAGGACATGAGAGAAGCTCCACGTGGGTTTACTGGAGATGTGGCCACAGTCTCAGGTGTCTGCCTGATCCCACAGCCATCATGGGAGCCAAGGAGCCTTCTGGGACCAGAATCCGAATGCTTGCACAAGGAGCACTTTATTGACTGACCTGTCTCCCCACCCTCACACTAATTTCAATATGACTGATGACTGCTAAAACTGGCAAGTTGTAGCAAATAAAAACTTTCTACAAAAGAAAAGACGTTTGTTTTAAGCCTCTAACATGTCCATAGGACAAAAACTTAATGGCAGAGAGTGATACACAGTAAAAAGGAACCACGCTATGAACACCAAGAGGAACGGTAAGGTGAGACAGAAGATGAAATACCACAAAGCCTTTACAGACTGTTAATTACAACAGGTTAACTATAATGGAACTGTTCATAATACAGAAATAAAAGACAAACTGCAAAATTTCTGCCAAAAATGTTGAAGTATAGAAATTGACATACTGTGTAGGCAAAACCATCAACAAATAGACTTTCTATTAATGAAAGACAATAGGCAAAATTAAAATCTGAATAGATGGGTACTAGAGCTTGTGATGGTTTGAATGTGAAAGTTCAAATGTCATGGGTTTGAATACTTGGTCCCCTGCTGGTGGTACTCTTCTGGGAGGCTGTGGAACCTTTTAGGCATGAGGTCTAGCTGGCAGACATGGCATCACAGGGATAACACTGGGGGACTTGGGGCACCCTGCTTCCCGTCTACCCACTATGAGGTGAGGAGCCCTGGCTGCCTCACTGCCCCCCCAACTACTGCAGGCAGAGCTTCTCCAGCTGCTACCTGTCCCTGCCTTATCCATTCTATTCTCTGAAAGCATCAGCCAAAATACATGCTTCCTTTTTACCTGGCTGCTGTTGAGATGAGGAAAGTAAAATGTAGAGAAGATTAGAAAGAAACAATGAGAAAAATAACTTTGGTAATTGTTGAGCAAAGAAATTACAGATAAAGAGAGAAATAAGAAATATAAATAAATATAAAGAAGAAAATTCATCAGAGTTCTCTAGAAAGAGAAAAAGGAGACAAAAGATTGGGAAGTAATATTTAGATCTGAGATGATATAGACCAACCCAGAGTTCCAAAAAACCCAATGAATGTAAGAAAGATAGTAAGAGATCTATCCTTAAAAATAACAAAAGAGATGTTGAGAAAACTCATTGAGAAACTGCAGAAGACAAAGGGAAGTTCTTGAAACAACTATGGGTGAGGAAAAGATAAATCACCTTCCAATGAGCAGTTGCCATGCTCACATGAGTCAAAGGGAAATGCAGTGCTATCAACAATGGTTAGACGGGAACCATCTCCAACCCAGAATACTGGACAACACAGAGAAACCTTTGGATGAGGAATGAAGGCACTGAAGACAACTGTACAAACATAACATTCAGTGATCAAAAACTCTCCTCAGTTCAAATCAAGGAGCTTCTGACGGAAGGAAAGCAATTCAAGTATGGCAATCTGAAATGCAAGAAAAAAAATAAAGGTATGTAGAATGAAGAAATGGTAAAGACGTGGTTAAGCTTAAAAGAACAATAAAATAATAATGGTGTTTAGTAACTCTCAAGAGAAACAAGGGAGAAGCAAAATGCAGACAGTAACACATAAGCCAGTGGGAAGATGAATGCAATGCAGTGCTTTAAATTCTCCAGACAGTCTAGGATACAAAGGACATTATTGATTAGTTCACAATTTAAGAAGTTCTTGTATTGAGACCACACCTGCAAGTGTACAGTTGGTCTCTGGAATGCCAGAGAGTGTTACCAAAGGTCACTAAACCAATAAGGCAAATATTGGTCTCCTTGAGTCAAGTAAGATTCCTAGGTCAGTATCAGCTACACCTCAAACTGCCTGGAATTCTGTGCAGCAGTGGCAGCTAATTGGTTATTATCCCAAATCTAATTGGATATTTAGCTCTCTCTTGGAGAAATAAACCCTACAGATGATGCCACAAGCCTACCAACCTCTAGTGGTTAGGAGATTTATAAACCACAGGAAGACCTTGTCCATTTTACAGAAAAAAAAATTCATTCATGGATTTAGCATACCATCCAAACATCTGTGTCTATACCAAGTACCTTGCCATAATCATTAGTGCTGTTTAAATACCAATATATCCTGGGGCTGGAGATATTGCCTAGAGGTTAAGAGCAACCGACCGCTCTTACAGAGGACCCGGGTTCGATCCCCAGCACCCACATCGGCGGCTGAGAACCGTCTGAAACTCCCAATTCCAGGAGAATTCCTCCCAGTTCCAGGGAATCTGACCACCCTCTTCTGACTCCGCGGCATTGCACGGACCCACGGGTGCACAAACCTGCATGCAGACAGCTACATTCGTTACACATACCAGAAATAATAAATAAATAAATAAAATAAATAAATAAAATACCTATATATCTATTGCTTGTGCTCCATTAGTAGGACTGAAAGGTTCTTCCTGGACAAAATTGTCAGCCCACGAAGGAAACAGCCAGAACTGATCAGAGGTCCAAAACAACATCTTCAGAGACAGTAGACTGTTTGCTTCTCGTCCACCTGTGCCCCTTTTCTAAGCCTAGGGAACAATCGCCAGAAGAGGGGGGCATGGTAGAGTGTAAGGGTTGTGATTGGGGAGAATGGTGAAATTACAGCAATATAGACTGACCACTTATTTGATCAACTTGATTGAACCATACAAAGCCCCCCCCCCAGGGGAAGGGGGGGAGCACGGGGGCGGGGGGTGGGGGGGGGCACAACTGACGGGCCCAAAAGTGGGTACAGGAAGGAGGCGTGCTACTCAGACGGCTTCTTTATGGTGAAAAAAACCAAAAAAAAGGAAAGAAAAGAAAGTAGAAAAGCAAAAAAAAAGAATGTGCGGTAGCCGGGAGGGGGACAAGTGACCACAAAAGGTGGACGACAACAAACATGGGAACGTGCTGGGGAACAAAGAAAGGGGTAGGCCAGAAGGCGAAAAAAAAGGCAAGAAGGGGTCAGAAGAGGGGAAACCCACCCAGTAGGAGGAGGAGACAGAGACAGAGCGAGACAGAGCGACAAAGAGAGAGAGATGCGATGGAGGAAGAAGGAGGGGGGGGAGAAAACAGTTATATCTATAGAGTTTGTATGAGATAAATATATTTATATTATATATTATAAAAACATTATATATAAACAAATTATATATACTAAATACAATAGGTAGATGATAGATAAAAAGATAGATAGATAGATAAAAAATAAAATAAAAAGGAGTCTAAAATATTTCCATTATTACAAAATACCTACCTAAAGTATTAGAATTCTAGAACGTTTTAAGGAAATTATAAATACGATATTAGTAAACTGTTCAACAAACTGATTTTTATGGCTTTGTGAGGTTTTGCTTTGAGTGTTTTCTGCTTTTTGACCTTGTTTCATTTTTTTTCTTTCTTTAGGTTTATATGCTTTTATTGTGATTTTCCCAGGCAAATGCTCACCTCATTATTTTTTTCAGGTTTTATGTCAAATATAAATATTTATAGTTAGAAATTTTCTGATGCTTGTATGTCTGCCCCTTTACAGATGAGAAACAGTAATTTTCAGCTTTCAGTTAAGCAGTTTACTTTGGGGCTTATAATTTTTTTTCTCTGACCTTTAGTTGTTTTATGATTGTCACTTTTTGTGGTTCTTTTTCGAGACCTTGTCTCCCTGTCGCCCCAGCTAGCCTGGGAACTTGCTATTTTTAGGACCAGGGTTGGCTTTGAAACTCCTAGAGATTCCCACTTCTGCTTCTCAATTGCTGGGATTAACGGCATGCTCCACCATAGCCCAGAAGCAATGTAGTACTTCTGAATTTCTAAATTAAAAAGGATTGCCTAATTTGGTTTTCTGTTGATTTCTATATTAATTGCTGTGTGAGACAAAATGAAGTATATATAATTTCTATCCTTAGAAATGTGTTGTCTTGCTTTGTGCAGAACATGGTCATTTTTTTTTAAATGCCATCATGTAGTTAAAAAGAAAATTTATTTTATACTCCATTAATTTTATTACAATCATTTGTTAACCTTCAATTAGTACATAATATTTTGTTTAAGTCTTCTATAACATGGCTTTTAGGGTCTGCTCCTTGTATCAGTTTTAAAGATAAATGCATTATTTCCTGTGATTATTAATTTTATGTTTCTTCTAATAATTATATCAATTTTTATTTATGTAGTTTGAAAATAGTGTAAAATACACTGTGATAAATCACTGAAATTTTAAACTAGCTACTCTGATTTTATCATATCTCATATGTAAAATAAACTATGTACCATTGTATGCAATAAATATGTGCAATTATTATGGATCAATTAAACATAAAAAGAAAGTAATAAAAGATAACTTTCTGGTAATTTGAACCATTTATCCCTATGAAACACCCATTTAGATCTAATTATGTATTTTGTCTTTAAATTCACTTAATAATTAAGTAAGAAACTTCAGGGCAAGAATGGGACTACAAAAATTTACAAAAACCAAAGTCAGGACAAAAAAAAGCCTCCTAGTGGAAGTGCTCGAACACTGGCGAGTGTTGCAGACAGTTAAACATGCAAACAGTGGGTACAATAGATAACTTTGTGTGAATAGACTGGGAAGAGATTCGAAAGCTTAACAGCTCTATAAGTGCTAATGAAATGCAATCAGAAGTCACACATGTAAGAAAACCATTGATGAGAACTCAAATCTAAGGAGAAGACTATCGAAATTTCTACAAATTTTTTTCTACAAGAGCCTAGCAAATGACAGTACACCCTTCTATTCACATATGGTGACTCATGCCAGGCTCTTTAGCCCTCCTCGGCCATGCAATCACTCCATGTAGACATAGTGGCCTGTAAGGCGGAAAGGAAAATTACAGTTATGGTTAATCTTGGGTGTCAATCTTGACTGGAATAAGGAACATATAAGAGAAAAGGGTCTTCTCATTATACCACCTCAACCCGGATGGCCCATCCCCAAATTGTGGGTGTACCTTCTGCTGGCAGGCAGTTATAAAAGGTCAAAGCAGAGGGATCTGGTCCCTTTTACCTGCAGCTTGCCTCTCTCTCCCTGTTGGAGTTTGTCTTTGTGCTGTGATCAACCCTTCGGATCCAGCAATAATGGAGACCGGCAGATCTCTTGGAATCCATTAACCTTCAGCACCAGATTGGGACTACTGAGGACATCCAGCCTTGCGGGACTGAGCAGTTCCCTGGATTCTAGCCTATACAGTGGCACGGCTACTGTTGGATACCTTGCGCTCTGTCTCTTGAGCAAATCAATCATCCCTTTGTATTTAGCTCTATTTCATCCTGTTGCTTTCTGTTTCTTAGAGAACCCTTGAACTAATACCGATTTTGGTACCCGAAGTGGTTCTAGAGAAACAATTGAAAGATGTGAATTTCTTAGTGGGCTTGGTTGTTTCTGGAGCAAGCTCTCCAACCAAGTGAAGCCTAGAGTTATTGAAGGCTCTCCTGGTGGCATGAAGAGGCATGATAATCCTTGGTGCAGATTATTTGATGTAATTATGAAGTAGATCCATTTGACTCACCTACCTCGCCTCTTGGGAGGAAGCAAGGAATAGAGACCTCGCTATATGAGAAAATTGCAGCCAGGAAAAATAAGGGCACATAATGATGTTGCCTGGGTTGCTCCTAGCATTTTGAAATAAAGTGGTAAGGAAAATATGGAGCTCGGGGATAAAAATGACCAGCTCTGGATTTGAAAAACATTTTTAAAGTTTCAAGTGTGCTCTGGACGAGAATCTTCTCTCCAGCAGCCAAAGAGCTAAAGCTGCAGAAATTCAAGCTGGAGCCCTTATTATACGTTTGGCTGATTTACATCACAAATTTTTAAATTCCCAAGCCATGAAGAGTGTCAGCAGTTAAAAGTGAGAGCACTGGTGGGAAAGGGTGGAACCCTGATACTTGGGATGGAGATGTGTGTGAGAACCATGATGATGAGGATTTTGAACCCTTGGATTCTGAGGGATTTTTTTTTATTTGAGGCATTAATCTCCCCACCCTCAGCTGAGAATCCACACCCTGAAGATTCCTCCCTCCCCATCCTTGCCTGAAAGATCTAATTCTCCCCCTCCCATTGGGAGCTGATGTCCCTCAGGCCCAACAATTGTTGCCTCTAGACCTTTAACCAGATTGAAGGCTAAGCAAGCCCCCTCAAGGTGAAATTAGGCAAGTGTGGTCCACAAAGAGGTGCACTACACCACTAAGGAAATTAATGAGTTTGTGGATTCATTTCTGGACGAAGCCTGAGGGATATGTGTGGGAATGGATTCTTAGGGTGTGGGATAATGGTGGAAGGAATATAAAACTGGATCAGACTGAGTTTATTGATTTGAGCCCACTGAGTAGTGATTCTAGGTGACCTGGAAGCTCAAGTGGTTAAAAAAGGTGTTTTGTTAAAACGTTTATTTGAAATGTTGGTATGTAATTTCTTCAAAATAATGTGGCCTTACTAACAGTGAGTTAAGAGCTGCCTGCATTCCTTGGCTTAGTATGATGAAGGAATTGTGAGGGTCAGGCAGATGGGCATGCTCGAGTGGATTCCAAGTGTAAACACCACATTCTCTGAAATATGAGGACCCAGAGGACCTTCCCATTCACTGAATTTATAAGATAGAAAGTACTGAGACACCAGAATATTTGAAAAGCTTTGTTTTTGCTCTATTTCTTATGGCCAGATCTTACAGTTAGAGAAGTTGTTGCTCCACTTGCATAAATTAAATGTACAAGTAATAGGTTTAACAGGGACCTCAGGGTAGGAGTCAGGTGGCAGCACTGAATTACTGAAGGCAAGATGAGCTTAGTTATCGTAGTTATAATGGGAGGCAAAGGCAAAACAATACCACACTGGCATGAGCCCAAATGATCTTTGGAACTGGCTAATTAATCATGGTGTTTCCAGGAACCAAATACATAAAGAAGCCTACTAAGTTTTTATTTGATCTTGTATGAGCAGAAAAAGCTCTAGAACAATGACAGGAATTCAACATTGGATTTCAGCAGTCGCGAATCCCATCCAGTTAAACAGTTTCCAGATGAGGCAACAGTTCACAGGCCCAGAACCCCTTGAATGAAGGGGTGACTGGGTTCCAATGAGGAAGGACCTTGTCACAATCCCAAAAAGCCTTTAGCTTTTTGCCTTCCTCCTGTCTTTCCCAGAGGGACCCTGAGGCCTTTTACTAGGGATACTGTACACTGGGGAAAAGGAAAAAAATCAGAACTTTTCAAGCCCTATGGTACTGGTTCTGATTGACAGATCCCCGAGAAGACCCTAAAAAAGCTTTGGGCCCTCCATTAAGTAGGGGCATGGAGGTCAGGTGATAAAGGAGTTTTGGCTGAAGTCCAAATCCACAGTGGGCCAGGTGGGTCCCAGAACTCATCCTGTGATCCTGTGGTTATTTCCCCATTCCCAGAATGTATAATTGAGATCCTATCATATATATATATATATATATATATCTATTTATATATATATTAGAATTTGACAGGCATCCCCACATTGGTTCCATGACCTGTGGCATGATGGATATTCTGGTTGAAAGGCCCCAATGGGAAAACCATTGGTGTTGCTTTTACCAGGGAAAATAGTGAGCCAAAAACAGTATTGTATCACTGGAGGGATTGCAGAGATTAACGCCACTATCAAGTATTTGAAAGATGCAGGGGTGACGATTCCTACCACATCTCCATTTAACTTTCCAATTTGGCCTCTGCCCCAAAGACAGATGGATCCCTGGAGAATGACAGTTGACTATGAAAAACTCAACCAAGTAGTGACACAAATTGCAGCCATTGTACCAGATGTGTTGTCCTTACTTGAGCAGATTAATATGTCTTCTGGTACCTGGTATGCAGCTCTTGATCTGGCCAATGCTTTCTTCCTCAATACCGGTTCATAAGGAACACCAGAAACAATTTGCTTTCAGCTTGGCTAAGGTCAAACCAGTTATTACTTTTACTGTCTACCTAAGGGCTATGGTATAAAAAACAAAAAAAAAACTCTCCAGTTTTGTGCCTTAACTTAGTTAGAAGGGATCTTTATTGCCTGACTCTTCCACAAAAATATCACACTGGTCCACTATATTGATGATGTTATGCTGAGTGGACCCAGTGAACTTATGAGGTGGTAGCCAGCATGGTCTTTAGCCTTGTTGGTTAAAGCATAGTGCCTGAGAGGATGGAACAAGCCAATAAAATTCAAGGGCCATCTGCCTCTGTGAAGTTTCTAGGATTTCAGTGGTGTGGAGAATGCAGAGACATTACCTTCTAAGGTAAAGAATAAGTTTTTGTGCATGCCCCTCCCTCAACAAAGAAAAAAACAAAAACGTTTAATGGGACCTTTTTGGATTCTGGAGGCACCACATTCCTCATCTGGGCTTGTGTTACTATGCCCCATATATCAGGTGACTCAAGAAGGCAGCAAGCTTTGAGTGGGGCTTGGAACAGTAAAAGGCTCTTCAACACGTCCAGGCTGCGGTGCAGGCTGCTCTGTCCCTAGGGCCATATGATCCAGCAGACCCAATGGTGCTTGAGGTATCAGTGGCAGCTAGAGATGCCATCTGGAGTCTGTGTCAGGCTCCCATAGGGGAATCACAGCAGCGACCCTTAGGATTTTGGAGTAAGTACAGTAAGGCTTTACCTTCCCTCTGCAAAACAAACTATTCTCCTTTTGAGAAACAGCTTTTAGCCTGCTATTGGGCCTTAGTGGAAACGTTTGACAATGGGCCACCAATTCACCATGCATCCTGAGATGCCCATCATGAGCTGGGCGTTATCTGACCACCAGACCATAAAGTATGACATGCACAGCAACAGTCCATTATCAACTGGAAGTAAGTGGGACATACGTGACAGGGCCCGGGCAGGGGGGGCCCCCTGAGGGCACAAGCACGTTACATGAAGAAGTTGCCCACATGCCCTATTGTTCCCACTCCTGTTACAATCCCTCCTGTGCTTAAGCATGGCCACCTATGGCTTCGTGGGTGTGCCCTATGATCAGTTGACTGAGGAAAGAAGACTAGGGCCTGGTTCACTGATGTTTCTTGCACGCTATTCTGGCACCACCCAGAGGTGGACCGCTGCAGCATTACAGCCTATTTCTGAAATGACCCTAAAGGACACTGGTGACGGAAAGTCTTCACACTGGGCAGAACTTCGGGCAGTATGCATAGTTGTGCATTTTGCCTGGAAGGGAAATGGCCAGAGGTTCGATATATACTGATTCATTGGCTGTAGCCAATGGTTTTGGCTGGATGGTCAGGAACTTGGAAGGCGCATGACTGAAAAATTGGTGTGAGAAAGACATTTGGGGAAAGTCTGTGGATAGAGCTCTCTGAATGGTCAAAGAGTGTGAAGAATGTGTCTCATGTTAATAATGCTCATCAAAAGGTGATTCAGCAGAGGATGAGTTTAAAAATCAAGTAGATCAGATGACTCGTTCTGTTGTTAGTCAGCATCTTTCTCCAGCTATCCCTTTGTTGCTCAATGGGTCCATGACCAAAGTGGTCATGGTGGCAGAGTATGCATGGGCTGGACAGCATAGACTTCCACTCACCAAGGCATGGACTTCCACTCACCAAGGCTGATCTGGCTACAGCGGCTGCCAAGTGCCAGATTTGACAACAGCAGAAACCAACATTGAGCCCCCAATGTGGTGCTATTCCCGGTGGGGGCGTGATCAGCCAAAAACCTGGTGGCAGGTTGACTACATCGGACCAATTCCATCATGGAGGGGGATACTGTTTTGTCCTTACAGGAATAGGTAAGTATTCTGGTTATGGATTTGCCTTTCCTGTTTGTAATGCTTCTGCCAAAACTCCATCCAGGGACTTACAGAAAGCCTTATCCACTGTCATGGTATTCCTTACAGCATCGCTTCTGACCAAAGAACCTCACTTCACAGCCAAAGAAATGTGACAGTGGGCCCATGGTCATGGTATCCACTGGTCTACCATGTTCCCCACCACCCAGGAAGCAGCTGGCTTGATAGATGATGGAATGGCCTCTTGAAAACACAGTTACAATGCCAATTATGTAACAATACCATGGAGGTCTGGGACAAGGTTCTCACCAGACCGGGAAGTCAGTAATCTTTGAATCCGTGCACACTTATATGATTTGTTTATAATATGCCAGACTCCTGGGTCCAGTAATCAAGGTGTGGAAGTGGGAATTATTCCACTCATTATCACCCCTAGTGACACAGTAGGAAAATTTTGTTCCTGTACCACGATCTTGCATTCTGCTTGTCTAGAAGTTTTGGCTCCAATGGGGGGAGTGCCTTTGCCAGGAGATACAGAACACATTCCATTGAACTGGAAGATACGACTTCCCCCTGGCAACTTCCGGGCTTCTGTTGCCATTAAGCCAACAGGCTAAGAAGGAATAACAGTAGTAAGAAGAGTGATTGATCCAGACTAACAAGGGGGAAATTAGAATTTTCTCCACCAAGGGTGGCAAGGAAGCGTATGTCTGGAAGCAGGAGATGCTGTTGGGTGCCTTCTGGTGCTAACATGTTCTATGATTAAGGTCAATGGGGTACTCCAACAACCCAAACCAGCAGGACAATAATGGCCCAAGACCCTTCAGGGATAAAGGTATGGGGTCACTTCTCCAGGGAAAAGTCAAGACCTGCAGAGGTGCTCTCTGATGGTGGAGGAAATACAGCATTAATGGGTAGTAGAAGAAGGTGGTCATAAATTTCAGCTGAGGCCATGGGACCATTTGTAGAAATGTGGATTATAATAGCTATTAACTTTTGTCCTATTTGGTTAGATGTGCTTGTTCATATATTATACCTATATTAAGCGGATACTTGTGTTGTTTTCTTTTGAATGTGCAACTGAGGATAATTCGAAGTCAATTAGGTTATTAGATACTGAAGGACTAACTGTTCCTCAAGGACTTACCACCTACTATAAGATATAATGCTTTGCTATTGCACGTGAGATACTTATATCATGTTTGTTGGAATTATGACCTTGCCATTGTTAACAATCTGAATTTAAGCCATAAACATAAGCAAGAGCTATTTATTGGGTGTCAAGTTGACAAGGGGTGGCCTTGTGATGGTAATCTGGGTGTCAACTTGACTGTACTAAGATGAACAAATAGAGAAAAAGGATCTTTGGATTGGACCAACTCAACCCCGGATGGCCCACCCCAAAATGAGGGCATTACCTTTTAAGGCCACGGCAGAAGGAACTGTTGCCTTTTCTCCTGCGGCTTGCCTCTCACTGGTTGAGTTTGTCTTGCTGCCTGATCAACCTTTGGATCCCAGCATGTACTGAGACTTGCAGATCTCCTGAAATCCACCAGGCCTTCAGCACCAGTTAGGGACTACTGAGAGTCTTGTAAAAAACTCACCAGTGAGAGAGAGCAAGCCACAGGAAAAAACGGGACCAGCTCCCTCTGCCATGACCTTTTTATAACTGCTGCCAGCAGAAGGTAATGCCACATTTCGGTGGTCGGCCATCCAGGTTGAGGTACAGTCCAATCCAAGATCCTTTTTCTCTTATTGGCGGTTCCACCATCTTTTTTTTTTTACTTATTTTTTTATTCTTTATTGATGCTTTGTGCCAATTCATACATTATTTTCCAATTCAGTTAAGGCATATTTACCCTTTACCTTCCCCCCACACCCACCCCATCCCAGATCATGCATTTGCCATAACTGTCCTNGCACAAAAGGATACAAATGAAAAAGGGTCAAGAGCAGATGCTGCACAATAGGTAGGAACAAAGAGCATTCACGGCTCCAGTGTTTCTGTGTCTACCCCAAAGGGCACCTCATTCTTCCCACGTCATCTTCAATTTCAGACAGTCCTAGTTTCATGCCCAAGGGAGTTAGATCAAGGCATCTGGACCCAATTTCTGCTTGAGGTTTTCTATGTTTATTTTGTTTGCAAGTGCTTCCATGTGTTTGCAGAGCTTAGAAACACCTGCCCCATCCAGCCCCTTGTCATAGAGATGGCTGCATTTTCCTCTGGAGTGGAAGGAGTTAGTTGCATGATGCAGATTTTTCAGAAGGATTTAAAAACCCGAGTGAAAAAAATGTGAGCCTCACAGAATTGTTCCTGAGTTTAAAGATGAAGTACCAGATATATACTATTAATCAAAACCAGGCCATTTGTAACCAAGGAGACAATGAAATGTTTAGGAGGATCTATACCACCACATCTAGCCTCTCTATATGCAGAAGCAAAGCCTTCCAGTTGGGAGCCCTGGTCTCATCTGTAACCAATCCCTGTAAAGTTCTGAAAGGAGCAGCGGAAGGACTAACACTGACGTTAAGTCAAAGTCAGTGTAAGGTCAGATTTTTCTTCTTTTATGTATACTGATGACAATAGAAATAGCAAAAATAACATTTCCTTAATGAAGGTTGTTTGGCAGAGACTATTCTAAGAGCTTATAAGCACCATCTACCAGGTAGATGTTCTAATTATCCCAGTCTTGCATGAAGACATTAAGCAAGCACAGAGAGGTTGAGTAAATTGTTCAATGACATGAGAAAGCCTATGGGGGCTGGGATGGAAATTCGTGAGATGGCTCCTACCTCGCTGGTGATCAATGGACTGCAAATTAAGAACAGCAAATGAGGATGTGCCTATGGGTTTTTCTTTTTCTCTCTGATAATAAAAGTTGGGAAGAAGCAAGCCCAACGTTGGCATGACAGTTCCCTATCATTGGGAATCCAGTTTATTCTTTTTTTTATTTTTTATTTTTTTTTGGTCTTTTTGAGACAGGGTCTCCCTGTAGCCCCAGCTGTCCTGGAACTCACTCTGTAGACCAGGCTGGCCTTGAACTAACAAAGATCCACCTGCCTCTG